>VDFB02000003.1:38353083-38424151 GCA_007258455.2 Sequoia sempervirens
TTGGACAAATTTCATGAGGAGAAAATTGAGAAGAAGAAATTTAAAGCACAACAGGAAGAATTTTTTTTCTTCTGGGTTTTCCCCAAATTGACAAAGGGATTAAATCTTTTCGTTTGAATCCTTTTTCAAGATCTATTGCTTGTTTTGGATGAATTTTCATGGGTTTTCATTGGTTTCAATCAACATTTCAAAGATTTCTCACACAACCAACAAAGATTTTCAAACATTCATATCAAAGATTAAACTATTTTCAAAATGACAAAACAAGAACAAAGAGGAACCTGGTTTTTTCCTCCAAAACTTGAAGCCTTCAAACATGGAGTTTTCCAATTCCTCCATTGAATCTAACTCAAACAAAAATCTTCATCTCCTTCACAATTCCAAGCAAAACCATAGCCAAGCCAATTTTCCCCAAATTGAAAGATTGAAAATTAATGAGATCCCCTTTTCTTCAAAATAGGGTTTTTCCTCAAATTGGTCAAAAACCCTAAAAATCCCACTCACCAAAATATATTTTAAAAACATGGAAATATTTCTAAATTTTAATTCAAAACCCAATTTCGAATTTTTAATTCATAAAACCAATTTCTAATTTTTAATTCAAAACTTATGCATTTTCAAATTCATTTAAAACAAAAGCATTTCCAAGTTGCAAATAAATATTTTCTCAACCATTTTTCAAAAGTGGAATTAAAACACATTAACATTTATTTATTTATTTATATTTAACTATAACTATTCAAACAAGATTCTTATTTTTATTTTAATTAAATCTTAATATCCACTATAATTTCCATTTCCAATTTAAATTTGTAACTAATATAAAATAACGCCAAAACAACTATTTTAATTAATATTTCACCATTAATCTAATTTAATCATTAACTCAATTTAATTTTTATTAATTAATCAAATCAATCAATAACCCAATAATTATTTTATTAATTAAATCAAATAAATCAATAAAATAAATCGTATTTCAACATTGCAACTAAATATATTTAATCACAAATTAAACTACACTTAACATTTAATAAACTTTAAACTTTGAAATTAAATAAATAATCAAGGTGAAAAGGACCAAATAAACCAACTAACCCGACCACAACCCGACAACACGCTATGACTAGGGTGACGACTTGGCACGGAAAACCTAGCTACTATCTCCCAATCAATTTCCGTTGGTTAATGGACATGCTAAAACCTGTGAACCAGGTGGAGTCGATGTCATGTACCTGTCAACCTACAACCAAAGAGTACATCGAACATGCATACATATATAATATGATCAAGCACACCGTGAAGAGAAAATCTCATAATCGTAGGGCACTCGCATGCGAGTGATACAATCCCATCCCCTTCACCAATACACAATTACTAGCTGACGCATCTAACATCAATGATATGATCATAAGCATAAAACATCATTAGATCAAACCTCTTCTAAGTTAATCCAAAACATGTCATAAAGATAACATCAAAATAAATAACATCACATCAAAATATAATGTTTACATCGCTTAACAGATAACAGTCAAAAGTAACCAAGTTCCAAAGTCAAAGCATAAATAAAACAAAGCATTACAAAGAAAACACTGTCGATCCAAGCATCGAAAATGGAGGGGTGTTACACTAAATCACAAAGATATAATGAGGCTACCTAATAGGCCAAAACTGGGGTAGTTAATGAAAAAAAATTTAATATTAATAACTAAATTCATTTTGGTCTAAGTGTCAATTCGAGGGCGTAAATTTGTGAAAGGTGTAGCAGCTATATACGTAAGGGTTGTAGGTAGTGAAGTGAGTGTGGGTGAGATGCAACTAAAACACATAGGAACTTCCTAAGTGAAAAATCTATTTTTTTGTATTTTTCCTTTATGACAAGAGTTGTGATAGGAACCACTACAAGATAGTAGTAGGCTACAATAGTAAGAACAATAGTACCTTGTGTTAATTCCAGAGTACACAATTGTAGTTTAAATCGTTTTAATCAATGAATCATAACCTAAAAGAATATCAATAAATAATTTAACAATCTCACTCAATAATAAATGATGCTCAAATAACACACTTAATAGTTAATTTAAAATGAAACACTATGCAAGGAAAACCAAACACACATTACTGCAAGTATAAAAGCTTGGAAATCACCAAATGTCCCAAGAAGTGGGTCCTGCCTCCTTAGTCCTTTGAGTGATGAAATGAAAATGTTGGTTACACTAGACCGATCATGCAAAGTGTTACTTGAATTATCAAATATAACACAGTTCATCTATTATATCCCCTCTTTCCATAGCTGATATTACAAAACATATATATAGGTAGAGTTTATAACAAGCAATATAAAATAGTTTGTTTTGGCTTGTGGCCAACAAGTTATAATGCAATGGTTCATGTAAAAGCTTGGTTGTTGGCCACAAATTAAAAACAATCTTGTTATAACAGAATATGAAAATATGAAACAAGAAGATTTTTTATTTTCTCCTCTACACAGCTAAGAAGCACATTTGTTATCACAAATTCTACTTCTTAGATATAAAATATCAATGATGGAACGTGCAAAGAACCTAGCATGAAACAAATCCTCATGGTTGAATAATGCAAGTAGAAAGTACAACAAAAATATTGCCCTAGTGGACGTGACAACATAAAGCATGTGTCCAACCTAAGAAACACGTGTGAGTAGGATGAATGTGCCACAAAGAAAGAACTGTTCAGTAAGTCTACCATTGGATAAAATGGTGTACAATCAGCATCAAAGAGTGAAATATGATCATTGTGGAGGCTGGAGTTAGCCACATAGAAGAAGAAACTGTAATGGTAATCACAAGTCATACTTTTGTGAAGAAGGTGACATGAAGGTTCTTGTGAAGGAGATGATAGGAAGTCTGCATTCTTCTTCTTCTTCAATTATCATGTTGTGTCATATATTTTCCAAAACTAAAATAATAATGCTTATTAGTAAAGACAATCAATAATTAATCTTCATATTTTTATCCCAAAACTATATTGAATACCACTTATATATATATATATATAATTATATGCAACATAAAGGTGGTAAAATGGTAGGATAAGGTATCGAAATGGAATATGAAAATGGATTTAAATGATATAGGAAAAAGGATAAAATATTGTATAAAATGGAACGTGAATGGCTCTCATCACTACTCAGAGAAAAAGTGGGAGAATGATATATATTCATTGAAGAAGGGATGAGAAGAAATAAGACCCTACTTTTTTAATGGAGAGAAGGGAGGGTTATGTGCAACCTCTATATGATCTAGAAATGATAGTGGTTAATGTAAAAAGTATAACATGGATTTGTCCTTAAAAGGATGCGTAAAAAGAAGAGAGAAATGTAGAGAATAATGTTCTTGAGAAGGGTATTTTCATGAGTGATAATAGGCATGAGGTGCTTTTGAGCATGTAATTGAGTTTTTCTCAAAGGAGTGGAAAAATAAGGGAGGTTTAGAACAACCGCTAGGAAGAGTTGGGGTAGTAGAGGGAATATAATGAGAACAAGACATGATTGAGGTGATCCTTAGAGAGTATGAAAGTAGTGTAGGTGAAGAATGCCAACATGTCCTTTGAAATGTATGAATATTATAGTGTTTCCAAAAAGTGTATGCTTTGCTTGATCTGGGAACAATTGATGATAAATTAGACTTAATGAGGCTTTGATTTAGTGTTGTGAGGTGTTTTACACATCCACATTAGGTATTGGGCCCTTGAAAATTGAATAAAATGCATTTATTGATGTCTTGTAAAGGTGTTGTAACACATCTTCACACTTTTCTAAGACTATAATATCATAATTCACCTAAATAACCTTACCAAGACCTATTTCAAAGTGTTGTAAAGTCTTGTAACAAATTTCACACTTACTAGGCTTGTCATCAATATTTACACCTTTCTTAGGCTTTAAATGGCCCCTTTATACACTTACAAGCCTTACTTAAGTGTCTTGTTGAAGAAGAACCCGATAAACATTATTTAAATGATCACAATTCTCGATATCCACTTAAAAATTACTAAGTGGACTAAGTCCCCATTGGTGGCAACTTAGTCCCATTTGGCTCAAAAATAAAAATAAATTTAAATTTATTTCAGGTTTTGTAACACCTGCCGTGCAAGCCCCAAAGAACAATCAAACAAAGAACGCAATTTTTTTTTTTTGAAACAAAACAAATAATCAACATACCAAATATTAAATGATCATATACATACTCATATACTTCATTTCATTATAACACGAATAACATAATCGACTATGTTCTTTGGGGCACACGAGGTCACATCAAAATAGACATTACTAATCATCAACTCATAAGATATCAAAAGGAACTAATGAAGACAACATTAGATATGTATATACATAGATTCCATCACAAAATAAAACCATGAGAAATCACATAACTAAATAAAGTTACAAAGTTGATAACTACATTACAACATCTTCAAATTTTACATCATATCAATATAGTTACATCAGGAATCCCAATCATGTGGGATGAATACAATATACAAGATTATCAAAATACAAAAAGATCATCTGGAACAAATCTTCGACTAGATGAGACTGAAGCCAACGAACGCTGATGGGGAACCCAACGGTGTGCAGAGCACATTCCACCCAACCACCCCCATGCTAAGAGGTGACAGAGAAGCAACTCCGACCAAGACTGGCAACAGAGTACAAACATACAAAAAGTACCAACATAGATCCATAACATAATACTCCAACTAAAATGAACAAACAATAACATCATATCATAGTATCATAAAGATTCAAGATCATAAATCAAACATAAATGACATCATAGAAGACCACAAAGCATACTAAAGATGTATCAAAATAATAATCATAAATCAATTTAAATCAAATCAAACAACAATCTAAACCAACTCCCATAACCTACTTCCAGAGGAACTCAATAAAGTAAAACTCATGGGCAACTAGGGGAGAGTGTCATTGCATAGTCCTACATGGGTTGTCCTGTGCTCTTCCTCCCAACTGGAGGCGCTAGTCCCATCTATGGCTGTCCTATGCTCTTCCTCCCAACTGGATGTGCCGGTCCATAGGGTGACTAATGCAGAGCCATAAACCTCTCGTGAGGACGAGGTCACGACCTTGCCGACCATGGCCTTCTCAGCCTTCCATTAGTCTGCGGAAGCACTAATGAAGACGAGGCATCCATTTTTAAAAATATTATAATGATATTACTACCCAACCCTCCTAAGTTAATTATTAGGTTTTCACTTGATTAATAACTCACTCGTGGGTTATCCTGTGCCCTTCCCCTTAAGCGGGGCGCCGACCCCCATGAGGAGCCACTCTCCCTAGAGACCAAACCAAAACCAAAAAGAAACAGGGGTTGTACCATTCCAACCATGAACATCGAAATACAACAACAAAAGCAATACACGAGGCATAACCCATCTCGCAAGTTAAATACCATAACATAATCTCATAATTCGGTACACCCCTTTTATAAAACATAGCTCAACAGAACTCAAGATGAAAAAGTATAAATTCAACAAAACCATCATCCTCTGGGAGACTAAGGTGTTAAATCAAAAAGGGTTCCCACATCAATGAACTAACAATGTCCCAAACCCATTAATTCTACAAGATGAAATTTCATAAAAATAAAAATAAAAAGGACAACTTATTTACTTTCATAATAAATTCTATTTCCAAAAATATTCCCACTAAAACAAGAATTAAATAAACAATGTTGTCATAAATTCGTAATTGATTTTTCTACTAAATTATCCTCTTTAAGTTGGTAATTTAATAAATCAAAAATAATGATAAACAAAAGATTTCTTTCTATTTTATTATTATTTCCATTATACCAAATTCTGTTTTATTTTAATCAGAAAAAGAAACAGAATATATTTTTTTTCAAAAATAAATAATACAGCAACAGTTAAATCAGAGGAATCAGAATAAATAAATTAATAAATATATATATATACAAATATAAATATATATATACATATATATATATATTTATAAAAATAAAAATCTGCACAGTAAATAAAAATATAGAATTCGCGTATTAAAAGAAATTTAAATATATACAAATTTAAATGGGAAATTTTAATCCCAACACACAGGCACAGGAAAATACGCCTGGTCGTGGGCAGTCTACAGACTGCTCACGGCAGTCCTTCAGACTGCCGTGGACAATTCGTAGACTGTCACACAATACCATCGGCAGTGTGGTGGGTACGGCCGTGGCCGAACCACCACACAGCCACAATATAATATATATAAAACCCAAAATTAAATACTATGCACAGTGGCCGACAGAACAATTCGACGAATTAAATTTTTGTTCAAATTTTTTCATATGTATAAATATATGTGGATATATATATTTATATATATATATAATATATATATATATGTATATACACTAGAATTTGAGCATTTCAAAAATAGGGAAAGATATATATACTATACATTTCACTGTGCATAATTGAAATAAAAAGAAATGTTTTATAAAGTATATGTATGAACCAGAATATCACAACCCAGAAATTTGTTGAAAGGCGATTGCCCTTAAACAAATATGTATATTATATTTTTTTTTAAAAAATGAAACAATAGAACTACTATTCATTTCCAGATTGCAAACAAAACCCCTTTTCAATAAACAACAGCCCAGAACACCACATAAATTCTATTTTGACAAATAACAATCCCAATCCCTAGTTAAATCTCTGTTGATTAAACAACAACCCAATGGATTTTCTTTTCACAAACATTTGAATTCCAACCCCAAATAAAAAATTTATACGCAGCGAAACAATTCCTATCAATTTGAAATTTTATTTGATGCTACAACAATTAAATAAGAACAGAACCTGGCGTCCTGCGTTTGAAGAAGATCTATAGAAGCTTTATCCCTTTTGTCGATCCAATCCTCTGCCAATGAATGTTTCCAGCAGCAGCTCCGAGATCCTCCCTTAACTCAAATCTTATTCCTCAATGAATTCTCAGAATAATAAAGGAATGCAATACTATAAAAGGAAAATTGACTGCCAAAATTTCTCCAAAATCTGTTGGAAAGAGAATGCAACCCCCCTTCCAATCCTCTAAATAAAATCTCACACAAAAGTCTCTTCCATTTCCTCTTCCAGCGAATACCAAAAGTCACTTCTCCAAAAATGAAATTTAATTACATTCAAATCCACAAAAGATTGAGCTCTTTTTATTTTGTTTATTTATTTATCATTTCCTCAAACAAATTAAATAATTATATGCACAGTAAAATAATTAAAAACAACCATTTGTAAGATTAAAATAAATGTAATATTTTACCACTATTACTAATATTTATCTATTGCTTTATTTATTTACTATTTTATGTTTTTATTTTATTAATTGTTTAATTATTTAAATCACAACCTAAAACCATACACCACATTAGATAAATCATAAAATCACAATAACATACAAAGACCAATGCAACAACACAATGACTATGACCAAGACGCACAAACCAAGAAGGTACAAAACTGTTGACACCTTGAAACGGAGTTACTTTCATGTCACCTTTATTCAACTTCCTGCCATTGGGTTGGTTCAATGCTCGCCCAGACCTATCGAAATAGGTGGAATCGAGTCTTATTCCTGCAAAGCCTTCATCCAACAAGGTGATATACAATATACATACATAAAATCAATTACAAGGCATTGTGAGAAGGATTTGCAGTGTAGCAGGGCGCTCACGAATGAGTGATGCTACCTGCCCTTCACCAATTCATAACATCATCTAAAGCATTATAAGTTTACATTAATTTGCATCAAAATCATCAATTACTATTTTCTAGTCTACTGAATTCCAAATCATTTCATCAAAACAATCGTAATTAAATATCATCATAATAACCATGGCATCATAAGAGTATATAATCAGTAACAGTCTAAGCTACCACAACATAATATCAACAGTATCATCAAAACCACAATGTGCCAAACAAAACCACAGAGAATGTCAAAAATTCAAGCAATAACATGAGGGGTATTACATCCTCGCCCCCTAAAATTCAGCTTACTCCTGGAAGCCAATAAAAAGATAAGGATAAGAATCCCTGATACGAGAGGCATCCTCCCAAGTAGTTGAAGCCTCATCATTCGGGTCCCACTGAACCCACACCTGATCAATCTCTCTGCCTCTGAGGGTTAGTCGCCGACTCTGAAGCACGGCCACGGGCTCGAGTGCCAGCTGCCCATCCTCGACCTGAAGAGCATTCCAATCCAAAACATGAGCAACATCAGGAAAATATGGTCTAAGAACAGAAACATGAAATACATCGTGGATCCGTGACAAACTGGGTGGCAAAGCTAAATGGTAAGCAACAGGTCCAATCCGCTCCAACACCTCAAAGGGTCCAACGAAGCGAGGCGCAAGCTTTGAACCCTTTCCGTAATGAATTGGGCTCTTCTGCAAGCGCACTCGAAGGAACACCCGATCACAAACTGCAAACTGCCGATCGACTCTATGAGCATCAGCATACTTCTTCTGTCTATCCTGGGCAGCTACAAGATGCTCCTGAATGCGAGACACCTACTGCTCCATATCTCTAAGCATTTTGGGCCCAAGAAGCACCCTGTCCTCCAATCGATCCCAACTCAAAGGAGTATGACAAGGATGACCGTACAAAGCCTGGAAAGGAGCCATACCAACAGAATTATGGTACCCATTGTTATATGCAAACTCAACCAAGTACAAATAGTCCTCCCAATGTGATTGTTGATCCATGACATACATGCGAAGCATATCCTCAAGCACCTAGTTAACCCTCTCAGTTTGACCATTAGTCTCAGGATGATAGGTAGAACTGAAATTCAACTTCGTTCCCAAGGACTGCTATAAAGATGTCCACAATGCAGACGTGAATACCGGGTCTCTGTCAGAAATGATCCTCTGTGGTATCCTATGCAATCTAAGTATATCATTCATGAACACCTTAGCAACATAAGATGTCGTATACGAAGATCGAACAGGAGAAAAATGAGCTACCTTAGTCAACCTGTCAATTGTGACCATAATAGCATCATGTCGGCTAGATGACATAGGCAACCCAACAATGAAATCCATGGAAATAACATCCCATTTCCACTCCAGAACAAGGTGAGGCTGTAGCAATCCTGCTGGATGATGATGTTCAGCCTTCACTCTCTGACATTCAAGACATCGAGCCACAAAGTCGGCGATATCCCGCTTCATTCCTGACCAAAAATAAAGCGAACACAGATCCGCATACATTTTCTTAACTCCAGGATGTGCCGCATAAGGTGCCCGATGACCTTCCATCAAAATCAAGGTACGAAGACCCTCTGAAGAAGGTACATACAACCGTCCAGAGAAACGCAAAGCACCATCCAAATCCAACGAATAACCAACAAATTTCCCCTCCAAAGCTCTACCTGATTCTACCTCAGCTTTCACCTCTGAATACCAACTATCTGAAGGAAGGGCTGCGAGAATCTGACTCTTCAAATCCACCTCAAGAGACATTGCAAAAACCTCATGCCTACGCCAACTTAGAGCATCAACCACCACATTTTCCTTACCCTGAATATACTTAACCTCAAAATCATACTCACACAAAAATTCCATCCACCTTCTCTACCTTGCATTCAAATTCGGCTGCGTAAAGATGTATTGCAAACACCAATGATCTGTATGCAACTCAAACCGGTGCCCTAACAAAAAGTGCCTCCATCTCACAAGAGCATGAACAACTGCGGCCAATTCAAGGTCATGTGTGGGATAATTGAGTTCATGGTATTTTAATTTCCAAGATTCATAGGCAATCACTCTCCCATCCTGCATCAACACAGCTCCAAGACCCTCCAACAAGGCATCCATACAAACCACGAAATCACCTGAAGGATCCAATACTACCAAAATAGGAGCACTAGTCAACTTTTCCTTAAGAGTTTGGAAAGCTAACTGACACTGCTCAGACCAAAGAAATTTCTTTCCTTTCCTCTGAAGCGATGTGATAGGATGCGCAATCCTCAAAAAGCCCTGAACAAACCGCCGATAATACCCAGCTAGTCCCATGAAACTGCGAATTTCTGAGACATTAGTGGGCACGGGCCAATCCATGATAGCCTGGATCTTAGCAGGATCCACCAAAATTCCCTCACCAAAAATCACATGGCCTAAATACCGAACTTCAGTCTTATAAAAGTCACACTTTGCCAGATTGGCATACAACTGATTATCCCTTAAACACTACAAAACCTACTTTAGGTGCACCTCATGTTCCTCCATAGACTTAGAATAAATCAAAATATCATCAAGAAACATGAGGACGAACCTAGCCAAGTAAGTTCAAAACACCCCATTCATTAGACTCATAAAGACTGAAGGTGCATTCGTTAACCCGAACGACATCACTATGAACTCGTAGTGTCCGTACCGAGTACGAAATGCAGTTTTATGAATGTCGGCCTCTGCTATCCACAACTGATGATACCCTGATTTAAGGTCAATCTTGGAAAATACCTTTGCCCCTTTTATCTGATCAAAGAGATCATCAATCCTGGGAAGGGGATAACGATTCTTTACTGTTACCTTGTTCAATTGCCAGTAATCGATACAAAGGCAGAGAGACCCATCCTTCTTTTTGACAAAGATCACTGGTGCTCCCCAAGGAGAAACACTAGGACAGATAAACACCTTAGCTAACAATTCTTCCAACTACAAACGAAGCTCTTGGAGCTCCTGCGTGGTCATCCTGTAAGGAGCCCAAGAGATAGGCTCAGCCCCAGGCACCAAATCAATCCTGAAATCCACCTCTCACCTAGGAGGCATACAAGGAATCTCACTAGGAAAACATCAGAAAACTTAGCAAGAAGAGGGTAATCATTCAAAGACACCTCACAGCTAACCTCAGACTCAAGGTCACTAACCGATACTGCAAAGAGCTGACACCCTAACGAAAACACCTTTTTAACTGCATAGCTAAAATCATTCTCAAGGAAACAGGCCTCTGAACACCCACAATTTCCACCTCATTACCAAAATCATCCACACACCGCACTGCTTTACAGAAACAATCTACCAAGGCACGATGAGAGCTTAACCAATCCATGCCCAAGACCACATCATAAGAACCAAGTGGAAGAATTCTAAGGTCCACCTTAGTAGACATTGCCCCTAACTCTAACCTACAACCCTATACCAATTTCTCGACCACAACCTTGGATCCTGAAGCTAACTCAACCTGCCACTTCTCGCTTTGCTTTATTGCCCCCAATTTACATCACTCAACAACTAAAGGAGAGATAAAAGAATCAGATGCACCAGAATCAAAAAGTACTGAATGTTAAACTTATGTAATGAACCTGTGGTCTCAATGATGGTACTCTGATGATCCGCCTACCGATTATCCACTGTTGCGAAGACTCGGTGAGATCTCCCTGCATCTCCCACTGTCGGCTCAAACATAGCTAGTTTCTGACTAAACTCTGAAGCGCTCCTCTGAGGACACATCCTAGCAATATGCCCCTACAGCCCACATGAGAAACATCAGAACCTCGACCAAAACCTCTTCCCCCAGATGAAGCATTCGATTGCTCGAAACTCCCACGACTAGGTGGAGACTGAAAACTCAATGCAGGCTATTCCGAACATGTACAGTTCCGATTACGATCCTTGCAAAACTGAAAGTGACCACCCTGCTAAGAAATAGCATTCTTGTGCTTCAGTTGAGATTGCTGCTGCTGAACCCCTCTTGAAGGCCCAAAATGACTCTTAGAAGGTCCTACTGACTATGCCTAACCCCCTTGAGAACCAGCTCTAGGAGTGGGCACAATACCAATCTGAACTCCTACATGACCACCCAAAGCCATAGCCAAGTTTTCCTCTACCAAACGAGCCTTCTCGACAGCAACTTCCATGGTCTTAGGTTCAAAGACCCGTACACAACCACTGATGCAAGCATTCAAACCCCAAACAAAATGCTGAACCAACATCCCTTCATCATGGCTAATCCCTGCATACTATTTCAGCTCATAGAAGACACGTTCATACTGTTCTACTGACATTGCCATTTGCTTAAGATCATGGAATTCATCTACCCTACGCTGCCTCCAATGATCTAAGAGGAAGCGAGCCCTGAACCTTTCCAAGAAAAAATCCCAAGTGACCATAATGATATCCATGTGCAACTTCTGCTCCTCAAGCTACCACCAAGTGGACGCGAAACCCCGCAAATGCATAACAACACATCGAGCCTTGGTATTACTACCATAGGGGTGCATTGCGAAGCATCGACCCAAATCAATTAACCAGGTCTCGGCCTCCAATCCTCCTCTAGAGCCATCGAAGGTAGGTGGATGAGCTCTCAATAAATCTCTCATATGACCTGCTAATAATGCATCCTGATCAACTGAAGTTCCCCTACGCCTTGGAGACCTTTCTCTTTCTCTCTCAACCAGCTGATCCCCAGCAGGTCTAGGGCCCAATCTATCAAGAAGCTCACCAAAAAGATGCTGCAACTGACCATCCAACCCAAGCTATTCTGAATTCGGTCCACCACCTGACAGATTGTTCTGAGAATTCTGTTGCTCCTCAGACTCAGGACCGTGAGAACTTGGCGGTGAAAGATTCGGTTGGTTGACCCCACGGCCACCACCTCGGCCTCTTCCTCAGCCTCTACCCCTACCTCTACCTCTACCTCTAGGAATGCTTCTACACAACAAGACAAAAGTACACAAGACCTCAAGAGCAAAACACAAAGGTTACCTAGTGGACATACTACCCAGAGACCCCAGCGTGTGCAACCTTGGCTCTGATACCAAGTTGTAACGCCCGCCGTGCAAGCCCCAAAGAACAAACAACAAAGAACGCAAATATTTTTTTTTTTAAAACAAAACAAATAATCAACATACCAAATATTAAATGATCATATACATACTCATATACTTCATTCCATTAAACACAAATAACATAATCAACTATGTTCTTTGGGGCACACGAGGTCACATCGAAAAAGACATTACTAATCATCAACTCATAAGATATCAAAAAGAACTAATGAAGACAACATTAGATATATAAATACATAGATTCCATCACAAGATAAAACCATGAGAAATCACATAACCAAATAAAGTTACAAAGTTGATAACTACATTACAACATCTTCAAATTTTACATCATATCAATATAGTTACATCATGAATCCCAAACATGTGGGATGAATACAATATACAAGATTATCAAATACAAAAATATCAACTAGAACAAATCTTCAACTAGATGAGACTGAAGCCAACGAACGCTAATGGGGAACCCAACGGTGTGCAGAGCACGTTCCACCTGACCACCCCCATGCTAAGAGGTGACAGAGAAGCAACTCCGACCAAGACTGACAACAGAGTACAAACATACAAAAGTACCAACATAGATCCATAACACAATACTCCAACTAAAATGAACAAACAATAACATCATATCATAGTATCATAAAGATTCAAGATCATAAATCAAACATAAATGACATCATACAAGACCACAAAGCATACTAAAGATGTATCAAAACAATAATCATAAATCAATTCAAACAAAATCAACAACAATCTAAACCAACTCCCATAACCTACTTCCAGAGAAGTAAAACTCATGGGCAACTAGGGGAGAGTGTCATGCATAATCCTACATGAGTGTCCTATGATCTTCCTCTGGACGCGCCGGTCCCATCTATAACATCTATATCTTCCTCCCAAGCACGCCCGGTCCATAGGGTGACTAATGCAGAGCCATAAACCTCTCATGAGGACGAGTCACGACCTTGCCGACCATGGCCTTCTCAGCCTTCCATTAGTCTGCGAAAGCACCAATGAAGACAAGGCATCCATTTTTAAAAATCTTATAATGATATTACTACCCAACCCTCCTAAGTTAATTATTAGGTTTTCACTTGATTAATAACTCACTCGTGGGTTATCCTGAGCCCTTCCCCTTAAACGGGGCGCCGACCCCCACGAGGAGCCACTCTCCCTAGAGACCCACCAAAACCAAAAAGAAACAGGGGTTGTACCATGCCAACCATGAACATCAAAATACAACAACAAAAGCAATACACGAGGCATAAACCATCTCACAAATTAAATACCATAACATAATCTCATAATTCGGTACACCCCATTTATAAAACATAACTCAACAGAACTCAAGATGAAAAAGTATAAATTCAACAAAACCATCATCCTCTGGAAGACTAAAGTGTTAACACAAAAGGGTTCCCACATCAATGAACTAACAATATCCCAAACCCAACAATGCAACAAGACGAAATTTCAAAAATAAAAATAAAAGAACAACTTATTTACTTTCATAATAAATTCTATTCCAAAAATATTCACACTAAAACAAGAAATAAATAAACAATGCTGTCATAAATTCGTAATTGATTTTTCTACTAACTTATCCTCTCAAAGTTGTAATTTAACAAATCAATAACAAAACAAAAGATTTCTTTCTATTTAACTATTATTTCCATTATAACAAATTCTGCTTTATTTTAACCAGAAAAGAAACAGAATATATTTTTTTACAAAATAAATAATACAACAACAGTTAAATCAGAGGAATCAGAATAAATGAATTAATAAACATATATATACAAATACAAATATAAATACAAATATATACATATAATATATATACATATATATATATATACATATATATATATTTATAAAAATAAAAATCCGCACAGTAAATAAAAATATAGAATTCGCGTATTAAAAGAAATTTAAATACATACAAATTTAAATGGGAAATTTTAATCCCAACACACAGGCACGGGAAAATACGCCCGGCCGTGGGCAGTCTACGGACTGCTGTGGACAGTCCGCAGACTATCACATGGTACCATCGGTGGTGTGGTGGGTACAGCTGCGGCCGAACCACCACACAGCCACAATATAATATATATAAAACCTAAAATTAAATACTATGCACAGTGGCCGACGGAGCAATTCGACGAATTAAATTTTTGTTCAAATTTTTTCATATGTATAAATATATGTGGATATATATATTTATATATATATATATCTAATATATATATATATATGTATATACACTGGAATTTGAGCATTTCAAAAATAGGGAAAGATATATATACTATACATTTCACTGTGCATAATTGAAATAAAAAGAAATGTTTTATAAAGTATATGTATGAACTAGAATATCACAACCTAGAAATTTGTTGAAAGGAGATTGCCCTTAAACAAATATGTATATTATATTTAAAAAAAAAAATGAAACAACAGAACTACTATTCATTTCCAGATTGCAAACAAAACCCCTTTTCAATAAACAATAGCCTAGAACCCCAAAGAAATTCTATTTTGACAAATAACAATCCCAATCCCCAGTTAAATCTTTGTTGATTAAACAACAACCCAATGAATTTTCTTTTCACAAACATTTGAATTCCAACCCCAAATAAAAAATTTATACGCAGCGAAACAATTCCTATCAATTTGAAATTTTATTTGATGCTACAATAATTAAATAAGAACAGAACCTGGCATCCTGCATTTGAAGAAGATCTGTAGAAGCTTTATCCCTTTTGTCGATCCAATCCTTCGCCAATGAATGTTTCCAGCAGCAGCTCCGAGATCCTCCCTCAACTCAAATCTTATTCCTCAATGAATTCTCAGAATAATAAAGGAATGCAATACTATAACAGGAAAATTGACTGCCAAAATTTCTCCAAAATCTGTTGGAAAGAGAATGCAACCCCCCTTCCAATCCTCTAAATAAAATCTCACACAAAAGTCTCTTCCATTTCCTCTTCCAGCGAATACCAAAAGTCACTTCTCCAAAAATGAAATTTAATTACATTCAAATCCACAAAAGATTGAGCTCTTTTTATTTTGTTTATTTATTTATCATTTCCTCAAACAAATTAAATAATTATATGCACAGTAAAATAATTAAAAACAACCATTTGTAAGATTAAAATAAATGTAATATTTTACCACTATTACTAATATTTATCTATTGCTTTATTTATTTACTATTTTATGTTTTTATTTTATTAATTGTTTAATTATTTAAATCACAACCTAAAACCATACACCACATTAGATAAATCATAAAATCACAATAACATACAAAGACCAATGCAACAACACAATGACTATGACCAAGACGCACAAACCAAGAAGGTACAAAACTGTTGACACCTTGAAACGGAGTTACTTTCATGTCACCTTTATTCAACTTCCTGCCATTGGGTTGGTTCAATGCTCGCCCAGACCTATCGAAATAGGTGGAATCGAGTCTTATTCCTGCAAAGCCTTCATCCAACAAGGTGATATACAATATACATACATAAAATCAATTACAAGGCATTGTGAGAAGGATTTGCAGTGTAGCAGGGCGCTCACGAATGAGTGATGCTACCTGCCCTCACCAATTCATAACATCATCTAAAGCATTATAAGTTTACATTAATTTGCATCAAAATCATCAATTACTATTTTCTAGTCTACTGAATTCCAAATCATTTCATCAAAACAATCGTAATTAAATATCATCATAATATCCATGGCATCATAAGAGTATATAATCAGTAACAGTCTAAGCTACCACAACATAATATCGACAGTATCATCAAAATCACAATGTGCCAAACAAAACCACAGAGAATGTCAAAAATTCAAGCAATAACATGAGGGGTATTACATCCTCCCCCCTAAAATTCGGCTTACTCCTGGAAGCCAGTAAAAAGATAAGGATAAGAATCCCTGATACGAGAGGCATCCTCCCAAGTAGCTGAAGCCTCATCATTCGGGTCCCACTGAACCCGCACCTGATCAATCTCTCTGCCTCTGAGGGTAAGTCACCGACTCTAAAGCACGGCCACGGGCTCGAGTGCCAGCTGCCCGTCCTTGACCTGAAGAGCATTCCAATCCAAAACATGAGTAACATCAGGAAAATATGGTCTAAGAACAGAAACATGAAATACATCGTGGATTCGCGAAAAACTGGGTGGCAAAGCTAAACGGTAAGCAACAGGTCCAATCCGCTCCAACACCTCAAAGGGTCCAACGAAGTGAGGCGCAAGCTTCGAACCCTTTCCGTAACGAATTGGGCTCTTCCACGGGCGCACTCGAAGGAACACCCAATCACAAACTGCAACTGCCGATCGACTCTATGAGCGTCAGCATACTTCTTCTGTCTATCCTAGGCAGCTACAAGATGCTCCCGAATGCGAGACACCTGCTGCTTCATATCTCTAAGCATTTCGGGCCCAAGAAGCACCCTATCCTCCAATCGATCCCAACTCAGAGGAGTACAACAAGGACAACCATACAAAGCCTGGAAAGGAGCCATACCAACAGAACTATGGTACCCATTGTTATATGCAAACTCAACCAAGTACAGATAGTCCTCCCAACGTGATTGCTGATCCATGACATACATGTGAAGCATATCCTCAAGCACCTAGTTAACCCTCTCAGTTTGACCATCAGTTTCAGGGTGATAGGCAGAACTGA
This sequence comes from Sequoia sempervirens, assembly GCA_007258455.2. Classification (NCBI taxonomy): domain Eukaryota; kingdom Viridiplantae; phylum Streptophyta; class Pinopsida; order Cupressales; family Cupressaceae; genus Sequoia; species Sequoia sempervirens. The sequence continues at coordinate 38,370,644 of VDFB02000003.1, forward strand.
AATTCAACTTCGTTCCCAAGGACTGCTATAAAGATGTCCACAATGCAGACGTGAATACCGGGTCTCTGTCAGAAATGATCCTCCGTGGTATCCCATGCAATCTAACTATATCATTCATGAACACCTTAGCAACATAAGATGTCGTATACGAAGATAGAACAGGAGAAAAATGAGCTACCTTAGTCAATCTATCAATTGTGACCATAATAGCATCATGTCGTCTAGATGACATAGGCAACCCAACAATGAAATCCATGGAAATAACATCCCATTTCCACTCCGAAACAAGGTGAGGCTGTAGCAATCCTGTTGGATGATGATGTTCAGCCTTCACTCTCTGACATTCAAGACATCAAGCCACATAGTCGGCGATATCCCGCTTCATTCCTGACCAAAAATAGAGTGACCGTAGATCCGCATACATTTTCTTAACTCCAGGATGTGCTGCGTAAGGTGCCCGATGACCTTCTGTCAAAATCAAGGTACGAAGGCCCTCTGAAGAAGGTACATACAATCGTCCAGAGAACCGCAAAGCACCATCCGAATCTAACGAATAACCAGCAAATTTCCCCTCCAAAGCTCTACCTGATTCTACCTCAGCTTTCACCTCTGAATACCAACTATTTGAAGGAAGGGCTGCGAGAATCTAACTCTTCAAATCCACCTCAAGAGACATTGCAGAAACCTCATGCCTACGCCGAATTAGAGCGTCAACCACCACATTTTCCTTACCCTGAATATATTTAACTTCAAAATCATACTCACACAAAAATTCCATCCACCTTCTTTGCCTTGCATTCAAATTCGGCTGCGTAAAGATGTATTGCAAACTCCGATGATTTGTATGCAACTCAAACCGCTGCCCTAACAAAAAGTGCCTCCATCTCACAAGAGCGTGAACAACTGTGGCCAATTCAAGGTCATGTGTGGGATAATTGAGTTCATGGTCTTTTAATTTCTGAGATTTATAGGCAATCACTCTCCCATCCTGCATCAAAACAGCTCCAAGACCCTCCAACGAGGCATCCATACAAACCACGAAATCACCTGAAGGATCCGGTACTGCCAAAATAGGAGCACTAGTCAATTTTTCCTTAAGGGTTTGGAAAGCTATCTGACACTGCTCAGACCAAAGAAATTTCTTTCCTTTCCTCTGAAGCGATGTGATAGGATGCGCAATCCTCGAAAAGCCCTGAACGAACCGCCGATAATACCCAGCTAGTCCCATGAAACTGTGAATTTTTGAGACATTAGTGGGCACGGGCCAATCTATGATAGCCTGGATCTTAGCAGGATCCACTGAAATTCCCTCACCAGAAATCACATGGCCTAGATACTGAACTTCAGTCTTATAAAAGTCACACTTTGCCAGATTGGCATACAACTGGTATCCCTTAAGCACTGCAAAACCTGCTTTAGGTGCACCTCATGTTCCTCCATAGACTTAGAATAAATCAAAATATCATCAAGAAACACGAGGATGAACCTATCCAAGTAAGTTCGAAACACCCCATTCATTAGACTCATAAAGACTGAAGGTGCATTCGTTAACCCGAACGACATCACTGTGAACTCGTAGTGTCCGTACTGAGTACGAAATACAGTTTTATGAATGTTGGCCTCTGCTATCTGCAACTGATGATACCCTAATTTAAGGTCGATCTTGGAAAATACCTTTTCCCCTTTTATCTGATCAAAGAGATCATCAATCCTAGGAAGGGGATAACGATTCTTTACTGTTACCTTGTTCAATTGCCGGTAATCGATACAAAGGCGGAGAGACCCATCCTTCTTTTTGACAAAGATCACTGGTGCTCCCCAAGGAGAAACACTAGGGCGGATAAACCCCTTAGCTAACAATTCTTCCAATTGTAGACGAAGCTCTTGGAGCTCCTGTGTGGTCATCCTGTAAGGAGCCCGAGAGATAGGCTCAGCCCCAAGCACCAAATCAATCCTGAAATCCACCTCTCGCTTAGGAGGCATACCTGGTATCTCACTAGGGAAAACATCGAAAAACTCAGCAAGAAGAGGGTAATCATTCAATGACACCTCATGGCTAACCTCCGACTCGAGGTCACTAACCGATACTGCAAAGAGTTGACAACCCTGACGAAAACACCTTTTTAACTGCATAGTTGAAATCATTCTCAAGGAAACAGGCCTCTAAACACCCACAATTTCCACCTCATTACCAAAATCATCCACACACCGCACTGCTTTACGGTGAAAATCTATCAAGGCACAATGAGAGCTTAACCAATCCATGCCCAAGACCACATCATAAGAACCAAGTGGAAGAATTCTGAGGTCCACCTTAGTAGACATTGCCCCTAACTCTAACCTACAAGCCTGTACCAATTTTCTCGACCACAACCTTGGATCCTGAAGCTAATTCAACCTGCCACTTTTCGCATTGCTTGATTGGCCCCAGTTTACATCGCTCAACAACTAAAGGAGAGATAAAAGAATTAGATGCACTAGAATCAAAAAGTACTGAAATGTTAAACTTATGTAATGAACCTGTGGTATCAATGACAGTACTCTGATGATCCACCTGCTGATTATCCACTATTGCGAAGACTCGGTGAGATCTCCCTGCGTCTCCCACTGTCGGCTCAGACATAGCTGGTTTCTGACTAAACTATGAAGTGCTCCTCTAAGGACACATCCTAGCAATATGCCCCTGCTTCCCACACGAGAAACATCCAGAACCTCGACCAAAACCTCTTCCCCCGGATGGAGCATTCGATTGCTAGAAACTCCCACGACTAGGTGGAGACTGAAAACTCAATGTAGGCTGTTTCGAACGTGTACGATTCCTGTTCCGATCCTTGCGAAACTAAAAGTGACCACCCTGCTAAGAAATAGTATTCTTGTGCTTCGGTTGAGATTGTTGCTGCTGACCCCCTCTTGAAGGCCCAAAATGACTCTTAGAAGGTCCTGTTGCCTGTGTCTGACCCCCTTGCGAACCAGCTCTAGGAGTGGGCACACTACCAATCTGAACTCCTACATGACCACCCAACGCCATAGCCAAGTTCTCCTCTACCAAGCAAGCCTTTTCGACAGCAACTTCCATGGTCTTAGGTTCGAAGACTTGTACACCACCACTGATGCGAGCATTCAAACCTCGAACAAAATGCTGAACCAACATTCCTTCATCATGGCTAATCCCTGCATACTGTTTCAGTTCATAGAAGCGACGTTCATACTGTTCTATTGACATTGCCATTTGCTTAAGATCATGGAATTCATCCGCCCTGCGCTGCCTCCAATGATCTGAGAGGTAGCGAGCCCTGAAGCGAGCCTATGATGAGGTATTTTTAGGAATTAGGGCATAATTGTGTATAAATATAGGGTTTTCCCTCTCATTTTACCTAATTCATTCACTTCTCTTTCTTTCATCATTCATCTTCATCATTCTTCTCAAACAAGGTAGGACATCAAAATAGCTCTCTAAGGCATTCAAAGGTTGAATCAACATCCATTGCTGAAAAAATTCAAGATCAATCATCATGGCAAGGTACAAACTCCATTGTTTCATGCTTCATTACATTATTTCTCCATTTTGGTTTAATTACCTAAAAAGGGGTTTGGTAAACCCCCATGCCCTAACAATCAACATTTTCTCCTTCTCTTCTTGTGTGTTTGCAGATTTAGGAACTTTGAGGGTTTGAAGATCATTTAATATTAGGTTGAAGACCTCCCCTTGCTTGCAAATCCAAAATATCCATTAAAAGTCACTTTTAGGCCAAAAATCAGAGTTTCATAATCAAACACCTGTCAAGAACCAAAGTGCAGACTGAGGGATTCCACTTCCACTTTCGAATTTTCAAAAATTCAAAAGTGGACTAAGTTACCAACAGTGGTGGCTTAGTCCCACTAAACCATTTTTTCAAAGGTTTTTACAGATTTGGATACCCATTTGGCTAAAACGGGTTTCTAAGTAGTTTTTCAAGAACTGGGACTAAGTGTCCCAGTTGGCTTTTGCATCAGGTTTTTTAGGATTTCAAACCTACATTCCATCCTTTTTCAGTCTCCAGGTGCACATATTCTATTTCATAGCTTTTTGTCTAATTTTTTTTGCATTTGTATGCCATTTATCACATGTTTGCATATCACAATGTGTTTTCCAGAACTTTGCATTTCTTAGGTTTTAGCATCAATAAATCATCTTTCTTTTAGTTTATTGCATTAAGACACTACATTTAGACACATTGCATCTCTTTTACATTAATCTTGAGTGTAGACATTAGCATTTTGGCCCCAATTCCTCTCCTTTTAGGTGAAAAACCTAGAAGAGTTAGAGGAACCCTTGGGTAACCCAAAATCATTGTTTACAATTACTATGGTCAATAATGTGGTATAGATAAGTAAACAAAAATAACACTTTGATATAGAATTTAGTGTGTGGAGGAACAAAAAATTTAGAATAAAAGAAATAGTTAGTTTGAAGATGAGAAAAAATTGGGAAGGAAACAATGAACCTAAGGATCTAGGTGGGAATGCATAGAATAATTTATGATAAATCTAGTGCACATTTAATATTGGAAGGATATCAAAGATTATTTTGCATGGATACCAAAAATGAGGAGATGAAGAGAAAAATCATGAGTGGAGATGGATAGTGCATGGTGGATTGAGATGCGTCAAAGATGGAAGAAGGAACTAGAGAGGGAGAATTATGGCTTGGTTGTAGCAACCTTTGGTTATCATATGGAGGATATACAACATGAGGTCCAAGAGGCCTAAGTGATTATAGAAGTCACATATATTAGAGGTTTTGTGGAGGAGGCTCGTTTGACAAGTATAATATGGGATTATGAAACATTGCATGTTGTTGAGGGAGAAAATGTATTAATAGAATTTATTCTATGGAGTTACAAGAGAAGGATAAATTAAAGAGGTACAAATAAATTGGTGTCATGGAGAGCATGAATTAAATTAAGAAAAATAATTATAGCTAAAGTAATAATCAAGATGAAGGTGGGATGTGAAAGGTTAGTAGTTGTTGAGAAATAATTTCTTATTCCTTTATATATTTTAAAACTATAATGCCCAAATTTTATTGATATTAATGAGTAAAAATAAGGCCAACAATTTTTGTGTCAAAAATTGCAATATAAACATATTACAATGCACACAAACACACACCAAGGATGTCATACATGATAACACAATATAAAACCATAAATGCATATTTGCACAAGAAAATAATTAAACCATAATGAGACAATTAATCATAAAGTTTGATAAGGGAGATAAGGTCTTATCCTAAACCAATTATTAGGTACTTCTAGCCACCACCAAGACATGCAAACCAAGAACTAAAGAAAAAAGAAAAGAAATTCATCATTTGATTACTTAATTTGAGTATAAATAAATACATATCTAAAGAAAACAACATTATATTAAAACATAAACCTTTTGACTAAAAATTTATTTAATTCATTTAATTCCTTTACTATAAAATATACATTTACAAAGGAAAAAATATTAGAATATAGAATTATTCAAAAAACCAATAATAGATTGATAAATCCTGTACAACGCCCAAAATAGAGTTAACGTATTACATGATCTTTCTAACAATGTAAAAAAGCTAGTCATAATGTAGTTTTCAAGGGAGTAATTACTCATCAAAGGTCTAGACAAAACTCTATAAAAATAAGAATAGTACAAATTTATCTTGAGTAACAACCTTAGAAAAAGGAAGTTGGTTTCGTAGAGAACCAAACTATAAATTTTAGTAGAAAAATATAAGGCCAAGATGCTTTTTCAAAACTCCAAAAAATTCTGAAACTAATTAGACATCTTCATTAAACATCTAAAAATTGAGAAAAACATGTTTTCTAGAAATTAAATATTGCTTATGTTAGAAATTGTGAAAAACACAGAAGAAGTGGGATCAAACAACAAATGAGAGCACCTTCCATGCATGAGATTTGCTAACAATGATTTGTTATTTCCTCAAAAATAAAAAAATTACAAGAGATGCAAAGAGCTTTCACTTAATTGAATACTATAATGAAGGAGAGTGCTTATAAGAGCAAACCCTAAATGAGAAAGGGATTAGATCATGAAAAGTGTCATCATCCTATGTGATGAGATAAAATGATCTAATAATAGCTCAATCTAATAAAAGAAAAAACACTCCTAAATTTAGCTTAAGTGCATACAATAAAATTATCCTAATAGTTAATTAAAGATTGATTAATCATTAGCTAATGAATGATTACTCTAACACCCCCCTTAAGAGTAACTTAGGGAGTACCTTAAAACCTTAAAAAGAGAATGCATAAAAAAATGCATGAATGGGTTCTAATAAACAAGGCTTGATGAGGTACCCATGTACAAACAAACTAATCTCTCATAACTAGAGAAAATTAGATAACCTCATGGGAAAAACTCCACTCCAAAAGAGAGAAAGGAGAATGAAGGACTAAGGATCCTCCAAAATAATGTCCCAAAAAGAATAGGAACATGAAGAACATCATTGAAGCATGAGGAAGCTGTAGAAAATTTTCAAAAGATGATTGCTATAGTGTTGAAATGAAGAACCTTCTGTAAAACAAATGATGATCGGGATCAAGAGGACAAGAATCTGCATGACTGCCTGCAACAACACTACTAAAAAATGATCAAATTACAAACAAATAAAAACTTATGATAGTCAAAGATACAAATGGCACATGAATTTACATGAGTGATCCCAATGACACTCTCAACCATGCAAGATGTAAGTTGAAAATATAGGTACCAATAGTATGAAGAACATTGATCCAGTTAAAATGAAGGTCACCTCCATAAAACATGAATGCAAGAGTGTCCAAATGGAAAATTCTCCATATCACCGAAATGCATGGGTAACCAACTGCTGCATCCACCTTGTACATATGAACAAAAACTAGATACATAGATAGCTCTAAAAAAAACCAAGGAAGAATTAGCACCAACAATAGAAACCCCCAAATAATGCTGATAAGGGAGAGCCATGATAGGTCCATGAAAATTGTGTGGCACCAATAAGTGCATGAATGAGAATAAATGACATTTGAATGTGCACATGAAAGTACCTGCAACTAAAAATGGTGTGTAAACAAGACACACACATATGAGGCAATAATTATTAGGATTTGATGTTGTTGTGGAAGGGACACTCACTTGAAAAAGGTGTGATGGAAAAAAAGGCACTACACAAGCCCCCTGGAACTTTATATTATAATGCAAGTACAAAAGACAAGAAGATGTGCGAAATATCCAAAAATATGCACCAAAGTGACACTTTATCTCAGTGTGTCTACAAAAGAGAAAGTGCTTACAAAATATTTCTATAATACCCAAATGTGACAAAATACTAGAAATATATGTATAACAACCAAAAACAAGTCATCCCACGTAAAAAAAAAAATTCCAAGAGCTAAAACATCCAAGTAATTCACCAGAATGTGAAAACACAAAAATTTGAATAAAATGTACCTAGAGAAAAATCTAGAAAAAGTGCAAGGATAGTTGTGAATATCTCTAAAAGACCTTTACAACACTATAAAAATAATGAAAAATAGAGAAACTAGTCATAATTTATGAGTTTGGGAGTGAAAATAGCATATCTGACTTCAATAGGATGTAAATTGAACCAACAAAAAAATGGTGATGAGACTCACATCACTGGATAGTACACAAAACCAACTTTTTGATGATATCTCATTTGCTCAATTTCAATATTGTACGCCCATGTTATGGCCAAAATAAAAAACTGCTCCTTTAGGGAACAAAGGGCTTGGAGGGGGTTTGCTTGCCTTCATACTATTGATGTCATGCTGACATCAACAAAATATTCTAAAGAATATTCTCTTGATTGACAAAATATCTGGGTGCTGAAAAATATTCCACTAGGATATTCCTATATGATGCTAGAATATTCGAAGAGATTTCCCAGGCCAAAAAATTTGAGTCATCAATTGGTAAAGTTTTTCACTCACTGGAAAATTAAAAAACTACCAATTTTTTTCCTTAGAAGCTCCTAATGTCAACTATAAAAAATTTATAGTCAAAATTTGTCTGTTTGACCTCTTGAACACAATGGTGAACTTCATTTTTCTCCAACATGCACAAAAAAATGTATAAGTCCAAAACCTACAAAAAATATGAAGATTCTAGGAGATTTGATGCCCCTATAGCCCTAGCTGAAGAAAACCCTCAATATTCGAGAAGGGGTTTGTTGAGTCCATGCTTTGATACCATTTTAGAAATTGTGAAAAACACACAAGAAGTAGGATCAAACAACAAATGAGAACACCTTCCATGAACAAGAGTTGTAAACAATGATTTACTATTTCCTTAAAAAGAAAAAACTTATAAGAGATGCCAAGAGCTTTCACTTAATTGAATAATACAATGAAGGAGAGTTCTTATAAGAGAATCCCTAAATGAGAAAGGGATTAGATCATGACAAGTTTCATCATCCTATGTAATGGGACATAATGATCTAATAATAGCTCAATCTAATAAAAGAAAAAGACACTCCCAAGTTTAGCTTATGTGCATAAAGTGAAATTAGCCTAATAATCAATTAAAGATTAATTAATTATTAGCTAATGAATGATTACTCTAACAACTTAATTATTTCTAACATGATTCCCTAACATTTCAAATTAACACATTCTAAATTTGAGCATGGTCAAAAAACACTATTTGCAAGTTTTCAAGACCTAGGAAACCATACCTTGTCTCCAAAACTCTAATTTTCACAAGTATGGTCTAAAAACCCATAACTAGGGATTAAAGAGATATGGATGTCCTAAAAACCTACCTTATAGCCTATTAAATTAAAATTTATAAGGAAAATGAAACCTAACCCTTAAATTTAAAAATAAATGAATTCCAGTTTTATGCATATTTCTTTCATCTTCAATGAAATACCATATAACATATAAAACCCAATTTCAACATAGTTTTACTTAAATAAATATTATAATAATGATGGTTAGCTTGTATCATCAATTAAACACATAATTAAATTTAATTGATCAATAATTATAGTTTTCCTTTTTCTCAATTATAAAGTACATAAATGTAACAAAGAACCTTCAAGCTTCCAGATTAATTTCTTCATGGATCCTTCCATAAACTAATAGAGGAGAGTCCACGTCCCAATCATGTGGAACCCAAAGGTCCATCCTACTTTACTAAGGAGATAAGCTCAATTGTATCAAGTAAAAACATCATATACACAAAATTGGCAACAAGAAATAACACAATCAAGCATGGATTTCTTAGTCACAATGTGGAAATTCAAATTCTTCAATAACAGAAGAAGATGATAGATATACATGCCTTCCACCCAAGCTATCCAAAGCATGATATGTGATCAAGAGAGACATATTAAATCTAATAATAAGCATGCATCCACTATGGATTCTTTTGATTGAACACATGCATCCAACACTAAATATAATCCTATAGGGTGTGTGAAATAATGTTCATCCAATAAATTTATTTCTTAAAGAATTGCATCAAACAATAGACAAAATTCTATAGATTATGGGAAAATATTTATTTTAATCCTTTTCTTATATATTTAATGAACCCATTCATTTAATTAATCCATCCATTGAATCAAATAATAATTAAATCCAATAAATTTTAGATAAGAGTGACCACTCCAAGCCTCCTACATTCTCCTCAAGTATTATAACAATCTAAGAATGCAAAATTTACAAAATGGATCTAAGAAAGGGTGAAATGGTTACAAAATTTAATTAAAAAACCCTAAGCCTAACCTTTTCCTTTACCTATTCTATTTTATCAATATCTATTAAATGAAGCCCTTGAAATAATTTAATATATAGAATTTAAATTTTTTAGTTTTCCTTTAAAAGCTTACACAATACACACAAACTTCCATTAATGGATTCTCAATCTATTTTTCTTGAGAATAATGGGAATATATGCAACACTCATTTTGACTACAAAATAATGGTAATCAATCTTTCACCATTCTAAAATACTTTGAAAGAATAAAAATATGAATGCATTTGATATTACCAAATAATGGATCTAAGGGTTTGAAGAAACTTTAATCATAACATCACACCAATCCACTTTAAAGAATCCAAATCCCCATCCACAAAAAAATCCTCTTCTAACATATTCAAGTTACCCCAAAAGTGTTTGTTTCAAACTATTATCGCTTTGTTGTTGATCGATGGAACCTAGATGTTGATATATCTAATCCTTGAAGAATACTAAAGCTTCAAGAGAGGGTGTGAGGTGGCAAGCTCTAGTTTAGGATTGGTATAAGGTGAATTTTGATGGGGCTACTAAAGGTAATCCAAGAATTGCTAGTTGTGGGGGAGTGTTATGTGATTCACATGGTCGGCTTGTTTCTGCTATGACACTCCCTTTAGGAACCCAAACAAACCACTACGCAGAAGCATCGACTGCCTACCATGGCTTAAAATTATCTCAAGAGAAGGGGATCAAAAGACTTTGGTTGGAAGGGGACCCATTGAATGTGATTAATTGTTTGAAGAAAGTTAGCGCTCCCTCCTAGACTATTGAACATTTAATTTAGGATTCTTTAGCTATCTTGGGTAAATTTGATGATGTTTATGTCTCTCATATCTATTGAGAGGCTAATAATCTTGCTGTCTGCATTGCCAATCTAGGGGTGACCGCACCTAGGCGTTGAGAATATAATGATGTACTCCCTATAGAAATTATATCCATCGTAAATGAAGAAAAAAGGTCACATGTTCCATGCACTAGTTGGAGGGGTGTTTAGCATTAATTGCATATTTATTTTGATTAGACATTTGAGTTGGCCTATTCACCTAGTTCTCGGTGGAAGTGTTATGGAAAATCTCCAGAAGATTAGTTTCATGATGCCTATCAATACTAAAGATGTCAGAGTTACATGCTTTGTGGGTGTTTGGATTCTCCTTATGCTTTGTTGCTTCTTGTTTTCTTTAACAATTTTCTTTTTTTGGGGAAGAAGCTATGGTTTCCAGTGGACAGGTCACGATGGGTGGTGATAAATGTTGAATTGAACCAATAACCTATGAAGATACTATGGCAACTGGTTTAGTTTGGAAGATTCTAGAGAAGGGTGGTGTGATGCCTTATTTGTTGAAGCTTCATGGCTTCGATTCCCAAGTGTCGAAGGAGTTTGTAAGTAGCTAGAAAAATAGGGTTCTAAAAATTTGTGGGATGGAGGTCAACATAATTGATAAATTAATTGTGGAGGTGTCGGGCCTCTCCTCAAAAGGAAAAAAATTCTACAGGGAGAGGTCGGCCACTAAATTTGTTGTGGTGAATTTCCTAAAAGATAAAGAGAGGTTGAAGCTTAAGAAGGTGGGTGGCGGTGGGTATGACAAAAATTCCTTGAAACCTATTTGGAGGTATGTGGCTATGGTTGTGATGAGATATTTCACATTGGATGGTAGGTTTTTAGTGATTTACAGGTACCATTTCATGTTTCTTATTCATTTTAGACATAACAGGGTTGTCTCTTTCCCCTATTATGTACCATTGTCTCTAGAAAATGGTATTCAAGACTACTGCAAGAATCTGAACAACCCCTTCTTGCATGAGGGGCTTATGATCTTGCTAGTTGAGCATATTAAGGCCAATTATGTATTTGAGACTCCTAAATTACATAAGGGGCATAAGGTTAAAGATAATCTCTCTGAGCTTGAAATAGGGGATAATTTGGAGAGTGATGAAGGGAAAGATACCAAGTTTGAGTATTTTGAGGGCCCCCAGGATGATCCTGCTAAATTTCCAAAAAAAGGACAAGGGAAGAGGACTCCTCTTCTTGGTTGGAGGGGTCCTTCATTGATTTGGAAGGGGATGGGGGAGGTAAAGGATCCTCTAAAAATAAAAAATCCAGTGTGAAGAAGGCAGAGAAGAAGGTTGAATCTCCTCTATCAAGTTTTGTTAAATGTGCGGATTTGGAGGGGGATTGAGAAGGGATTGGCTCATCGAAGAAGAAAAAATCTACTGGGAAGAAGGCATACTCTCCTCCCTTGCTTGGGGTTAAAAGAAGAATTTAGTTAGCGGATGGTGCAATGAAGAAGGTGGGGAAGAATTATGTGGAAAAAGGGGCCCCTACTGCGGGTAAAAGAAAGGGAAAGATTGGTAAGGATGCAGAGGAGTTAGTGGATGGTATGGAGTTCATGCCTGAGGAATTGACACAAAGGAAGGAAAAAGATTTCACTCCTAATAAGGTGATCGACTTGGAGGCCGAGTCTTTAGATGCAAGTAAAGAGAAGATGGTCACCCCAGATGGTAAGTTTCATTTTGTTGTTTAGGCTCTCCAGTTGATGGATGGAAATGATGCTTATCACCTTGAAAGGGAGGGGATTGGTAATATTTTCTTGTTGTTGAAATGGATTTTTACTGAAGTTAATCTTCTTCATTAGAAGATTGATTTTGTGGCCCGAATTAATTTTTCTCTCACTGATAGTAATACTATAGAATATTCGGTGGCCAAAAAGGTTAAAGTGATGGATACTACCCTTGATAGATTTGTGGTTGATGTGGAAAAGCTTAAGGGTGATCATGAAACCAGATTGGTAGCTCTTGAACAAAAGGTGTCAAGGATTCTTGCTAATATTGCTACCTTGATTTCTACTAGTCGTGTGTCTTTGTAGAACGGTGTGGAGGGACTAGCTATTATTAATGAAAATGCCATGCAATGGATTGGTAAGCAGCTGCTTGATGGGAAGGAGATGTTGGAATTGGAGGATGGAACCTTATTGGGTAATGTTGAGACTGGTAAAGATGATGGACCCTACATTTAGACTAGGAGCAAAACAAAGAAAGGGAGAATGGTGTTTGTCAAGGAGCTTAACGATGTGGTTAAGATGCATGAAAAGTAATTGCTAGTGATGTGGAGGTAGTGAGAATTCTTAAAAAATTGTAGTAGTTGTTATGTTGTCTCTCTTTTTTATCTGTGTTTTTTTTGTGTTTGCTAATTGTTTGTTGATGGTTGGTCTTTTGCTTGGGGGCTGTGTGGTCTCAATATTTTTCTTTAATTAGTAGCTTGCCTTTTTTGTACATGATTTTAGGAACCCTTCAAAACCTGTTTTCCTAGTCAAAAATAATTCTTGGGTTTTAAAAATAATTCACTTTTCTCTCTTTCTTTCTTATATTTCAGAAGATAAAATAACCAATGGAACTCTTATTCACTATATAAGCAAACCCTACTTTTCAAAAATAAATATTTTTCTTTTCACACACAACGAATAAAGAGATAGCATATGTTTAGTAAATTCTAATATTTTAAAACCTTATATTGCCAAATAAGTCACCTTTCCACCTTTTTACTAAGTTACAAATAATTCCTATATATAATGCCCAAGTTATTTTTGTAAGTATAAATAGAAATTGATATATTTTGTTTCTCATAAATTCACTATTCTAAATCTATATGAGCCTTATATTTTTTAAGTGATTTCTAATCACTTTAAGTAAAATTAATTAATTTCCATACACATAACAAACTATTATTCATATTATAAAATCAATTAAAGAACATAGAATGAATATAATTTACTCGTTTAATCATAAAGGATTTTCATAGTCACATGTGATGAGGAAAGATAGCTTCACAAGTATATAACAATACATGTTCTTACAGATTGAGATGGGTAAACAAACTCAAACAAACCCATGTAAACATAGATGATATTTAACACTATTATTTAATCATATGTCTTGCACATTCAAGAACACATAAAGCATATCCAATATAAATATAGCTGAAGCACAACATAATAAATAACCACTATATATTTATAAACTCCTACAAGGAACATGCATATCCTATAGTTATATCATATAGATCATATCTAAATTAGAACCCTCTAATTATAATATAATAAAAATAATACAAAAATACATGATTAAACTAAATTTATCATTAATCAAATAAATATTATTGAGCCATCAAAATTATTCAGCTAGAATCTCATACTAATAATAAAAATAGTGAATTTGAAATTATCATAATGGATCAATCACAAATAATAACATATGTCTCATATATAAATGTGTTGGTGTTCAATAACAATCATGCAACATTATATATAAACTAATATAAAACTATGCTAAGATGCAATACTTATGGTCCTTAGAGCCCCTCTCCTAAAATTAGACTTACTCTTAGAAACCTATAAAAAGGTGTGCTTAACGTACCCTTAGCTATGTAGCATCATCTTGTGTAGTTGTAGTCTCATAATTCCTATTCTAATGGACCCATACCTACTCTAGGTCTCAACCTCGAAGGCTCATCCTCTAATGCTATAAAATAGAAATAGGCTCTAAAGCTAGTTTCTCACCCACTTAGACCTATAAACCTTCCTAACTAAGCACATGCAATACATTTGGAATATAATACCTCAAAATTGATATTTGAAAAATATCATGATTATGTGATAGACTAGACTACAAGGCAAGCCAACAAGCAACAAACCAATCTTCTCAAGAATATAAAATAGTCCCACAAAGAAAGATGCAATATTAGAAAATTTTCCATACTAGATAGGGATATTATGTAATTACACTCTAAAAAACTCTATAATTGATAGAAAAGTGTCAATCAAATCTCTTTACATCAACATACTTCTTTTGTTGATAATAGGAAACTAACAACTACTATAAGATTTGAATCACTTGTTACTCCATATCCTAAAGTATATTAGGAACAATAACAACTTAATCCTTGATCTCATTAAAACTTAAAGGAGTCCTACATTTTCAATTATATAGAGCATGGTATGGTTCCATACCTAGGGAACTATAGATTATATTCTCCAATAATTAATTCACTTGATCAATTTTTCCATTTGTCTCAAGGTGATAGGTTGAACCAAAGTTGGGTTGAGATCCAAACACGTGTTGTAATGACATTTAAAATAAAAAGTGATCATGACATTGTAATTAAATGATCTTATGAGGAACATTGTGCAAGGTAGCATTCTCAATTAAAAACATTCCACTAATACAACATTATGGGTTATCCTCATGGATGAAAAATGGGCAACTGTGGTTAGCTTGTCCAGTATCACCATCATGACATCATGATGAAAAGAAGATATGGACTAATTGATGATAAAATTTATGGATATTATGTCCCACTTCCATTGAGGAATGTTATGTAGGTATAAGACACTTACAATATGATAGTAATTTTCCTTCACTTTCTAACACTCAAAGCATATTATTTACATCAATATGTGTTTTATAAGGTACATAATGTGCCTTATAAAATACAAGAGTGTAAAGACCACCAAAAATTGGAATATATATGACCAAGAAGTCACAATAGTCCATCATATTCAAGAGAATAGCAAAAAAATATTTCCCACAAGGGCCCTATATGATTCTATCTCTCCATGAACTTACTAATACCAAGAATCCTCTAGAAGTTGCTCCAAAATGTATCTCCTCAAATATCTTCTTAGGAACAAAATTGAGACATCATGTTGCTTCTCACTCAAGATATTTATAATAATATCCTCCTTCCCTTTGAT
Source organism: Sequoia sempervirens (assembly GCA_007258455.2). Lineage (NCBI taxonomy): Eukaryota > Viridiplantae > Streptophyta > Pinopsida > Cupressales > Cupressaceae > Sequoia > Sequoia sempervirens. The sequence goes on from VDFB02000003.1 coordinate 38,386,180, forward strand.
GTATGACACATCAAAGTTATACTAAATGTGAACACCTAAAAATGACTAACGTATTTTTTCTAAACCATCATCACTTCTCGTCATCATCTCTTATCAATCCATTCATCACTATTAATTAAATAATTTTAATTATTTAATTAATTAATCATTTTACTCCAACCACTTTAATTAAATAATTTTAATTATTTAATTTTCTTCCATCTATATTAATTAAATAATTTATTAATTATTTAATTAAATTATTAATTTCCTCCATTCACATTAATTAAATATTTTTTAATTATTTAATTAAATCATGCATTCCTCTCATCCAACAATTCTTTAATTTATTTAATTTATTTAATTTTACTTTTCTATCTTTAAATCTTCTAAAAATAAATAAAACCAAATTTTTATTTATTTCCTAAATATATCATTCTATTCATATTCTTCCATCTCTAAATTTAGTGAGTTGAGTGAAAAACAACCTCAGTTCACTCTCACTCACTTCCACTTCATCCATCCATACAACCAGTCATCTAATTCATGCAACCACTTAACTTCACATCTCAACCCTTTATCTTGACACATTCCACTTGCATGTTCATTCTAATATCTCAACCAATCTCATCCATAGATCTCTCCAACCATTCTACTTCATCGATTAGATATTAGTAAAATCTATAAAACACCCATCATTTAGTCATTCAATCTCTCCATGAATCTAGAAATATCTCCATGAATTTTGATGAATCTTGTATCCATTTTTCTAATAAGGTTATGCTAAGGTTAATGAGCAATCCGCATACATTTATCACATCATTATCACACACAATGGAGTAAGACTAGGCACATTGGTAGAGGTAAAATTGATATTATTTTATTTACTTTGTTTGTGCACACGCTTCATTGAAGTAGGTTATTTGATTATTAGATTAGGCATTACTGATTTATTTTGATTTCAAATTTTAGTAATTTTATGTCCTCTACAATACTCATAGATAAAATCCATCCATTATTGTTGGCATGTATTCAAGTTTCTTAATTAAAAATGTATTAAATCTCATGGTGATTAATACACAACCTAAATTGATGAGCCAAAATAAAATGTCTCCATTTCACAAGCACATGTATGGAAATTGGTAACTCAAGACCATGGGTGTGGTATTTAAGCTCATGGTCTTTGATATTCTATGATTCATTGGAAAATATGTGTTCCTCCTACATAAGGATAACCCTCAAACCATTAGAAAAGAATAAGTACATAAAACAATATTTTTTGCAAGATCACGAACTATGAGGATATATTTACTTGTGAGCCATTCCTTGAAAAATTGAAAGCATCTTTCACATTTCTTAAAAAAAACATATTCTCTTCCCTTTGAAAATAAGTGATAGGATGCACCAATTTCAAAGTCTATGATGAATTTTAAATAATAACCCAAGTTAATTCCATGAAACTTGTAGACACTTAAAAATGTCCTAAATGATATCACACACTCGAATTTGATATACTGACACTGTGTCATCGTAAAATCTATCCTCTTTTCGCTTAATTGATTAAATTAGCCTAGGTATTTAATTAATTGTATCATTTTCATCTATTAATCTGATTAATCTGATTATGTTAATTCTTCTCTGTTTCATGCTTACCTTTCATCATGTTAAGTTGGATAAATCAAAAACATTTAATTTAACACTCTAAGTCATCTCATTTAAATTAAATAATCTTAATTATTTAATTAAATGTCACTTTGATCTCTTTTCATTAAATAAGTTAATTATTTAATGGATATCCTAAATTCCCCTAATTTGCATAATTGAAACTTTGGTTTAATTATCAAATTACTAATTAATTCTAATTCTCCCACTTGCAAGGGAATATTCCTTGAGAATATTCCTCCTTTGCATATTCCTCCAAAAGGGAATATTCTCATGGAATATTCCTTCCCCTTTGCACATTAAAATTTGGTTTTAATTAACTAAATGCTAATTTTCCTCCAAAAAGGGAATTCTCATGGAATATTCTTTCCCTCTTCACTCATTTAAAAAAAGGAACATTCTTCCTTGTAACAAAATTTCAACAAACTTCTTGAGAAAGTTTTGAAAGTGTACTTCTTTGCATGATTGTGAGCCCTTGATTAAAAATCAACTTGCATTCTCAACCCTTGATGGGAATCCATGATCCATGCCTCCATTTTCCTTCCATCCTGACCATTGATTGATTCTTTCAATCTTGACCATTGGTTTCTTTTTTCCTATTCTATAAATACACCGTGCATCTATTAAATAGGGATCCACCTTTTTAGAGAAAACTTATGTTGTTGAAAATTACTCTCATCTTGCATCCATGTTTTATGTTTTAAAAGGAATTTTAGATTAATTTACATGCATTATTAGCTTAGAGCATCCATTAATGGCTTCCATGATAACTTAGTTGCATCCATTTAGTATATTTTTAAACTAGGGCTTTAATCTTTCAAATCTTGCATACATTTAGAGTAGCTTTGCATACACTCACATCGATCATCTTAGCATATATCATGTTAAATTAGCTTTCATCATGTTTCACATATATCTCTCATTAGTTTCATGAGTTTTCTTCAATAAAACTGATTGAAACAAGCTCATTATCCAAGGGATTGTGAAAGGGTTGCCATTCCACATCAATACAACACCACTCCCCCAATAGGATAGGTTTCAATGTCTTAGAGTAGATGTTTATCAAGCTTTCATGTTTTAGAATGTTAGTTTTAATGGCTTCTTCATCTTTGTTTACATTGAATGATCTTATTGGGATTGATGCTTAGTGGCTTAAATATGCTTTGAATCCATATGGATCAAGTGTAGTTAACCTATACTATGTCATTGGTCACATTTTTGTGCTAGGAGGGCTCAAACTAATCAATCTGAAAATTTTCTCTTTAGTTTTCCATTTTCCTTGTGTTTGTAGATTCAACGATGCTATTGAAGATTCATCAACGCATTTGGGACGCATTGCTATACAATGGAACACTTTGGTTCAAATTCAACAATGTATAATTAATTTAGCGACACAATTAAATTTCATCACTATACATTTAAATAGCGACGGTAAACTCATTTTTTATTGCAACATGAATTTTATTTTAGCGACATGTTTGATATGGTGACACTATTGATGTCACTGTTTATTGCAGAGTCACACAATTGATTTTTTAATATAGTGATGCACTTACGATACAATAACACATCTGATGGAAATTCAACAACACAATTGATTTCAACATCACTTTTTTATTGGTAAACTAAATTGAACTTGAATTTTGACAAGTGTTTTAATTTTTTGATTTCATCTTATTGCTAATATGTCACTAACTTCTCGTTTTGATTTTTGAGGCTAATTGGTTTTGCAGGTTTGGGCAATAAAATTTGAAGTCAAGGATCATGTCGTCATTTATATTGTAACAAGTGATTCAACACTTATGGGGCAATTATAACCCACTTATGATGCTTTACTTCATGTTTTAGGACCAACTAGATTTCATTTTGGGTTTAAAATAAACATTCAAATTGGTTAAAACTGAACCCTCATATTCTCATTTTGCAATGTTGGTTTAAAATTGAACAAAACAATCTAAACACTTCATTTGGTGCTTAAAACGAACTCATTATTCTTGTGAAAATTAAAATGAACGTGTGTTTGATATGCTTACATGTGCTTGTTGTGTGTATCCTCTCCCCTTGCACTTCATGCGATCTCAGGTGAAGAGAAACACACAAGTATACTTTTCTTCTTGTAAGTGCCTATCCTCTCCCCTTGTGCCTTTTGGCAAAGCTTGGGTGAGGAAAAGCATTTTAAGCTTCACAAAATTGTGTTACCTTTAGAGGGCCTACCTCCCAACTTGTGAGAGTGAACGACCCAAGTGGTGCTTTCATTTTAGTCTGCTATATAAATAAATTGGTTGTGACTAAAGTCATTAACCAACTAGTGTTGTTTTCCTATACTGATGAATGTCTCCCCTAGTATCCTTGTGATATGTTAAAACCCTTAGATGTTTCTAAGGGTTGGGAGGCCTCTTAATTGAGTAAATTGCCACATGTATAGCACCATTTTATCTCAAATATGGTCATTAAAATCCTTGTTTGTAGTGGCTAACCAAGTCCAATTTTGGAAAATATTTTAAGGTAGTGCATTGGAATAACACCGTTCCAAGAATTTACTTACCATGTTTGATTTTTGGTTGAGGCAATAAAACAAATAGGGAAGGGATTATTTTGCTCAGCGTGTCAAGATGGTACATTTCCTTGACATAGATCCTATTTATCCATTCCATCTTGACAAATTAATCATCTCTTAGGGGATGATGGTAAACATACTAAGAAATAAATGCCGCTCGAGCTAGGATTGTAAATTCTTATGAGTTAGTTAAACACTTGCTTGGTTCCAAAAAAATTGCAAACAAACATCAACAATCTTTCTCTAGATTTCAAACCCTTTGGTTTAAGCATGGATACCCTTTGAAAAGCCTTGATATTGATGCTTTTCCTAAGGATTTTTATCCTTAGAGACTTCTAAATTATATCTTGACTTATATCTAAATCCATACTCCCCAAAGTTAACATAGGTAACTATGCCCCTAACTTCATGATTTTCACATAATGGACCTTGTGAAATGAATGATGTTTTTGACATAGAAATTTAGTTTGAAAATTAAGCAAGAAAAGTGTTTGTGGTAAAAATAAACTCATTTAAGCAAGATAAATTGACAAATTGAACCCCACACATGACCATTTGGTGTGTGATCACTTCGGTTGAACAACCAAACCTCACGCTTACTATCATACAACCAAACTTTGAACTAATTGAAGGAGAACAAACATATGTAATCAGTAGTTTGAGGAGCTTCAATTTTGAAACAAAGGAAACACCAAGCCAATGGAGAAACACAACAAACATCTTAGATGAACAAGAGGAAAATGTTGATATTGCGGTTGGAAGGCCCGTATTACCACCTCCTACGTGGCAATAAATATCCTCTCTTTTTTCATGATCTTGTGATTATCTTAAATGATCTCCCAAAAAATCAAAATCCCTAAGAGAAGGTTCACACTCTACCATTTCAAACTTAGACATCATAGTGCTAACTATATCTGGAGATGTATCTTAAGGAATCGCCACAACCGAGACAGATTAATAAGGAAATATTTTCTATGCTCTTTCATAGATGAACTAGATCTACACATTTCACAAGTGCTTCTCATCTAAATCATTGAGTTCTTAGGGTTTGATCACTTTAGAGGTATAGCATGTTTTATAATACCTTGGTCTTGCAAAACAAAGGTTCCCTCTAGGTTAATATTTTGGGTCAAACATTTCATCCACCCCTTGTCATCTTTCACATTTCCATTTCACCAACCTTTGCAAAGTTTTGAACACACCAACACTTTTGGACTTAGACATCATTAAATCAATCTAAACCCTAACTTAGCTACTTTTTATGTGAAATGAATCCTTTTCCATGCATTTCATTAAGCTAGCTATCATTTTTGGACTAGTTTATCTTGGAGGTCACAAGTCTGCCTTAAAGATTCACAAGTTCATTAAACATCTTTTATCCAAACATAAAACATAAAACCTATAATAAAAAGTGTTGTCCCATTTTTTTTTGTAAAGATCATTCCCCATATCATTCATCTTTTCATCTCCCGCTCACATCATTGCTCCAAAACAACTTAGAGGGGCCCTCTTACCTAAATTTGAGTCAACTAGAGATTTTAAATATTACAAATCCCAACACAACTCTCCCATAGGTGACCCACAATTTATGGTAACAACAAGATCACAACATAAGAAAATCATGGAGAAAACCAAAGTCACATCTACCACAAGTGATACCAACCCTCAAGAATTCGATCCAAGAAGTCATTCTACCCCCTCACAACAACACCAAAATCAAGAAGGGCCATATGAGGTAGAAGACAGTACAAATAATCCATTTGATCTTACCAAAGAAAAAATCATTGAGTATAAGCAAGAACGTCAAGCCTCAGAGAAAGTGACTTCAATTCTCCCATCTTTTTTCGCACAAAGCTTGACACAAGGGTTAACCCAATCAATGATTTCATCAACTCCATCACTAAGGCCAAATCAAACACTAACTCCTAGTCTTACAACTAGTCATGCTAAGTAATTTGGCCACACTAGTCCTTTGGAAAGAAACACACTTGTGGGTAATTTAAACACTAATCCACCCAAAAACACCACTTGGACACCTACCTTTGGTGCTCCTCTCATTCTTGAACATCCCCTACATCTACATAAACCACTTACAATTCATGAATCCACAACAACCTTGACATACTGAGGGAAACCATCTTCATCCATCCCTATAAGTACCACAAGTGTGCCCAACATCATGCAAGGTAGTATAGGCCAAGAGTATCAAATTGACCAACTAGGGTATGTCAACACCCTCACATAAAATCAACCCTTAACACAAATAGGGAAATCTTTATCCAACCACCCCATTGGTTCCATAAAACATGTCCATCCCATCCATCATCAACCCAAATTAAAACAACACCTTGGTTATGAATCCCATCAACCAAGGTAATACCTTGGTCACACCTCAAATACAACAAGGGAACCCCCTACCCATTGGTCAAGGGAACCCTTTCAATCAATTACAAGGTTTGAATATTTCATTTCCATTGTAATACCAAATGGCACCATCATCATCTTTCCCATTGGTCCCCCACGTCATGCAAAATCAAATAGGACCTCAAACTTACTTTCCTCCATCCCAATCCACCATCTTGCAAGGAATGTTAAACCAAGAGAACCCCCAAACTCTTATCAACAAGTCGCAACCCACTCAAAACATCAACACCCATAACCCATTGCAGATGTCCCAACAACCAACTGATCCTAGATTACAAGCACATGCCTTATCTTTACAACAAGCATAATAGGCTTATCAACAAGCCATCCAACAACAACAACAACATCAAGCAACCTTAGCCACACAAAAACAAGCAACCTTACATGCAGAACAACAACAACAAGCAACCTTAACAACACAACAACAACAACAACAATAACAAGCAACCTTAGCAACACATCAACAACAACAAGCCCAACAAGTAGCCTTAGTAGCACAACAACAACAACAAGCCCATCAAGCAACCTTAGCAGCACAACAACAAGCCCTCATGGCCCAACAACAACACCAAGCAACCTTAGCAACCCAACAACAACAACAAGTGTAACAAGCAACCCTAGTGGCCCAACAACAATAGCAAGCCCAACAAAAATCCTTTTAAGCAAAATAGTGTACCCAACAACAACAAGTTCTCCCACAAAAACAACAACAACAGGATTTATACTATAATCCTCAACAAAACATTGTCAATACAAACATGTTAGGAACATATACGCCTCCACCACCATCACCTTCACAATATCCTACACCACCATACACACCATACAACACCCCATCATATCAAAATACCATTTATAATTCATCCGCCTTTCCACAATATGTTCCTCCACCAAATTCACAAGATGATGTAGCATCACAACTTAAGGCATTAACACAAGAAATGTAGGATATTTGAATGGGAAAAGTGAAGAAGCCCAATACACAACAAAACCTATTTTTATATCCATTTAATTGAAACATCACAATGGTAAATACAAAGGGAGGGGAAATCCTATGGACCATTGCAAAGAGTTTAGCACAATGTGTATGGAGGTGGCCTACAACGATTCCTATTTAATGCACCTCTTTCCACGAAGCTTGATGAGCCCAGCCATTGATTGGTTTTCTCAATTGCCTCCAGGTATCAAAACATTCCAAGAAACCACCGATAAATTCATAGACCACTTCTCCTTTAATCTTGGTGTGGACGTAAGCCTAGAAGAGTTGTATACTCTCAAGTAAAAAAAAGGAGAATCCTTTGACAATTTCTTGCAATGATGGAGACAAAGAGCTAGCAAAAGTAAGTGGCTCATTCTCAGTGAGCAACAAGTTGGGATCATCATAGTGAATGTTGATCCAAATCTGTCCTTCGACTTGAAGATGCAGTGCATTACCACTTATGATGAGCTTGTCCCTAGAGCCCTCAACATCAAGCACACTCTAATCTCACAGGGAAATACCCAAGCATACAAAGACAACCGCCCATCAACCAGTTCAAGTGACAAGCCTTGAGTCTAGGCTAAAAATAAGAATGCAATGAATTATGGCACGGTATATGCTAAAGTAGTCCTAAGTGCTCCTAGGCCAAACACCAATAACATGACTAACACTCAACCAACCATACAACAAATCACATCACCACAAAACAATCAAATCAACACTGAAACACAACAAAGAGGAACACCCAACATGAACAACTATCCAAAACACAAATACACACAGTTGTTGGAACCTATTGAAACTATCATGAAGAAATTGGTAGAGTCAAACTTAATAATGCTTCCCAATTTTGAAAACTACCAGAAACCACAAGATAAAATGACGTGGTACTATGAAAAAGATCTTTGTGACTTTCACAAAATTAAGGGACACAAAACATAGAATTTTATGAGGCTCAAAAATGTTATCCAAGATCTTATTGAGAATGGAGACATATCTATTGAAGTACCAACCAGTAACCAAGATCTTAAGAACCCCATGCCAGATCACATCAAAGGGAATGCCAATGGAAAAGGGAAGACCTACAACAACATGCAACATGTTTGTTCCAATGTAGTTGCTTCCTATGACAATATCATCAAAATAATCACCATCAAAGGGCCTAGTGTGTAGTGTGGAGTCACCATGCGACTTGGAAAGGTCACTATCCAAGGAGTTCCATCTCAACCTAGGGCACAACCTACTTTTCCAACATCCAAACCCTAGAAAATACAATCTCCTAGATTAGCTTAAGAAGACCCCCACACAGATCTTGATCTTGGAACTATTGAGGCTATCCTCACACATAGGGAAATCTTAGAGAAAGCTTTATCCGCATCATTCATCCCTAAGGATATGGATACATAAAAATTTTAAGCTATGGTAGGATATATCACTATCCCTCATCTTCTCACCTTCTTGAAACACGACCTACCATCCCAACCATCTCATAATCGTGCTTTACATCTTGAGGTCATTGTTCATAAGAAAAAGGTTAAAAGAGTCTTAGTATATGGAGGTGTTGGTCTAAAAATTTGCACACTTCAGTTGATCAAGAACTTGGGTTATTCAGAGGATGCTATTGAGAAAGTAAAGAGTACAACTATCAGGGCATATGACGATCAAGAACGGGTATCGCAAGGCATCATCACTCTACCCATCCAAGTGGGATCCATCATCACAAAAACTACATGCCAAGTGTTAAACCTTGATCTCCCCTACAACATCTTGCTTGGCCGACCATGGATTCATCCCCTAATAGTTGTAGCTTCAACCTATCATCAATGTGTAAAGTTTCCTTTTGAGGACAGAGAAGTCACCATCCATGGAGATCTTGAGGCTTTTTACTATTACAAGAACCTTGAGGAATTTTTTTAAAAAATACCCCAAATCCCTAAAAATGATGAAGGGCCTACACCATCCTCCTCATTTGTTGATCCATCATCCCTTGCATCTACCTCAAAAACAAAAACACCCGTTGTACAAAACATTCTCGACATCAAAGCAGTGATCTAGGATGATGGTTGTGGAGATTATAAACTAACAAAGGACAATTTTGTGCTGGGAGAGCTACCTCTTTCTCCCAAATATCATGGGAAACCTACACCTATCAACAAAGTGGTTGAAACATTAAATATGGCATCTACCACCTTCACCAAGTGGGGGGATTTAAAAAAAGATGTCAATGATGAGGATGTCTCTAAACTGCTCTATCAAGATGATCGACTCATCTTCGTTCTTCCCATAGAAGATGACAAAAAAGGTTCGCAACTAATGAAGGGATGGGGGTACATCAAGAATGAGAAACTAGGTCAAAATGACAACGATTTTCTCAAACCCATCATTCCTAAAAAATGTCCAAAGAATCTTGGCTTAGGATGTACTAATACCAAGGTTACCCTTATTGGAAAAGGTACTTCTGCTAAACGGGTTGAGGCTTCCTCTTGGTTACCAACATCGCGTGATACTACCCTAGATGACTTCCCCCTCAATGTTGCTGGCCTATTTGAGAATAAATCTCTTTTCATGATATTCACAACATCTTTCACCTCAAATGACCAAACCACCAAAATAAGCCTAGTATACCCACAACTCATTGATTGGGACCAACGAGGACCAACAATTCTAGATTTATTTGAAAAGGATGAAGCGATCTCAAAATTCATGGGAATCCATGACAACTTACCATGGGCATATCACAAAGATGGTTTTGACATAGAGCTAGACACATAGGCATACTATGGGGAGACAATTGAATCCTTCAGTCACAAAATTGATGACATGCAAACAACATGTCAATCTTTGAGTGAAAACCACACTATGGAACTTTTTGATCCTAAAATAGTAAAAATAAAGTACACATTCATGGGTGAAAACCTCTATGAGGCACCCAAGGATGAGGGATTCAATCTCCCCCTTAGTGTAATGCATCCATAAAATTTAGCAGTGCTAGCAGACAAGGCCACCCTAGTGAATGTTGGAACAGAAGCACCCAATATCACTTTCTATGTCGAACCCTTGTTGGATGGAGAACAAAAAAACCTAGCAACATTCCTGAAAGAGAGAAGAGAAAACTTCACATGGTCATACACAGATGTGCCAGGGCTCAATCCAGAAGTGGTTTTGCATCATTTAACATTCTATCTTGAACCCAAACCACTAAAGCAAAAATTGAGAAAGATGCATCCTCAGATAGCACTCTTGGTAAAACTTGAGTTAAAAAAGCTTCTTGATGTTGGATTTATTCGATCGATTGATTATCTTGAGTGGGTTTCAAACTTGGTACTAGTCTCTAAACCCATTGGGGGCATCAAAATATGCACAAATTTTAGAGAATTAAACAATGCATGTCCGAAGGATGATTTCCCTCTTCCTAACATCGACATCATCATGGATTTAACAGTTGGACATGAAATTCTATCACTCATGGATGGTTTTCAGGTTATAATCAAATCATGATCACCCAGGAGGATCGACAAAAAACTGCATTCACTTGTCCATAGAGAACATATTCTTGGAACATGATGCCATTTGGGATAAAGAACGTAGGAGCGACCTATCAAAGAGCAATAACCCTCATCTTTCATGACATGATCCAAAAAATATTTGAAGACTATGTGGATGAAATTTTGGCCAAATCAAAGAAAAGGATTGAGCATATAGAGGTATTAGGACCCATCTTCGATAGGCTTGAAGAGCATAAGCTATGTCTGAACCTGAAAAAGTGTGTCTTTGGGGTTACATCAGGGAAGCTTCTTGGCTACATCATATCACAGAGAGGGATAGAGATTGATCCATAAAAAGTAAGAGCCATCCTAGACATGGAACCACTACAAACATTGAAACAAATGAGATGGTTACAAGGAAGGTTGCAATCCATCAAAAGGTTCATAGTGCAACTATCAGACAAAGTTCACCCTTTCTCACATCTTCTCTATAAAGGAATAACTTACAAGTGGGATGAGAAGTGTGATAAATATTTCTAGAAAATCAAGGACTACCTATTGACACCTCCAGTGCTCTTTCCACCAATACCAAACAAACCATTGATCCTAGATATCTTAGCAACACCAATGACACTAGGTGCTCTTCTAGCACAACATGATAAAAATGGAGAGGAAAGAGCCATCTATTACATCAACAATACCTTGGTAGGCTATGAAATGAATTACTCATTCATTGAGAAAGCATGCTTAGAGGTGGTTTTTGCTTCACAAAAGTTCAAACATTACATCTTGTCACACCAAATCAAGCTTATCACAAAGATCAACCCATTGAAATACCTATTATCCAAAGCAACTCTCACTAGGCGAATGAACAAATGGGTAATGATCTTGACTAAATTTGACATAGAATACATGGATCACAAGGAAATCAAAGGAAAAGTGATCGCAAACCAATTAGCAGAAGCACCTATCTATGCATAGAACCCTTTGATATCTGAATTTCCTGATGAATCAGTGTCCCTTGTCAATATAATAGACTAGTGGAAAATGTACTTTGATGGATCATTTACCCAAGATGGATTAGAGGCGGGTATTCTTTTTATCACCCCTCAAGGTGATTGCATCCCAAATTCATACCGATTATCATTTCCATGTACTAACAACATTGCAAAGTATGAAGCCCTAATAACAAGTCTAAGGATAACAGCATAGTGGTAGATACAAGAGTTGAAAGTCTATGGAGACTCATAGCTGGTTATCAACCAAGTCAATGACAAATACCAAACTAAGGATGATAAACTCACTCCTTATAAGAATATGGTGGAAATTCTTAAAGACTTTTTCATAGATATAACTTTTGAGTAGATTCTTCGCATGAACAATCGAGCAACAAATGCTATGGCAACAATTGGATCATTGTTAGATATGTCACACAATGTCCTTCAATGTGAGTTCTTGGTAGAACAACTTCTCGTACCAACTTTCAAAGTCCCAAAATATGAGTTTGTGTGTGTAATCATTGGTCCTGGTTCCCTGTGGTATCATGATATATTCACCTATATTAGCAGAGGAACTCTCCTATCTGATATCACCTCCAACCTTAAAAAGAACTTTGTTAAAAAGGAATCTCGATTCGTGATCCTCGGTGATACCATTTACCACAGAAGCATCGAAGGGACATTACTACGATGTCTCAACCAAGAGGAAGCCTTGACCACCTTAACAAAAGTACATGATGGAATATGTGGTTCCCATTCTAGTGGTATGACTTTAGCTAAGAAACTGTTGAGGATAGGGTATTACTAGCCAACCATGGAAAGAGAAGCCCATGAATACATGCAAAAGTGTGTCCAGTGTCAGCAACATGGAGATCTTATTCCTCCTCTAGCTCAGGAGTTATGACCGATGGTCATACCTTGGCCTTTCTCACAGTGGGGCTTGACCTCATAGGAAAGATTACTCTCACCTCATCTAATGGCCACAAATTCATCATAATGACCACTGAGTACTTTACCAAGTGGGTGGAAGTTATTCCTATGACCTACATAACAGGGAAGAAAATTGCCAAATTTATCCTGAATTACCTTATCTATCATTATGGTGTTCTGCAAGCCCTTATTTCTGATAACAAAACACCCTTCAAGAATCATGATGTGAAAGATATATGCCAATAATTTAACATCCAACATTGGTTCTCTACCTCGTATTACTCCCAAAGCAATGGTTAAGATGAGGCTACAAACAAGAACATTCTAAAAATCCTAAAGAAAATGGTGAATGAAGCTGGTCGTGACTAGCATCTGCAGTTAAATCTTTCCCTTTCGGCCTATCAAACCAGTATCTGTACACCTATAGGTGCAACCCGGTACTCCTTGGTCTATGGATCAAAATCCATCCTTCCTAGTGAGGTTGAGCTTCCCTCGCTGCGAGTGTCATTGCAAAATCTGATCACTGATGAAGAGTATAAATTATCTGAGCGAAATGAGTTAGAATTATTGGATGAGCATCATCTTGATGCCCTTAATCAATTACAAGTATATCAAAATACACTAAAATAGAGCTATAACAAGAAGATCAGGAGTCGGTCTTTCTAGGTAGGGGACCTTGTTCTCAAGAAAAAATAGAAAAATCTTCTCGATTAGGATAGTAAAGGAAAGTTTGATCCTAACTAGTTAGGTCCATTTGTCGTCACAACAAGCTATGGATCAGGAGCATACCAATTATCAACACCTGAAGATGAAACCTTGCAGGAACCAACCAATATTCTAAATCTTAAAAAATTTTATGCCTAGGCTTGAAGGGTGTAAATCTAAAAAATAAAAAATTAAAATTAAAATTAAAAAAAAAACAAGAAAAAGGATTGAAAATAGTAAGAAAAAAATCATCCTTTAGTGAAAACCACTTCGGTGGTGCTTTGGGAAAGTACCTTAGTGAAAGCCTAGCAAATAGGCACCTCATGTAAATAAACCACCTCCATCTATCTTTGGCTATCTTGGCATCAAATCCTCCCATTGCATCATTCATCCTATTTATTGCATCACCCATTTGTGTTTGTATCTTTTGAAGTATTGTATCCCCTTTGGTACTACTTGGCATATTCCTAAGGTCAATTTGTCCTTCCTATATCGAAGTAGTCTATCACATCACCCTGAGGGAAATTTGTTATGGATCGGATCAGGTTCTTGTATATCTTAAGGTTATTGGAAATCCCAAAAAAAATCATAAAACATTCATAAAAATCTAAAAACATCAAAATTTTTCATTAGCCAAAAATCCAAAAATATTCAAAATATTGTACAACTAAAATCCAAAAACATTAAAAAATTATAAAGTCAAAATCCAAAACATCCAAAACACATCAAAATCCTTAACATTTCAAAACATCAAAAATCCAAAAATAGTACCATGTTGAACTACAAGTATCTAAGCTTGAATGTAGTCAAGGCCATCATTGATGTGCCCCTCGAGAATCCCTAGGTCATTCCTTTAGGAGTCCGTCATAATAAACTGGAAATCCATCAAGGTGTTTATATCTCATCAACAATAAGTCAAGTTAGTCAAACTATGTGGTCTCTGCATGTATAACATAGGCAAGGCTCATCTTTGATAAGCCCCTAAGGCCCCTAGGATAGTCTTTTAGGTTAGGTTCTTGGTTGGATCTTAGAAAACCCCTAAACATTTGAAAACTCAAAAAACCCCTAAACATTTGAAAATTTGAAAAAACACAAAACATTGGAAAACATTGAAAAACCCTAAACAACCTCGAATAATCACAAACCAAAAAATTCATATAAACATTCAAAAAGATCAAAAACAACCTCAAAATATTTTCAAAACTCCAAAAACATTGAAATATTCCAAAAAAACCTAAAACCATCCATCCCATTTCACTTTCACCCATAATAAACCTTCATCTATAATAAATTGATCATCATCTTCAAACTTTGGTAAAACAAATAGAAGAAAAGTGCCATAAGTCATAAATTGAGAACCTAAGTGTCAAATTCGAAAGTCTAGATCATAGGTAAACAAGTCATCAAAGTTTGTATCAATGACATATCACATACCTAGTCCTAATCAAAACATTTGATAAACTATCCTAGGATGCATCCTTCCGACAATGGACATCAACATCAAAAATCACCTCAACTCTATTAAATTGGCAAATGATATAGATAAAACTTAACTATTTTTCTTTGATATTTTCTTATGATATATCTTAGTGAACCATTTTGAGGACCTCTTGATGATGTCTCAATGATTTAGAGAGAAAGAAATGGGGCATTGATCATTATCTTTCGTTTGCGGTGCTTGTGGGTATTCTTGTAAAATAATCTTGATGCATACTTTCTTAGTTGTGTATACGGGGTTCATTTGGAGTAGATTGTTGTCTATTGCATATGCTTTGGTCTGGGATATCCTAAAATTCTAAACTACATTCCAATGAGGTTTTCATATGTCAAGGTGTGAACAAGAACTATCCTATCTATTTGCATAGTCAAAGTCCATTACACTAGATACAATGCCATCCTAGCTATTAATACCTTGATGCATTGTGTCTATGTATCAAACATAAGGAATGATGAAAAATACCAATCCCAAAATATGAGAAAATAAAGTCTCGATGGATCATGGACTTGTTGGAATTTTGAATCAATCTCAAAATCGATGTCAAATCATTTTTTTCTATCTTCTTTCCACACTAACCTGGTATCATGACAATAAAAAAACATCATGCATCCATCCTACATCCACAAACTTTTCAACTTGCATATATATCACATTATCACATCATATCATCATAAAAATGGAAAACATAATCCACTGTATAATCATTATCATTTAAGTTGTTTCAGATAACATAGATTTGTTATTCTAAGCATCTTAGTCCATATCACATATCCTAAACATGTACTAGGCATAAGCATACATTGAATTATCATATCACAAGCATGAACATCTGCATCATCAATATATACGTCCATATGCATACATACATCATGACATCATAAAATCACATGGGAAAAGTACACAAAAAGAAATGCAACCCTCCATACATCCTACATAAGCATATCATATTATCTACATATCATAGCATGTCATAACATATCATACAAAGATACTAAAAAGGAAGGTAACACATCCATTGCATCACATATCATAAACACTACATCATTGCATATTGCATCAACATAAATAAAAGAATTTCATCCATCACATTACATCCATACATAATCATAACGTATAAATATAACATCACATCATATCACATGCATCCATACATCCATAAAACATGAAATAAAAGCATATCACATCATAGATCCGAACCATCTCATATATATCAAAAATTGACTATCATGATACAATATATGAATTAGTGTGTATGAATATCAATCAAAAGTACAATATCCATGGGGCTATCAAAAATGAGCCTATGAATGTGTATCAGTATAAATAATCAAGTAATCAAAAAAGTGTCTATCGAAAGGCTAGCCCTATTGGCTGCTTGACTCCTCTCTAACTAATGGTTGATCCTCAGTCCTAGGCAATGCCCCACTCCTCTAGGAAAAATTAGGCTACCTTAGCTCTTTGGGAACATCACGATGATAGTGCATTCGATAATATGCAGCCTCTGTGATTTCCTCTCTATACATGTGTGTAGACACTATCTGTCCCTGAGATGCCATTGTGATGGCCTTGAGCTATTGCCTCCACTCAATCTCTTGGGCTAGCTATAGATCCAACTATTGTCGCAACTAAACTTCATGATCCCTCTGTGCAGTCATATCCTATAGCTACTTCTGCAGCTAATCTCTCTTGACTGTGAGAGCTTGTATATGAGCCTGTAACTGCTAATCTGGCTATTGTAGAGGTGGAGGAGGTGGTGGTGCACCCGAAACCTATTTGTCCTACTGACCATCCTGTCAACCTGGGTCCTGGTGACCCTAGTCTTGCTACTATTGTTGATGTCCATCCCTTGGCACCTATGCCCTATCTTGATCCTTTTGTTGCTTCCCTCAATCTCAACCCCCATCCTGACCACCATCTTAGCCTCAGCCTCAGCCTCAGCCTCAACCTCTACCTCTTCCTTTGGGGTATCCCCCTATTGGGTCTGTCAAAGAACGGGTGGCCTGAACCATGCATCATAACTGGGGGTAGTCCCCAAGGCTGGGCAACAAGCTATCAAAATTCATTGACTACCACTACGGGGTCAATTTGGGCTCCCCATTGGATCTCTCTCTAATATCTCATGAAGACTGTTGTGTAATCATTTGAAGGTACGTCCTGTACCTCCCTAAACTGTCTCGCTACATAGTCTAGGAGATACCGCTCTATCATGGTGTTCTCTTTCCCGTAGAGATAGCAGGTCTGGCTAGCAAAATACAACTCTTGTTGGCCATTATACCATGCAGGAACCTGCAACCACGACCTCCATCTAAAACGGTCATGTCATCAATGACCCATCACCAATAAGGTAAACTTGTCAGCCTTGTATGCTGCAAAGTCATCATTACTCTGTATCTAAAGATGATGGGCTCATCCTCGTGAATTTCTTCCAAAACAACCAATGGCCTCAAAATTGCAATATGCTCATATGCTCAAATATGAAGCAATGTAACACCTGCTTCAATGCTCCTTCCCTCACAGTAAATGACTTTGTGCATATCATGGTACAAAGAAGCAAGTAGAACTAGACCCCATGCATACATAATGGCCCTCTAGATCATGTCATACCAAGCAACCCCCTAGCTTAGACCAAAGCCTTTGCCTCGTCGTTTTGGGGCAATCACGCTAGAAATCAGTGTAGCCACAAATAATCCAAAAATGGGTACTCGTCTACAGTATAGGTCCAAGTCTATCTAAGAGATAATCAAAATACTATTGTTCATGTGCAAAAGAAAACATGGGTCCCTCCCTACATCTGTGTCATATAATCATGCTCTCCATGTATCGACAACTAAAGTATCTGCAACACATCCTTGAGTGTGACGGTGGCCTCGCACAGTGGGTAAGTGAGAGGAATTTGTTTCACTATGCCATATCTCGAAGAGTGTTGTCATCATCGCCAAATGGGTGTGGACCTCAGGCATAAAAGTGATGAACCCTAATCTGAGCATACCTAGCCACTACCTCCAGGTCATCAAAATCTCATATCGCTACCAAAATATCAAAACAATTCTCTCACAACATCAATGGCAACAGATCCTCTTGCATGCATCACACACACAACATCAATTTTCCAAAAAGTAAAAAAATTAACCAAAACTTGAGACTTTGCATCCTAAAACATCAAAGGCATCACTAAAATCAACGGTGTCACTATTTTTGGTGTGCATCCCTGTATCAATTTAGGTGGAGTGTCGCCAATATAATGATGTGTGTCACGTTACTCAATAGGGAATAAACATTTGCATGCATCACTATAAATGAAAATTGGGGTGCGTCGCCCATCGCTTTTGAGGGTTGCTTAAACTAAAAATCCTGTGTCACTATATTGCAAGCGCGACACCCTAATCAAAAGTGTCACTAGAACAAAAAATTATGATGCATTGCTAAACAGAAGGTGTGTTGCTAAAAAATCAATAACGACACTTTTGACGCCTTTTGCGTGTCACTATATAGTGACGCTCCTAAAAACCTAGTTTTGACACACTAATAAATGCACTCAAATGTGAAAATCGATGCAAGTTTTGAGTCACATACTTATGGTCCTGTGTCTACTCGGTGCTGGTACTCTCAAATCCGCTCGAAAAGGTGAAGTGGAAGCACATGATGAGCCATCTCACCAGGGTATCAGAGCTCAAAATGCACAAATGAATTGGAAGTGCAACCTTTTCACTTGTTTAAGCCTAAAAATTAGGATTTTTTTGCCCTAATTTGAGCCAAAAGCTAGGATTTTGGCCTATTTTACCTATTTTTGCGCTTTGTGACCTATTTTGAGCCATTCTTTTTGTGTTTTTGAGGCCATTTTTGGCCTCTTGGAGCATGTTTTGGCACTTGAACCTATATTTTACCTTTGTTGAGCGATCAACCTAAAATTCAAAAATTTTACCCAATCTCTTGAGGGGGAAAGGAACCAACTTAATTCCTTTCACTAGGGCAACAATGGGGCATCCAAAAATTAGAATTTTTTTTATTTTTTGATCTGAGCAACAGTTTTAATCTGAAAAGCGTCAGTCTTTGAACCAATGTAACTAGTACCTCGCTTCAAAAAGGGGAAAAATATAGACACTTAAAAATGTCTTGAATGATATTACACACTTGAATATGATATACTAACACCATTTCATCCTAAAATACATCATCTTTTCGCTTAATTGATTAAATTATTCTAGATATTTAATTAATTACATCATTTTCATCTATTAATTTGATTAATCTAATTAGGTTAATCCTTCTCCCATTCATGCTAACCTTTCATCCTGTTAATTTGGATAAATCAAAAACATTTAATTTAACACCCTAAGTCATTTCATTTAAATTAAATAATCTTAATTATTTAATTAAATGTCACTTTGATCCCTTTTCATTAAATAAGTTAATTATTTAATGGATATCCTAAATTCCCCTAATTTGCATAATTGAAACTTTGTTTTAATTATCAAATTACTAATTAATTATAATTCTCCCACTTGCAAGGTAATATTCCTTGAGAATATTCCTCCTTTGCACATTCCACCAAAAGGGAATATTCTCATGGAATATTCCTTCCCCTTTGCACATTAAAATTTGGTTTTAATTAACTAAATGCTATTTTTCCTCCAAAAAGGGAATATTCTCATGGAATATTCTTTCCCTCTTCACTCATCTGAAAAAAGGAATATTCTTCCTTGTAACAAACTTATTGAGCAAGTTTTGAAAGTGTGCTTCTTTGCATGATTGTGAGGCCTTGATTAAAAATCAACTTGCATTCTCAACCCTTGATGGGAATCCATGATCCATGCCTCCATTTTCCTTCCATCCTAACCATTGATTGATTCTTTCAATCTTGACCATCGGTTTGTTTTTTCCTATTCTATATATAGACCTTGCATCTATTGAATAGGGATCCACCTTTTTAGAGAAAACTTATGTTGTTGAAAATCACTCTCATCTTGCATCCATGTTTGACGTTTTAAAAGGAATTTTAGATTAATTTACATGCATTATTAGCTTAGAGCATCCATTCAGTATATTTTTAAACTAGGGCTTTAATATTTCAAATCTTGCATACATTTAGAGTAGCTTTGCATACACTCACATCAATCATCTTAGCATATATCATGTTAAATTAGCTTTCATCATGTTTCACATATATCTCTCATTAGTTTCATCAGTTTTCTTCAATAAAACTGATTGAAACAAGCTCATTATCCAAGGGATTGGGAAAGGGTCGCCATTCCAAATCAATGTGGCACCACTCCCCCAACAGGATAAGTTTCAATGTCTTAGAGTAGATGTTTATCAAGCTTTCATGCTATAGAATGTTAGTTTTAATGGCTTCTTCATCTTTGTTTACATTGAATGATCTTATTGGGATTAATGCCTAGTGGCTTAAATATGCTTCGAATCCGTATGGATCAATTGTAATTAACCTATACTATGTCATTGGTCACAAAACTATAGACCTAAAAAATATTAGGGCATAGGCCAATCCATAATAGCTTAAATATTTGAGGGATGTACCAAGATACCCTCACCAAATATGTCATGGCCAAGGTACTTTACCTTAGGTGAAAAAAATGCTTCACCAAGTAATTGAATAATTAATTATCTCACAAGAACTGTGAAACTTGGTGCAAGTGGCTCTCATTCTCCTTCATTATACTCAAATATACTAAAATATCATCTAAGAATATAACAACAATTGATTAAGGTAGTTTTCAAACACCCCACTCATGAGACTCATGAACACCAATGGTGCATTTATCAACCCAAATATAGCTATGGTAAAATTGTAGTGTCTATATCATGTCTAAAACACTCCCCAATGAATATTTGTCTCCTTAGTAAAAAATTAATGATAACTACGCTTCAAATTAATCTAATATGATTGATTTAATATTGATCAGTGTATAAACACTATATCTATGGTTGAAAAATCAATGCATAGAGTAAAGGGAATCAATGGATGAAGAGAATTAGTGGGAAAAAAGAATAATTATGCAACTATTTCAACTGCTAATCTTAGTTTAGCCACTAGCTAGTGATATTTTATTTAAATGAATAAATCCATTTCATAAAATAAACATTTCCTTAGTATAATATTTAAAGTATCTCATTATAATTTTTTATTTGGAATTCCTTCCCTTTTAACATTTGAATGTTTGGTCCACTGCTCTTTAATTAATTATATTTTCATTTTACCTCTTATGTCATTCAACATCATTCTCCTTGTAGAATTTGACAAAGTCTTCATAACAATACTAACCATCATTATTAATCCTTAAAACCTTAATATTTCTACTAGTCTAGCTAGTTTTCTAAGATACCCTTAAACTACATCAAGTAGTTCTAATGACTTTGGATTTACTTCTAAGAAAATATATCCATGTCCTCATTGAGTAATCATCAATAAACGATATATAATATAAATATTTTAAAAAAGGAAGGAACCCCTACAAAGTAAAATATATTAGAATGAATAAGATCTAATAAATCAAAATATTTATGATAGCTAGAATAAAATTAAACACTATCATAATGTAATATTCTCAAAAATCAAACTCAAGAGAATAATCAATAAGCCCCTCTACAATATTTTTATTTTTTGAATTTTGCATACCTTTCTCACCAATATAGCCCATGTGATAGTTTCATAACATTATCTTTTTAGATATTAACTCACTCTCCAAGGTAAAAAAATGCTTATGTACCTATAATTCACAATCATCAAAACTAGATACATTAATCTCTTTATTGTAAGTTCCAACAATAAAGGTGTAGACTCTATACATATGTTCACCATATGTATTAAATAACTATTATATCTTATGTAAGTGCATGTATCAATACAAAAGAGAGTTCCAAATCAAACTCATTTCATGAGCATCATAATGTCGGAAAAACAAGGACAAACAATTGAGAGGGGGGGGGGGTGAATCAGTTGTCATAGAATAATAAACTTTTTCAAACTTTACTTAACTTAATCTTAGATCTAATGAATAAGAAATTAACCATAAACAATTAACACATCAGACAGACAAAGAAAACCAATATTTTCTACATGGAAACCTTGTTAGGGGAAAAACCACAGTGGATGTTATTCCACAAGATTATACCTTGTTAAAAGTATAATGAAATCAATAAAGGGGAATGCACATGCATTCAGGCACACTACCTAGAGTTCACTGCTCAATTACAGAAGGGGCTCACTGCCCAACAATACATAATAGGATTAAAATCTAGAGGGTATGAATTAAAAAAATAGCTTCTGCATAAGCTTGATTACAATTTCAATTAAGCACAAAAAACTCCTTCACAAACTACTTCACACTTTACTCGATCTTCTTCACACTTTGCTCTGCAATCGAATGATATTCACACATACACACATAAGAGCACACTCAACACTTTTCCCACATAGTACATCGATCAAACAATCGCTCTTATATATCTGCTACATGAGATTTCATCAAAAACTTTAGTCGGCTAGGAAAATAAAACATATTTTTAATGTCAGCCCAAATTTACAAATAAATTTTCAATGTGAATCCACCAAGGTTGGCCACAACATAGTGGGGACCCAAATTAACAACTCCAACACAAAAGGACTTCAATTAATTCCACCTCGAAGATCCACAACACACTACCACCAACATGTCGACCAAGAACAAGAAAAATTGAACATATGCAAGAAAAGATCTTTGAAAACGAGCACACCGATCAATGTGGACGTACCACAAAGATAGAGCACACTCTAGAAACATCCAAGAGAATCAAGAAACATCCAAGAGCACTAAGAAACAACATAGAAACATCTGCAACAACTAAGATTTCCAAAATTACACAAACTTCACTTAGGAACACTGATAGAGACCACATAAACATTGTCAGACCACAACATGACCAAATCTATATGCGAACCTCTAAAACTTTTGGTAGATGATCTAGATAAACTTAGCAGAAAACCCTTTAATCCACAGTAGTTGAACTTCAACGTAGAGAACAAGACGCCATCATGACTTGCACAGTTCCATTGGGAACCTAGAACACTTTCCTTTACAATTTTCTCAATATCCACGACATATACAACCTCTAATACACCAAATGTTAATAGTGTTAACATCAATGACAACCACATATCAGCAACACATCCACAAAATCCAACACATAACTCCTCAAACCATCCTACAAACTCCATTGGCATATAGACTACCTACATAATCAAATCATTAATTTTAATTATAGATAATAGGTTTAATGCTAAACCAAGGATATGTAGGAGTCTAATAATTCATTTGATTATCCCACTAGAGAATTAAATATTGACTCTCCCAAGATCATCTATGTTGAGATATGTGTTATTGTTGAGGTACATCTTCCCAAAATAATGTTTCTTGCAATTTGAAAACCACTTTAGATGGGGAATTGCATGGAAATGAGCTCTAGAGTATATCATCCATGCATCATTACAAGCATGAATTTCCAATGCTATGAAAAGGACATCATTCATTCTCTTGAGAAGATTTATCAAAATTATTATCATATATAGGATTTTTCTTCTTTTTCTCCTTGCATTCTCTTCTAAAGAGGCTTATCTTGTCATTGTTCATATATTTTACTATAGAATTTCTATGAGATTTAGATCCCCTTTAGATCTTCCCTTGTCATTATTTTTTCCTTTTTTTTTATAACCACTCAAAAATATCAAAAGCCTTCTTGGTGTTATAATTTCTTCTCATATCCTTTGAGAGAAGAGTAACCAAAATCTTACCAAACACTAATTTTGATAAAATGCTTCCAATAATAATTAGTAGGTTATCTCATGACCTAGAAAAAGACTATATAAGGGTCATGCATTGGTATTCCTTTTCCATATTTGCACCCATCTATTATAAATAGGTTATAAATATATTTAATGTATTCATATATTTAGCAAAAAATTATTATCCCCATCCTCAAAGTGTACAACTTTTTTCATAGAAAAACTTATTAACTAGGGATTTGGCCTAATATAATTTCCCCAACTTTCCCTAGAAATATTTTTGGTGGATTCTTTACATACATCCAATAAGATATAAATTTTCCAAGAAAATTGATAAGGCTTCTCACCTTTCTATCCAAAATTTCAAAATCATTTAGTGACATTACAACTAGTTTGGATTTGTTTACTATATCCCATAGATTTTAATTATGAGTATATCCTCCATCTTGAGCTTCCATAGTTCAAAGTTAGTGCCACTAGATTTTTCCATCTCTAGTCTAGTTTTTTCTTTCCATATTCCCTAAAACAAAGATTGTCTCTACTCATTCTCTGACTCAAACCAATATTATTACAAAAAAAATTATTCCTACCACCATGGACCTAAGGATTAGACTCTAATACCAAACAAAAGGAAGTTAAGGTGCATACAATCTTCCTACACTAATCTAAGAGGTGAGATAAATAGAATAAAACCATTATAGGAAAACATTGGGACTCCTAACTTTGAACTAATGTAGTAATTAACAACACTATTGGTTATAATATCCTCCCAACAAGGAGTCTCATTAGAGACAATGCTAACACTTAGATCTAGATAAATACTGAAAACATAACAATACCTACAAAAATAAATCATGAAAACTACATCCTAAGCACCTAATAAATAGAGAAACCAATATGTAAAACCACCAAAGGGAAATCTCAAAACCATGAGCTAATACCACCCAAGTTCCTTAGTGAAATTCCAACACCCAAATATTAAGAGAAGTCTTATAAGAATCTATTATAACATGTCATAGTTATCCTCCAAAATTGGGCACCACAATTTTCCTTATTCAAAACCTTCAAAGATGCTTTATGATAGTCATAATAGAATTTCATAGGTTGGTAAATATTATTGTTCAAAAAGTGTAACTCCCTCTTACAACTCTCTTACGCATCATAGATACTCTTACATTCCTAAAATGAGAGATTAACTTTTGGAGGCCATAAATTTTGATTTAGAACTTGCTTGAGCTTATTTTTATAAATTAAAGATCTTAAAGATATCTATGTTAACCCCCTTTAGTTGGTTATATTGAATTTTAGTAATTATTGGGGGAAAACTAGCCTCTATAGGTTAGAAATTGTATTTGAAAATTAGAATGCAAGGTTGAGACACATTTTATAACAAGCTCAAATTTGAAGATTTGGAGATTGTACCAACATGAGTGTCATAATACAAGGGTGGTAACATAACCATATTATAAACCTTGACTACCCCTAAAAGATGCTAGTTAACATCAATGGGAGGAAGCGAGTGCATACTCTCAATATATTAGTTTTTTAGCCTCTCACAAATATTTATCTTTTTTCATGCATAAACATGAAGAAAAGATAATATTAGTCCACCATCACTAAGACCAATGAAAATAATGAAAGGGGTGCCAAAATTTTACTATAGGGGTTGGTCATGTGAGTCATTAGATCAAACCCATGGGTTCTTGCACCCTTGGATTGATCCTATGGATCGATATTACACCTAGTGGGTCAAATATATGGGTGAGAATAATTGATAAAAATGATCCTTTTCTAGCATTGCAAAAATATAGACAAATTTTAGAAATTTATGTTTAACAAAAAAATAAAAATTTAGGTTAAAAGTTAACTTACCATGTCCAAATGCTTGCTTTACTCAATACTTTCCCTATCACCTCAAGTGGTAACATGAATTTGTTGCTAAATAATCATGATAAATTAAAATAGGGGACTATGAGCTCTAGAGGGTAGAAATTACAAGGTTGATAGTAAAAATAAAAGTATATTTTCAGTGTTCACCACTCTATAACTTGGCATCGATTATCAAATCACACATTATGATTCTTGTAAAACCAATTTTTACATTCCACCAATCATATTAATAATTAAACATATTATTGATGATGAAAAATGACCTACTTACATTTTGAGCCTTTTGTATTATCTTTCATTTATTATGCCTCTTATCTTACATTGATAATGTTTATAATATATGATACCTATTGCAAATCAAATTTATTCAAGATGCTCATTTATACATCCCATAGAATATATTTATCAAATATGCGATAATTTCCTTATGATTTATCTATATTCTATGTACCTTGATAATTTATTGCAAACCAATTACTTTACAACAAAAAATGACCTATCTACACCTCAATGCTTATCTATCAATACAATTACTTATTTTTTATTGATATCACATTCAACTCTATCTAGCCACTAAGGGCCATCATTACCGGGTAAAAGCACAAAGTTGTGTCATACTTTCAACCAACTTATCAACTCAACTAAATTTAAGTATTTCTAACTAAAAATTAATTTTGGTCAAACATATGATCTAGTAAGATTCATTCTAGCTAAGTTAGATACTTCCACAAATTTTTCAACTAAAATTTGTTGGCTAAAAATATATGGAGCACCACTTTGAGTCCAATTTACCAAAAAAATAAAATTATTTGAAAAACTTGAAGTTTAATAACTCCTGCTAATGTAAAGAACATTTTTTTAAAAATATAAAAATACCCTTTTGTAGATCCATAAGTGAAGTTTTCAAAAATATATTTATTTTAATAGTTTAATTATTTTTATATTTTATTTTTTATTTTTACTAAAAGTAGGTTATCAACACAAAATATTAGGTTGATTACTATGCTAAGGAAAAATACTAAAACTTATTTTAAAAAATTGAAAAAAATATGACGCACTAGATAAAAGAATCTATTTCAAGATGGTATAATTTTTTTTCAATTTTAGATAAATATTTAATATGAAAGTTGACGCCCGATGAAAATAGTTATTTTTTTATTCACGCACATTTTAATATTTATTTAAAAATATATATTAATCAAAATTGGAAAAAAATATATCCATGCACTAAAATTTCAAGTGATAAATACACACAAAAAATTTGAAAGAAAAAAAAAATTACTATAAAAAGTTTGACGTCCCACGCAACTTCATTTTTCAACATTTTATCAACAACTAAATTATAGTGTTAATTTATTAAAAACTATTTTTATATATATATATATATATTTAAAATAAAAACATAAAATATACTAAAAAATATATATTTTACTAGTTTACATCATTTCAAAATTCAAAACATATATGCCACTTTTTAGTGATTCAAGTTTAAAAGTTGGATCAGCGTTGGTCTTTTCCTTTATAAAGTGTGACACAGCTTTGTGCTTTTACCCTACCTTATTATCAAGATGGTTGTACACAATATTGAACCTTATCTCATTAGCTTATTACAATGGGAGACATTATATCTTCCATATTTTACTACGTGCTTATGTTCTTAGAGTCACACTAGGGACATCAATTCTTTCTTCACATTCTTGGTCACAAGGAACTACCTAATATGTGCAATATAGTTAGAACTATGTCACCACTAGAGATCACACACCTTACCTACACCATTGTATGCTCGTGCCCTTGGAGCCACATCGAGGGCATATTGCTTTTCTAGTGAATATAGATGCACTTACTTGAGAGCATCTAACCCTTGGGGCCACCTCACTTTTCTCATCTACCTATACTAGGGGGAATTTATATTCTTTCACAATTATCCCTATCCCATGTGCTTACCACACCTATACGTCAACATGTCTCATTTGATTGTTACATGATGCATTGATAACACTAATTTAATTTACTTGATACATACATATTCTATACTTATCTTATATTTACATTTCACGCATTATTTTCCCTTTCTAATTCGTTACACCTAATGGGTGCAACCAATTGGAGGGGGAATATCTTATTGCTAACATTTAACAAATTTTAATTTTTTTTAACAATTCAAATATCCACATTTAATTTTTTTGATAAAATTTTATAAACCTTTAATTATTATTCTTTGACTAACCATTATAATATTTGAATATTTAAGCAACCATTTTTTTTCTAAAATAATGGAAGCTCTTAGAAAAAAATATTTAACTTTGAGAATCTAAACATAAAAACAATAGTTAATATTTTTTTATCAAAACACAATAAACTCTTTTAACTCTACTAAAAAATTCTTAAGAGTCCTTCTATATAAAACAAATACAATTGTAGAGATAAACTTCAAACATTAAATTAATAATATATTAAAATAAATAAATAATATATTAAAATCATACATCAAAAATATCTACGAAAACCATTGTCATCAAAAATATCTACGAAAACTATTGTCATCAAAAATAATTATTTATATATATAGAAAATATCACCCACCCTTTCTTTAAAAGGATATAAGAAAATTCTATTTAAATGTTGAAGATATTTTTTTCATAAACCATAATGAACACGGAACTTGACATAAACTAAATAATTGAGTAGCAATATCTTCTAAATTTGATAACTCCACTATACATTTTTCTTGGACGTATTTGGAACTATTGACAGTAGGTATAATATGTTGTACGAGATTATTTATATTTATATATACAAAAGTTCCTGATTGTGTATTCAAAAGCTAAAATAAAATGATGTATGAATGAAGTCTCTTCCCTTTCCATCATGCCAACAAAATTGGATGAGACAAAGCTTGCAATACTTGCCTTGCAAATGACCAGCAATCGGATAAAACACTTTATACTTTTGCAGGGATATTATTAAAAGTTTTGGCTTCTTATTTAGCCCTCTCAAAGTTAGGTTGGATGTAATACACCAACTGTTCTATCATGCCTTTAGATCCACGATTCTTTTCTTTATATTGAATCAATCACAAGCCATGATGTCACATGGCTTTACATTCAATTCCGGTAGAAAGGCTGCACTCAAAGAAAAAGATAGGAAAGAAAAGAGAAGCAAGAACACCTTCATTACACTTAGTAATGAATGTAAGCATTCATTTGTATGTTTGGTTATTTGTTTATGGTATTTTATTTTACGTGACTGGTGACATTGATGTGACATGTCCTCTGGTACCATCCCCAGACACTAATGCGACATGTCCTCTGGTACCAGGGGAATGGAGGGAGACTAGACCTCGCGACCTCTTGCCTACAATAGGATGCTTTAACGGCTTAGCCAATCGAGCTAGGTCCTTCGCCCCATTTATGATATATTATTTTAAATTTAAGTCTTATATGAGTTTTCATGAACATACATTTAAAGTATGTGATCATTCTTAATCATACATGAAAAGTAACTTTTATGTTTTAGATAGTGAAAGGGCATTTGATTCATGTAAAGCAATGAACCATTCTTTGAATTGTTTATGTCTTAAACATCCCATCATGATGTGAATGCTCCACTAAACTTACAAAATAGAGAAAAATTATGTAATGAATAGTCTTTGTCACATTGTCAAAATAAGCTCAAATATTTAAGTAATAATAGTTATCTTCAAAAAATGAGTGAAAGAGAGAGTGGGGGATTCTAAATTTCACATCTATAAAAATTAACATGATTATACATCATTTGATGTAATGACATGACATGATTCCACTTGAATGTGGATTATTTATCATTTGATGTAATGACACAATATGATTCCACTTGAATGTGGATTATTTGATTTGCATAATTGCAATATGCTCAAATGCAATAAAACTTGATGATAGAAATGTAATAGAAATCTATTTGATTGTGACCATGTAATATAATCAAGATCTATCTAGGAATGTTGACGATTCTTTGTGTAGAACTAATCACAACTTGAGATCTCAACAATAAGAATATTAGTGATATTACATGCCACCTTTCAATTGGTGGCATCCATCACATGCAATTAATTAAAGGAAAGAAAAAATGATGCATAATAATTTCAAATAGAATAATCAAATCATATAAAAATGTGAGCACATATAACATCCAAAAACATATACAATCATCATGATAAACATCATGTGACAATCAGTTATAAAGACAAACATATAATTACATCTATATCATAAAGTAGTAAAATATTTATAATTGATGCATGAATTCATTTTTATTAATGAGTTAATTTTAAATTTTAGATAAGAAGCTTTTCCCTTACATAACTAACAATGCTGAATTTAATGGATTCTTTATTACAAGGCTAAAGTCACACATCAATCTTGAAGAACATGATTATTTTTTTAAATACTTTACACTCATGAAAAAGTATTTTATTCCTTGCACGTGATAGGCATATGTTATGAGCAAAAATGTATAGACAAAGGGTGTTTAAAAGAATTGGTAAGCATATGAAAAAAAATTAGAATCTTATACTTGCCGGGTAAAAAAGGTACATGGAATACAACCATGGGCTAAAGCATGTTACACTTTTGTAGAAATATTATTTTAAGTTTTGGCTTCTTATTCAAGAAGGGCCTAAAGTTATACTGGATGCAAAGTACTTGTCTCTTGCACATAAAATAAAATAAAATAGAAAATGGCTTAGATTTGAAGTTTTTTAGAGATGTGTTTTAAGTGTATTATATTAAGTCAAGAAAAGACCATCCAAGATGGAGTTATATACAAGGAGGGAGTCAATAGATATTAATAATGAGAATACAAATGGGAGACTAAACAACATGAATAATCTTGAGAAACATAGAAATCAATCCAATTATGGTGTTATAAGTAGACTACCATCTACTCTATTTTACCAAAAATTTACTCCAAATTCATTATAAACCATTTTAATAATGATGTGTATATAATCATATTTTTAAATCTTTAGTTTTACTCTTTATTTATGTATTTGATACAAAGCTACTATAAATCATTTGAATAGTCAAGTCAATAATGAATATTAATTGAATGTACATTAGATAATGATAAATGCTCATATTATGATTATTTGATTTAAGAGTTAAAAGATAAATTTTGATTAATAAAAATAAATATATATATTTTTTAATATGAATGAAATATAAATTTTTTAGATAAAAGATAATATTATTTGAATTTATATTAAAATATATAAAAAAAAAAAAATTTAAAGTATATTGAAGAGTTTCAAAGAGAAATAGTACAAACAAGGTTAAAGCTAAGTAAACGGTTTTCGATTAGATATTGGTCGTGGAGTTAGTGAAAGGATCAACTAGAGGGATTGTAGCTTCATTTTGAATGGTTGAAACAACAATTGGGACAACACCAAATTGATTAATTGTAGATTATATAATATTATTTGAATTTATATTACAAGAATAGAAAAATGTTTTTTTAGAGCACGTATTGAAGAGTTTCAAGGAGAAGTAGTGCAAACAAGGTTAAAGCTAAGTAAAAAAAATTGAGTTGAAGAAATAATACATTAGATATTGGTAGTGGAACTAGTAATAGGATCAACTAGAGGGATTGAAGCTTCATTTTGAATGGTTGAAACAACAATCGAGACAACACCAAACTGACTAATTGTAGATTAAAGAGACTGATGAGAAATATGACCTAAAAAGAAATGTAATGCTATATGTCTATTTCATTTTAGACACGATTAGACTCAAACTCTTAACCATTAAATTAAATAATATTTAAATAAAACGATTACATATTATTCAAAAACAACATAAATATCATACATAATTATCTTTAAAAAGTTTAAAGAAAGAATTACTAATTAACAAAATTTTAAACTTAAATCTTCAAAATACTTTATTTCAAATTAACAAAATTTTAAACTTAAATATTCAAAATACTTTATTTCAAATTTGCATTGCAGGGAAACGTTTTAAGACTATGAACACAATAATTAAATCAAAATATAATTAAGCATAGTGATAAATTTATAATAAAAAAGTGTTGATTTGTACATAGATATTTGTAAAACACATGCATACATCTTGAGATGATGTATTTTATTAATGTGCTTGGACTAAATTATATGAAACTTAAAATAATCATTGGAGTAAGGTAATAATAATGATGAAACTTTTAAATCTTCTAAGTGGCAAGAAATGTTTCTAGAATAACGCTGTCAAGAGCACGTGTTTAGATTTTATTAGGGTTTTGAAGTTTCCCTTATCTCCTATTACACGTTATGTTGATCTTTGTGGGATATTTAATTTTTATAGTATTAAATTAGTTTATTTTCACATTTTAAATTTATTTATAATGGTTACATCGATCATAAATATGATGTGGTTTTCAAAAGAGTTAACAAGTTCATTCTAAATTAATTTATGAATTAATTGGATCTTTAAAAAAAATTTAATTGATGTTGTTTTATAATTAATTGGATTTCATAATATTTATTAACAATTTGAATGTTTTATCTTTATTGTTTATTTTGTTTGTTATATTTCATTAAAAAATATATTCAAAAATTTGACATATAGTATTTTGTAATTTTCTTAAGTCAATTAAAAAATGATTAATTTTTATTTATTTGTGTTTTTAATTTAGAATATTGATTCACTATCATTAAACATGGTTCTTAATTCATTCGTAATTGTAGTAGTTTTCTTCTATTTGACTCAATACTTTGTAGTTTCTGTAGACATAGAAAATATACTAATATACTTGATCCTGATTATTAACACCATTTCATCCTAAATCATCTCTCAGTCTAACCATTTAATTGAATACCTTTATTTGATTAAATTCATCAATTTTCCTCTCTTAATTAAATAAATCATTTTATCTAATTAAGTCTTTCTCTTTTGTTAATTAAATCAATTTACTTGATCTAATTAACCCTATGTCCATATTTAATTAAATAATTCTCTTTATTTGATTAAATCTCTAAGGTCTATCTATTAAATTAAATAAATTAAACCTTGTTTAATTTAAGCTAACCAACCATCCCCTTTAGTTAAATAAATCAAAATATTTATTTAACTAAGTCTAAAATCGCATTCTTCTGATCTTTGATTTAAATAAACCCATAAATCTAAATCAAATTTGTCACATCATCTAATCCTTCATTCAATTAATTAACCTTTGATTAATTTAATCCTAATTCATGTCCCATCCTCTAGCTTTTGCCACTTGCACATTAAAATAGATTTAATTCATTTATTAAATCTCTATATTCTCTCAACATGGCATAATGGAGGAATATTCTCTCAAATTTGAATTCAAATCCAAGTGGACTTTGTCCTTCCAACAAGACATTTATTTCATATTTGCATTGAGCCCAATGGCATTTAAGACATTCCTTTTCCCTCTTACATGTCATTTCACTAATTTCAAATTCCACTTAAATGCATTTATGGGCACATTCATCAAAATGTGCACATCCTCCATCCATCCATCTCTTGACAAGTGGCACCTTGCCATTGGTTGAATGTTAGTCCCACATTGCTTCATTTCGGGCATTTCTCCATCCTATCATTCTATAAATAAGAGGCTTCTCTCCTCATTTGATCATCCACAATCATCCACAATTTGAGCAAAGTTACTCTTTCCACATTGAGAGCTAATTTTATCCATTTCGTATCAAGTGTTAGCTAGGTTGTGCAGGTTTTTCATCTTGGAGCACACTTGAATCTTCAACAAAGTGGATCACTCTTCATCACCAATCAACATTGCATCATTGGAGTTGGGAAAGGGCAATTTTCACATCAAATTGGCACCAACTCCCCCAAGGGATTAAGAGTTTGCTTTGTATTTGAATAGGACTTAGTATCTTTGATTTATGCTTGTTTGTGTTCTTCATTTCATTCCTTTTCTTTTACAATTCAAATGGATTTCTTGGGGAATCATGATACTAACTTGCATTTGATCTACTTTAGTGTTTGTTTCTTGTGTTTGTGTAGGTTTGGGATCTTGGTTCACATTTTGGCGCTAGAAGGAGGGCTTGGATTTGAAAATTTTCAAAGTTTCAGAGTGCTGGAACTTAAAACAATTCTGGGTTGTGCTCAGAAGGACTCAATCCTCTTGCTATCCAAATTTCAAGCAAAACAGAGCTAATTTGTGAAAGATGTGAAGGTTTTTATCTTGTAGCTAGAGCATAATGTTGGAAAAAATAATAGATGCATTTAAAATTTGTATGCAAATTTTAAAAAGTTGGAAACTTAGAAGTTGCGGGTTTATCAAGTTTCATAACCTAAGTCACGGGTTTAGTAAGTTTCGTAACCTATGTCACAGATTTTTCAAGTTTCATAACCTAAGTCGCGGGTTTATCAAGTTTCATAACCTAAGTCGCCGGTTTAGCAAGTTTCATAACCTAAGTCACAGGTTTATCAAGTTTCATAACCTATGTCGCGGCTTTCCTAAGTTTCGTAACCTATGTCACGGTTTTCTCAACTTTCGTAACCTAAGTCACAGATTTCCCAAGTTTCATAACCTAAGTCACGGGTTTCCCAAGTTTCGTAACCTATGTCGCAGCTTTCCCAAGTTTCATAACCTATGTCGCGGGTTTATCAAGTTTTGCAACCTATGTCGTGGGTTTCTCAAGTTTCGTAACCTAAGTCACGACTTTCTCAAGTTTCGTAACCTAAGTCACGGCTTTCTCAAGTTACATAACCTATGTCGCAGCTTTCTCAAGTTATATAACCTATGTCACGACTTTCTCAAGTTTTGTAACCTTGTCGCGAAATTTTCAAGTTTCATAACCTCCTCATTTAATGATTATAACAAGTGTTTTTAAACACTTTGGGAGCAATTATAATCCCATTCTTAAGGCTTTGCTATCTTCAATTTTTAGGACAATATAATTTTCATTTGGGCTTAAAAAGGAAAAAAATCAAAGGGCTTAAAAAGAACTTTAGGACAAACTTACTAGAGTTGGTTTTCGGATTTAACAATTGAACAAGGCAATCTTCGCATTTCCTTTGGTGCTTAAAAAGAAGTCATTATTGCTTTGTGGACTTAAAATAAACAAGTTTTTCTTTGTTTTATAATTACTTAATCAAAGTAATATCATTAAAAGGATGTATGCACTTCTCTCACGCCTCATGGCGATCTTGAGAATCAAAAGGCCTTTTGGTGACATTAAGTTGCATAAATAATTACCCAAACACATTTCAATTTGGGTTTAAAATTGAACATATCTTTGTGAGTGTGAGTGGAACATGTTGCGTGTGTTATCCCTTTGTTTCTAAACAAAGGTTGATCGAACTATGAATATGTTTGCTCACTTTTGTTTATCTTAGAGGGCTTGCCTTGGGGAAAAAGTACTCACCCAAGGGAATGACTCAACTGGTAACACTCTAAAGCCAAGAGTATTTCTAGCCAGGATATAAAAGTGGGTACTGGAACAAAGGCCAATATCACACGGTTGGCTCTGACAAGAAGGGCAACAATGGTCTCTCGCCTCGATGGGTCAACTCCTACAAACGGAAAGTACGAACTAAAACCCTTGTTGTAGAAAGGCCAAAATCTCTATCTATTTGTTGGTGCAAGAATGGTCATTCTGAAGCCACCCCACACTTTTACGATTTTTATTAGAAATGGAAAGTATCTTATGGGAGTTTCATGGGTATTGATGCTTGGCTGCTCTAAGAAGTGAGTGTTGTGGAGGGGAGCCAATGGGATCAAGCATCTAACCATTCGCTAAAAATAAGTGTAGTTGGACTTGTTCAAGTGGGGACTCAACAAATAAAGTCTTTCATATCCATAGGATTATGCTTGTTCTTGGTTACATAACACTTTGCTTGTTTGAAAACATTGGGAAACAAACATTTAACATTGGCATCAAAATTTCAAACCCTTTAGGAAGCAAATACAATTGACCAAATTTAAGTGTTATTGCTTTCCCTAGGGATTATATCCTTAGAGGTTTCTAAACACTTGATTTACATCTCAATTTGCTTGCTAAAATCAACAATAGGTAACTTTTTCCTTGAATTCATCAAAGTTCCACATAATATACCTTTTGGAATAAGAAGAAGTTAAGACATTAGACATCTAGTTTCAAAAATCTAAGCAAGAAAGTGTTTGTGGTAAAAGCAATTCATTAATCAAGATGAAATCAATTGAACCCCACACATGTGCTTGTTTATCTTTTGTCTTATGATCTTTTGAGCAAACATTGATCTTTTGGTTTAAATTACTCTTAGGGAAAAGCATGTTCTTCAAAACCTTGGTCTTGTAAACAAAGTCCCTCTTAGGTCCCTCTAGGATCAAAACAACCAATCATTTCATCCATCTCAAACATCAATCAAATCCCATCTCACAAACAACTCTTAGAACCTTGGGAAAATCATTCATACTAGACTTTTGGTAAAATCCTTCAAATCAACATAAAAAATAACCTTGTTTGGCTAAGTGTGTGTGAATGAATCCTTCTTCATACACTTAGTGAAATTATCATCTTGTGGACAAGTTTACTCCAAGACAACATCTAACCTCTTGGATTTTATGAGTTCATTATCAAATCCAAATCCAAAAAACCGAATCAAAATTAAATCCAAATCAAATCAAAATAAAAATCCAAATCAAGTCCAAAATAAAAAATCCAAAAGTCCTAAAGTCTAGTATTCCTCCAAAGTTCTTAAAAGTTCAAAACCCATATCATTCACCCCTTTCATCCTTCATCTCATCATTGGTCCTAAACACCTTAGAGGTCACTTTTGCAACAAGGTCAAAACAAAAGAATAACATGGAATATAAACTTGCTCCATACATCATAAGTAATCCAAATCAATTGAACTTTCAAATCCTTACAATGCCGATTGATTATCAAAACTCATATTTATACAATTCGTACATAGGATCATTATCTCCCACAAACCTCAATGGTACAACAAATGTGTGTATGCCCAATCTAAATTTTGGAACACCTTTGGTAGATTTAAATCCAAGTCCAAATTTACAAATCTATCAACCAAATACTCAATGCATAAGTCTTCAAAAAAACAACATTATCCCACCAAATCCATACATGCCAAATGTGAATATACGAAGTACAAGTTTTCCAAACATGAACATTTCAAATCCACACTTGGTAAACTTTTGGATAGATATGTTTGCAAATCACATGAATGTTGTTCAAAATCCATCACACCCATATGTCCCCCTCACCTTTCATAATGACCCATCATTGTCATCATTTCATGTGAAACCAAAAACCTCTCTCCTTATGACCTCACAAGGAGAAGGTGACCTATTTGGACCAGGGGGCATTTTTGATCAAATATCATCATTTCCCAAAGGGAGCATGCCACTCACTTTCCCATCACTCTTTCCATTAACATCTGTATCACCTCTTGGTTTGGGGCTACCTTCACCACCACCACTCATCCAAAACATCCCCCTAACCATCAATCAAAACATCATACCAAATCCTCCCCCATTGCCATCAATATCACAACAACAGATGGCAACCATCTCCATAGCACAAGCAACCAACACATCGTTTATCATCCCTCAAAACATGGTCTCTCAAGGACTAACCATATCGATCACACCATCCACCACTCAAATCTCAATCATCAATATGACGGTACCTCTTATCACCACAACAAACACTATTCCAAAACCACCTCTTCCACCACCACCACCCAAACCAAACACATCAACCCAATATAGCATTACGGTGCAAGCCGCTCAATAGGCTGCTTATCAGAAGGCACTCCAACAAAACCAAAACCAACAAGCTACACAACTAGCTACTCAGTAAGCTGCACAAGCTACTCAAGTTTCCCAAGCCACACTACAAGCCCAACAAGCACAAGCCCAGGCTCAAGCGCAAGTGCAAGCTCAAGCGCAATACCAAGCCCAACAAGCAAAGGTTGTTCAAAATCCCAACAAAATGTTAACGAATCCATGTATCGATCCAAGTCAACGATCACATGATCAAGACCTATCCATCAACAAGCACATTGAAGATATTTCTACCCCATCCAATGATCAACTCACCATACATCAAGAGCCACTTT
>VDFB02000003.1:38424251-38794476 GCA_007258455.2 Sequoia sempervirens
CCATTACTTGGAAATGCTAATGTTTAAACTATTGAAAAGCAAAATATTTGCTTTCAAACTATTGAAAAAGCTTATTGCATGAAAATGAATGGCGCTGGAAATATACACACCTGCAAAGAAGCTTCACCTAGAAGAAGAAATCAACGCAGCAGAGAAATAGGGGTGACGCAGCCTGAGAAGGGATAAGGTGTTTAGTGAGAAGCCATGACCATTTCCAAATTTGATGAATCATTTCACAGTTGGTGCCATTTCTAGTAAATACCTGTAGATGTCGATTTCTTCTTTTTTGTCATGTGCAAGTTGAAATTTTCTTTGGTCTGCTGGCAAATTCTGAGGTCGAATCACCTCTTGAAGTGTTGAGTATGTGAATAGAAATCTGCCACTTATCATTTGAATTATTCAAAAACACAATCCTGGCAACTTACATGCCTAGAGAAGTGGAAGTCAATGGTTCTGGCTCTATAAATAGCCACCATTACATTCTTCATAACACACTTGGGAAAAATCTGAATTCTCTATCATTCTCTGAGTTTGTTCCATAATTTATTTATTCTGAAAATCATACACATTTCTGAGTGATAAAACAAAGGAAATACCAGTATATTATCATCACAGTCTAAGTATATTTCCAGTATAGCTGAGTAATCATCATTTGAGAGTCTATTTTTGGGTGAGAATTTTGTCAACATTGAGGTATTTTTTAAGAGAAGAACTGGAACTGCGTTATTGGAGAGAAAGCTCATAATCAGGCATGAAACCTTCTTCATCTTTCAATTTTGAATCTGATTGTTATATATCTATTTCCTTGTGTATGTTGTGTGTGCAAAGGCTGAAGGTTATTTCCTGAATGCAATTTAGTTTTGTAGGGGAAAAGAGCTATTGAGAGAAATGTTTGCTTAATTGTGCATAAGAAGTGAATTTATGTGAGAATTAATGAGGAAGTTTTAAATGCATATTAGTGTGAAATTGCATATTTTGTATTGTCTCCATATACGGAGAATACGATGGTAATAGTTAATATTTACCAGGTTCAAAATGAAGGCAGAGTCAAGTAAGGTCTTTTCAGCTTAAGTTATTAGGTTAACTGAGAAAAGCTTGAGTACTCCTAAGATAAAGATTTCCTAATTAGGAGGGATTGTATAAGACACTTGTAGACTGTTTCATTTCTAAGTAGATAGACTGTTGTAGGTAGTCTAGGGTGACTGATTACCCATTGAAGGACATAGCCTATGCGTAGTGTAAGATAGCCTTAATTCAAATTGGCCCTGAGTAGTGTTTATGATAGATGACCTTCATTTGAAGTACTGAATGAGAATACTTTTGCCAAAGTAGTGAAATGTACGGCTTCCACATAGATGTGAGTTAGTTGAGACTACACTATCAGTTCATTGTGATCCTTATACTAGTTCGAGATTGTGAAATAGCAAGGTTCTAATTGTGTAGGACACA
Organism: Sequoia sempervirens; assembly: GCA_007258455.2. Lineage (NCBI taxonomy): Eukaryota > Viridiplantae > Streptophyta > Pinopsida > Cupressales > Cupressaceae > Sequoia > Sequoia sempervirens. The sequence continues at coordinate 38,425,701 of VDFB02000003.1, forward strand.
GCACTATGCTCAGTTGGTAATCGTTAATGGATACCCTACCAATCTCTTCTTTCGAAGGGAGGGCCATCTATCGAACGATAGGTGTGCGGGGGACCGCATTATAAGTCTGTGGTTGGCGGAAAAGCACCCGAGTGATGTTTCTCCTCCACAGCAAGCAGCCGATGCACCAAGATTTGAAAGGAAAGGAACATGGACCGTCTTACTCCTATTTGTTCAAAAGCTCTCGAGCTATGTATGTAATTGTTTTACTTTTGTACTATGTCTTATATTTGCAATGAAAATGGAATTCATGTGGAAATATATTGTAACTTGTATACATTTATCAATGAAGAAAGGAAAAATTTTATTGTAATACCTTTGTTACTTGTTACCTTTATATAAAAAAAAATTACGCAAGGGTTAGGTCGTTACATGTGGTATCAGAGCTGTCAGATTTAACACAAGGAACCTATGAGCTCATTACGCAACAACGTGTAAACCTTATCAGAAGATAAAGGTTGAAAAGTTCTTGTGCCCAATGGCAAGAGAAAATAACTTAGTGAAGCGAAAAGGAAGATGTGATCCCTAGTAACTTATGAAAATTGGGACGAGTTAAGAGTTATCCTGGAGTAAGAACTCCTAAACGAACAACTTATGATATTACCTAGGATTGTAGAAGACTAAGCAAACAAGTTATGTAGGAAGGTTAGGAAGAATAAACCAGTATTTACCTAATCCTACAATATAGTTATATGACTCTAAGGAAGGAATAAGGAAAACCCCTAAATTGTAGCAACCTACAATTGTAAAGAGTAAAGGATTCTTGGATTCTGAGAAAACACTACTAATCTATGAGTATGCAGCATCAGCATTAATTAGATCAACGTAGGAAGTCAACAGAAGAGGTATCCACAAGGGATGGAAAACTCTGGACATGAACCTAAGGATAGGGTCTTACCAGAAAAGAGTTAGTACGATGAGATTAACAAAGAAGCGTATGCCTAAATCTAGTAAAGAATACTTGTTTGTATGTGAATGTTTACTTATATGTCTTTCATAAGAAAATTCATAGCATAATTAGGCTAACTTGTATTCAACATTCAGGTTTAAATCAATCTTTTAAATCATGATGAAAACATATGAGAGAATGAGAAATATTCCCAGTACAAGTTGTGAAGATGAACAAAGAACCACCGGTGTAGAAGCAACGCTCGACTTGATTTTGGCAAGGTTAACCAATCTAGAGAATGAAAGAAAGAAAGACAGATTGGAAAAGGAAATAACCATCAACAACACGGAAGGCGAAAGTTCATCTCATGGACGTGGTGATAACCGCAATCATGAGAAGGAAAAGTCACCAACCAACTCTGCTGAAAGAAATAGGAAGATAGTGTCTACTGAGCTATCTCGTGATATGAAGATAATACCACCAAAGTTTGATGGCAGTGCAGGAGGCGATGAAGCCGAAGTCTGGCTAGTCCAGATGGAAAAATATTTTGAAATAAGGAACTATGATGAGGTAACTAAGGCAGCATGGGGAGCATACCAATTAGCAGGTGAAGCCTCTAATTGGTGGATAAAAAAAAAGCTTAACTGGACATAAGTTACTGGAAGTTGACTTGGGGAGAGTTCGTTGAAATTTTCCGCAAACATTGGTTGCCACAACTCTATTATGACCAAAAACTCTCTGAATTTCAAGAATTGAGGCAAGGGACCATGTCAGTCAATGAATACTGGGAGAAGTTCACCCGACTACTTCGATATGTTCCTATCTACCACAAAGATGAGCATTTCTGAATTAGGAAGTTTATCTTGGGACTCAACAAAAATATTGTCAATATGCATGGTCCGACCACAATGGACCTTGTGTATGAAAAATCCATTAAGCAAGAACAAAAGCTTAAAGCAGACTCCAACCAGTGTGAAGAAGAATAAAAGAAGGATACTGAAGTCCCCAATAAGATTGCCCCCAAGAAGGAAGAATTTGCACATGATGCTGCAAAGAAAAAAGGGAAAAGATCTTGCTTCAATGAAAAGGAATTCAAGAGAGATTGGAAAAGAGACAACTCAAAGTATGATGACACTAGCAGAGCTAGTGAAGTTGTTAATAAGACTGGGGAAACCATGGAGAAAAGAGGGCCAAAAGCAGGGTGCTTTATATGTAAAGGTAATCATTATGCGAATGAATGCCCTAACAAAATTTCTGGTACCCCAACATGACAACTCATTTCCTACTCAAAAGGCCATGTTTCAGCAAAGGAAACACGCTGTCATGGATGATAGACAAGTTGATGTCCAAATTACACCGGCCAAACATTCTTGAAGCTTTCAAGAATGATAAATAAAATATAAAGTTAGAATTTTATGTTTTGAATAATACCTTAGTTCATCGGGGGCAATGAATCATAAGGGGGGGAGTATGTTATCCAACAGAAGAAATAAAGAAGAACAAAGGCAGTTTTCAAGACAGAACAACAATATCTTCACAAAGTAATGTTGATGAACCATGAACAAGTAAAGCGTTGAAATACGGTTGGCCCTGTCCTTTGATGTCATGTAAGCAATTCATGGGTGAAAATATGACCTTATCGTGTCGTTGGAATGGAACCATCTCCAAAGAGAGAAATATCACCTGGAGTTTTGGCTCTATAAATGAAAAGAATGAGAGAACCATTTCGAGCGCATGGCAACAACACACGCCCTTAGACCCGGAGTAAGCTATCGGGCCATTGGAGTTATGGTGGTGTTATTCAGAGGGTTTGTATGTTATAATTAGGAGTCGCGGTCTACTCTCAACGTAGTATAAAGTGATGCTTTATTTGTGTATCTAACTCACCAGACAATAATCAAGCAGGGAGGGATAATGAATGGACATAAGGTGAATAGGTTGAGTGGGTATATATATAACAATACGTATAAGGGTATGTACATAAGTATAAACACATCGATACGTTCGTACACCAGCGATGGATATGCCCATAACGTATGTCATATGGCATACACAATAATACACAAAATAATCGAGATATATTAAGCATGTATATATATACACAATTACCTATTACCCATGGATGGGAAATACATATTATAATATTTCCACTTGAATTCTATATATACACATGTGCATACATTTTGGCCATGGATATATATACGGAAAGTATGCTAACTCCGTCAGAATATATGTATTCGACGAATAAATATGTATAAGTATATATATTTATATATGTAAATATATATATATATATATATATATATTTAATATTAAATAAATATATATATATATATATTATAGTCTTACCCAAACATATATATATATATATATATGTAAATATATTTAAATATATATATATGGTAAAGTAAAACTATAATATAAATATATAACTATATAATTAAATATATATAGTTTAATAATATTTTAAATCTCTTAAAGTGGATAAAAGATTATATCACTTGGAGTGAATATTAAAGTCTAAACTATGGAAAATCGAAGAAAATCTCTCAGCCGATTATTTTTACCAACTATGAATCGGGCTTTCCTCATTTTGATAAATTTAAATCATTAAGACAAGGGAAATCGAAATATTTCCCCATTACTTGGAAATGTTAATGTTTAAACTATTGAAAAGTAAAATATTTGCTTTCAAAATATTGAAAAAGCTTATTGCATGAAAATGAATGACGATGGAAATACCTGCAAAGAAGCTTCGCCTGGAAGAAGAAATCAATGCAACAGAGAAATAGGGGCGACACAGCCTGAGAAGGGATAAGGTGTTTAGTGAGAAGCCATGACCATTTCCAAATTTGATGAATCATTTCACAGTTGGTGCCATTTCTGGTAAATACCTGTAGATGTCGATTTCTTCTTTTTTGTCATGTGCAAGTTGAAATTTTCTTTGGTCTGCTGGCAAATTCTGAGGTCGAATCACCTCTTGAAGTGTTGAGTATGTGAATAGAAATCCGCCACTTATCATTTGAATTATTCAAAAACACAATCCTGGCAACTTACATGCCTAGAGAAGTGGAAGTTGATGGTTCTGGCTCTATAAATAGCCAACATTACATTCTTCATAACACACCAAAAACTAATTTCTGAAATATCTCCCTCCAATTTAACTTATTACTTTATTCTGAAACGGTACATTTTAAGTGATAAAGTGCCACAGGAAATACCAACATATTTATCACCAAATCTAAGCATATCGTGTGAGAAGAGAAACTACTCATTTGGAGAGTCTATTTATGGGTGAGAATTCCCATCAACATTGAAAAGGGCTTTAAAGAGAACCTGAACTGCTTTTATTGAGAGAAAGCTCATAATCGTGCATGAAACCCTTCATCTTCAATTTGAATTTGATTGTTATATATCTATTTCCTTGTGTATACAAAAGTAAAGGCTGAAGGTTATTTCCTAAATGCAATTTAGGTTTTGTAGGAAAAGTATATTAAGAGAAATGTTTGTTGAAATTTGTGCATAAGAAGTAACTTATGAAGGAATTAAATGAGGGAAGCTTTAAAGTTCTATTAGGCAGAATTGCATTATTTTGTATTAGTCTCCATATATGGAGAATACAAATGGTAAGAAGCACATTTACCACGTTGAAATGAAGGCAAGTCAAGGTCTTTTTCAGCTTGGGTTATTAGGTTAATTGGAGGAAAGCTTGAGTAATTCTAGGATAAAGATTTCCGATTAGAGTGGGATTGTACAAGACACTTGTAGACTATTTCCCATTTCTAAGTAGAGATGTAGGACTTGTAGGTAGTCTAGGGCAATCGATACCCATTGAAGGGCAAAACCTATGTGTAGTGTAAGATAGCCTTAAGTCAAGTCAGTCCTGAGTAGTGTTTATGATAGATGACCTTCATTTGAAGTACTGAATGAGAATACTTTGGCCAAAGTAGTGAAATGTACGACTTCCACATAGATGTGAGTTAGTTGAGACTACACTGTCAGTTCATTGTGATCCTTATACTAGTTCGAGATTGTGAAATAGCAAGGTTCTAGTTGTGTAGGACACAGCACTATGCTCAATTGGTAATCGTTAACGGATATCCTACCAATCTCTTCTTTCGAAGGGAGGGCCATCTATCGAACGATAGGTGTGCGGGGGACCGCATTATAAGTCTATGGTTGGCGGAAAAGCGCTTGAGTAATGTTTCTCCTCGACAGCAAGCGGCCGATGCACCAAGATTTGAAAAGAAAGGAACCTAGACCGTCTTACTACTATTTGTTCAAAAGCTCTCGAGCTATGTATGTAATTGTTTCACTTTTGGACTCTGTCTTATATTTGCAATGAAAATGGAATTCATGTGGAAATATATTGTAACTTGTATACATTTATCAATGAAGAAAGGAAAAATTTTATTGTAATACCTTTGTTACTTGTTACCTTTATATGTTTGGAGTAAAATTGAAAAAAGATTAATTTACGCAAGGGTTAGGTCGTTACAACCCATGAAATAAGAAGATGCAAAGTTGAGTCATGGATAATAGATCAATAACTTACCTTGCAACAGCAATTACAACTGCCCCACAAACCTTTCCAATCTGCACAGCAGACAATCCAACTCCACCTGCTGCTCCAAGAACGAGCAGAACCTGAATATCAACAACCATTAGTGGTACTTCTACTGTCATATGATATAAAAAAAAAATTGAAAGGAGACAGAAATTCACCAAATGCAGTTGATTCTGCTTCAAGTTTCACATAAGTACGAGTAGAAATAAGTTAATAACAAGTTTGGTAGAGCTGTTCGTGGCATAGTTACCATATACAAAAAATTCAGTAGGTACTAGGTTCCAAGGGGGAGCTTCACTAAAGTTTAGCTTTTTGAGCAAAGTTTGGAAAGATGAAGGAAAATATTTGAAGTTATAAGATACATGATTATACATCAGAGAATGAATGCAAAATCAAAGCATACTCAACCAGATAAAAAATTTGAAAAGAGTTATCTTCAGTGCAAAATAACATTTCAGAGTTTGATTAAAACTGACCTAAAATCCTGCACTTGACTTTTGTTGATGAATGCAAAGTGAATCATAAAAAATGGACAGAATGGCCTCTTTACACTAGACTTACTTTTTAGAAACAACCCTAGTTGTGAATGGATACTTTGGTCGCTTGCAGATGTTAATTTAATTTAATTCCAGCCTTTCTATTATTTCTGTTAAAAGTTCCTTTCAGCTCATCATCTTAGTTGTTCCAAAAAATAATTTGGATGCAAAGCCTCTCCTCTTATATAGTGGCAGCTCCCTCTATTTGCAAATAATTATTTTGAAACTTGCATAAAAGATTAGAAAATAACTGTGTACAGCATATACAGGAATTTAGAGATATAGAGAAGAAACCATTTCATATTTTATTTATTTGGAAATAACAAATAATTAATAACTTAAGGCATATTTTCATTTTCAATTTCCATTGATTCAATCCACTAGGAGAGATGGTGCAAGGTGAAAGTTCAGGAGAGACGATTCCCAATGCTTTTTTTTTTTAATTATGCTAGGCAGGTTAATGGAGCACTGTGTTAGGCAAATGGCTCCCCTTCCCTCCAAGTAGAGGTGTCTGCAGCTTTGGCCAGTAAATCAGAGGGTCGGATCTCTAGATCCCAATGGCTACTACACCAATGTAATCCCACCCAGCAACGGAAGGCAAAGGAAACAAAGCAAAGGTTCTTCTCCCCCTCCTTTGTGCCCATTTTCAGTTTTTGACAACATTCCAAAAGCAGAACTGTCAAATTAGCAATTGAATAGGAATCTAGGACTTCCTGAGATGGTGGTGATTAGTTCCTCTCCTAATTGTTGACTCTCAGTGGAAACCATTAGAATTTGGGCCCTAAAGTGTGGCCCTCTAACACTCATTTTCTCTGTCCCAAAAGGCATTTTTGTGGCTCGATTCCCTTCCTAGGAAGATCAATCAAGGATTTTAAACTCTTCCTCGGATGCCCATTTTCTCTTGCAATCTCATTTGTACCTGATGTACTTATTTGGGACACTAATACTATCAAACTTGCACATTTATATTTTGATTTTGATTATGATGGTAGAATAGTATATCTAGTACCTAGATGACCATGATCAGATTGACTCATTTTCCTGATTACATTATTTTGATCTAAATTCGTATATGTATTATGACCAGCAATTATGCCCTGTTTTTTTTATATTGCAAATCGATTACAAATATTTTTTTCATACGAGCATCAACATAAGACCAATACAAGCTCTTTACAAGCAAACACACTAGAAATCACCCATGGAAGATCAAGGGTCACTACTTAGAAATCCACTTTATGTAGAAACCACATCCACGTTAGAAGCCAACCATGGAAAACCAAAAGTCGCAACTTCGAATTCCACTTTTAGATGTCCCTATGGGGATTTGAACTTGGGTCTCCACAATGAAAACCCAACATTTTAACCAATTAAGCTCAACCCCTTGGACTGTTATGCCCGCTTGTTTGACATGTAATTGAGATTGGAAAGCATATTCATATGAGACTAACCCAATGTTGTATTTCATTTTACTATGAGAATTTACATATTATCTCTGTGCACATGGTTAAATTGATGTAAATGGGTTATAAGTATGACTTAGATGCTTGAATAAAACATATCTTGAATCGAATTGGACAACAAATTGATAATTGTATATATAAATGAGAATCTTGGAAATTTGGCATGAACTAATATCAAGAATTCTATATTGGATCTAAATTGTTAATGTAATCATGGCATGAATTATTGAGATAAATGATGATAGTTATATAGATAAGTAATATTGTTATTATATATGAATAAGTTTAATTGTTGTCACAATTGCTTCAATGTAATGTTCCCTTTTTATTAATTCATCATGTGTGGACCCATAAAGCCCATTCCTTTATTTTCACAGTGTAGTCGGCTGAAAGTCAAGTGAATATATTTTAGTCAGCTAGGTAATAAATAAATAAATAATTGTGTTTTGTAATTACGTGTTAGTCCCTGACGATTGTTATAGTCGGTTAGTGGTTACCGAGATTTGGTAGTCATAACCAACATCGGTCTACTATTTATATGTACTTGTTGTTCATAGTTGGGAACCACATATTATGATTTCCTATACTTATTGCATATCCAAGAATTGGTAATAAAGCTATATCTTTCATGAATTGTTGCAAGTAATTTATATCATGTTTTGTAATTTTGTTATTTCCGTTTACTCTGTAAATCTGTCAAAGTAGAATAAGCAAGTAAACATTTGGCACCGTTGCCGATATGAACTCTCATACACAATACATAGACAGGAATCATGCCGTTGTAATGGGTCAGCTAGTCGAAGAGCTAGTACAAGCAAGCAAAGAAAGAGAAGACGCGTTGACAGAAGAACTCATAAACCTGTGGGATATCTCACTGAAGGAACACGTATGGAGGGAAGCTCTCAGGAGAGAGGTCCTGTTGATGTGATTTTTGTGACCTCACCAATCAGCCGAAGAACAAAATATTTTGAAGGCTACTCCATTCTCTCTTGATCAAAGTATTTCGTGTGCTAAGATTGCAAGATAGATCACACGTTCAACTCCAAGGTTCCGAATACTTAGAATACCCTCAGTTGGTTGATGTGTATTGCTGTGTTCTTATGAGGGGACTTACACAATTGTTCAGACTTCTTGCAGTTAACAGTCAGTGTATGATTTGAAGGGGATTCTTGCGCGTATGATTTGGCAATGTAGTACATTTTCCTAAAGCTAATCGGAAATATGCATAAAGTAAAAGAGTATAGGGCCTAAGAAACTTATACTCTATTCTAAATGCAGGATATGTGGAGCTCAATTTTGGCAGACTTCAACCGAATTTCACCTAGCCTCACGTCGGACAGCCTCAGCAAAATCAGTGCAATCTTCAAAGGGATAGCAAAAGATGTTCAAATTATAATTTGGCATACATACACCATCAGAACAACGCATATAGGTATACAAATCACAATCGAAGTTAAACTCAAGATGATTTCCAGTGGACCACGCAAGGCGAACTTATCATCAACAAGCCGCTAGTGGTATGGAATGAAAAGAAGCTACCTCAATAAAACACCACACATCAAAGTAAACTACTTGCATGAAAATTAAGCTACTTGATCTCAAAGGAAGAAGGACTTCATAGCTATTCATGACAAGACCTAATTCCACCATCAATGAAAAGATCTATTATCATGAAAAGTGTTACACAACAATCTCCACAAAAGTTTTCAAAGGGAAAACTTTCTTTCTTCTCCACTATGCAAAATGTCTACAATGCTCTACTCTCTAGTCTGATCTCCAAATCTAATGCTAGTCTAATCTCTAATGTCTACTGTCTACTGAATTACAAATGAGGGGGACTCCCCCTTTTATAGCTAGCCGAGTCCAAAAGACGGCTAGGGTTACAATCAATAGAGTGGCCAGAATCGTGCCACCTCAGCCCTAACCCTAAAAACTGCCAGAATGGGGAGTGGTACATTAAATGAATCAAAGATTCCCACTCACTCCCAAAAATAGTAAAGGCAATAAATGCCCACAATCAGTCCTCTAGAAGATCCTCGTCCAGCAGTGCATTCCCATTCTCCTTCTCTCTGGCTGCAAACTCAATGAACCTGCCGAGTACAGCCTCAACTTCCTGAACTGAAATGGGTGGAATGCAGTCTAGCTGAAACTCTAATACTGTGACTGAATGCTCATGCCTCATACAAGATTTTCTCCAAGCAACCAAGGAATCTTGCGTGCTCTGAATCAAACTGGAGAAAGTAGAAGTATTCTCGAAATCATCCTGTACAAAGGTCTTAACATCTGAAAAGAAAGGCACCAACCTACCCCTCAAATTATCAACATTAACTTCATCTGGATTCAACCGCCTGGCAAATATGGCCTCAAAGGTATTCTGAACTCCATCAATAATATTGGCCATAGCTTTATGTACCCTAGCTGAATCGCTTCATGCTGCCATTTAAGAAACCACTTCCGCGGATCAAGAATACCATCTAGAATCATATCCGCTATTCTCTCAATGATAATTCCACTAATCAGTAACGCGAATTCAGAATATGCCCCTCAATGCCTCAAGACGCTGAATTACTTTACTCTGATAGATAGAAGCATCACCCCAAGCATGATCAACTGCCTCCATCCGTGCCAAAATACTAGAAGCCTGCTGAAAAGCAAAAGCAAGGTCCTCCATAAACTTCTTGTCTCAGCACGAACTCCTGTGACCCACTTGTCCGCTTCCTGTGCCATTTTTCCTAACTCCACAAGCCACCGATTGACTCTCTAGGTATCTCTGCTGGAGGCTCTATCACTGGAATTTTCTGCCCTCGAGAACGAGACAACTGCTGTACATATCCAATTAAAGCCTTGTGTTCTCTTTTCAATCTTTTATACTTTCCTTCCCTTTTGAATAACCTATCTTTGAGGGCGAGGTAGGAGTTATCACACTCCTCTACAATCTGCGCACCAGTGGGGCGTCCCAAATCCAAAGTCGTGACCACATAATTCTCAGGCACTGCTTCATTTCGGTCACAATCAACTTGAGGCACGGCAACGTGAAGAGTACAAGAACCATCCTCTTCAGTGGATATCTTCGAAAACTTTCTTGCTTTCTTCTTCTGTGGAGGTGCACTGATCCTGTTCAAGAATTCTTCCATCTCAACTGCTGGATCAAGCTCCTTGCTGGGGCCTCTCCTCATCCTATCCTTAAGCCAATCAGGCACATCGTACTGTATATCGAAGGGCTGCTGCTCTTGTGCCTCTACCTCTCTAACTTGCTCAACTTCTACATCATTCTGGCGAGACTCATCGTCCTCAAGTGGTGAGTGTCTCTCAAACTATATCATCATCATCATTCATAGCCAGCCTCTAACTCCAAACGAGGGTCATAATAATCCCCCATCATCCCGCTGATCAACCCTAATAGGCATTGACGCCTCGCTAACCCATTCTCCTCCGGAGGCTGATTATTTTCCTGTACTACCTGCACCTGATTCAATGCATTCCTCTGATCAGCAAACAAAGAAACCTCCTGTATACTTGGAGAACGTGTCTCCAATGGTGTGGGCGTTTCAACTGCAACTCGTGGAGGTTCTGGCTGAACGGGCTCCTGTCGAACTAGTTCTTTCTTTCCTGGATTTCGGACCTCGTGATCTGCTTCTTCCTGCCTGTGGTGGGGTGTCCTGTGATCTCCCATCAAATTGTAAGTCAAAGCAATTGACCTACTCTTCAATCTGCTTACACACCTATCAACCCATGCTCTAGTAAATGTCAGGACCAGGATAGAAAGTGTGTCCAAATCAGCAACCTCTGGTTCTGACCAATCTGGGAGCGGAAGTAGAGTATCTCTCACTGCTGCATAATCAGGATGGACAACGTCCATATCCTCATTGACCTGGTCTGGAACCGAAACAACTTCACACTCCCTGATCAGAGTAATTGGCAACCGAGAGAACATTCTTTTCCTGACTTCAATCTCATCTGCTGCATCAGCCCAATAGTCCTCAATATTTGCCTTATGCTTAAATTCTTCTGACAGTACCCATTTGATGTTGTGATGTGGGTCATAGTGTTGTCGGCTGGTGTGATATGAGAAATGATAAAATTGAAGCTCGCTCTCGGCTTCTCTGGCTGCCTGTATTGAGGGACACACTTCATCCGAGTTGCCCATGACAATTGGGAATTCAATACCTCCCTTCTTCTTTTTCTTCTGAATCTTATCATAGGCGAGCAATTGCCTAGATATCTCTAGCATCAATATTCTATCAGTTGGGTACTTAGGCAGCCTATATGGATACGATGAAAAACCTTGCAGCCTAATATAAGAAAACCTTGGAAACTGAATGAACCAGCACCCATACCTTTCAATCAACTCTTGGGCCTCCCTCGAGATTCTGTGGTGTAACCGCTCCTGAAGCAATCTCGTGATATGCATAGTGAAGGCATCGTTGACACGCTTGTAATGAGTAGTACTCGCCAAATGCAATTGCGGACAAGCGTCATAGATCTTGAACTGGTGAGAGCCACAACCGACAGGCTCCTTGTAAGAGATCCCTCTGTATTTCGTCATACGAGCCAACATATAGATGATGTAAGAGCTCATGTAAAATGTCTTTGTCCTTCTAAGGCTCAGGAGCTGCTCATGCAAATTATCACTAATCATCACGGCCCAATTGACATAATCTTTCCCTTCCAGCACGAGGTTGATGTAGTAAAACATCCAAGGCTCAAAAACAAATGACTGTGCACAACCACCAACTCTGCTCAGCATCATAATGAGGTCACAGTATTCTTGCTTCAAGTCCTCCGCTATGATCTGCTTCGGCAACTTTGTACGAGAAGGCTTGGGAGTGCTCATCCAATGAGTGTTAATCGTCTCCGTGCATCTCTCGAATGCAGAAGCATACATTCGCTCAGCTCGCTCTCTGGATTTGTAAACCATGTTCCTATGCACCGGGATCCCGAAAGCTTCACCAATGGCTGTAGGAGTAAGATTAGCTAGCACTTGGCCATCTGGTGACATGATCGATCTATGATCCTTCTCATAATAATTGGCGCACTCCATCATCAGCTCCGAACATTGAATAGCTGACGGGAAACCAGCAGCTGCATATAACCCACTTCGAACAATATTGTGCGAAGTAGTCGAAGGCCGATGACTCCCAATTCCCAACATTCTGTTCTTGAAGGTCTCTAGGTTGACGGAGCCCAAGTTGTGTCTGTCAACTTGCCCAACTTTGAAATGAACTTCGATTCTGGCATGAATGTTTTGCTCAGTTTCTTGATCACTGCTTGCCTGGATGCACCATTGTCTTTGCCAGTCACCCTTGCCTCAGTCATCTGCAAACGATAAACATTCATTAGCCAATTAATTTATAAAATAAAATAAGACATTGTGTAGGGCCTGCAGTCGACTTCAAGAAGCTGCAATAACTTTTCTTATTTGCAAACCTCAGCTTCTCCAATAAAATTGAACTTCAACACTTAGAAAAGGTTTCTAAGTAGACTTCAGTGACTTCACTACTCTTCAACAACTCCAATCTGCAACTTGAACTTCTATAAATTCGTATTTCACACCAACAACCATCAATCAGCAAGTTCGCACTTTAAAACTCTCAGCAACTTTGAATACTTCTTTCAACAAGTTCGCACCTTTTGGACAATTTGAAATACCTTCACTTCAAGGCGTCCCTCTTGGCATCAGCAACTTCAAGTTTCAATCAGCAACCAGCAAGTGCGCCCCTCTTGATTTCAGCAATATTTCGAACTTTCAACTCTTGCACTCAAGGCGTCCCTCAGCAAATTCGAACTCCAGCAATAGCAAGTTTTCAACGCCTTCAACTCAGCAACTCTTTGACTTAGCAAAAAATTTGAACTCTTCAAGCTTCAGCAATTCTTAGCAACAATCTTCACTTAGAGCAAATTCGACTTCCCCAGCTGTGAAAAATAAGTGAGAAACTTCTTCATTTTATAGCTCAAAATCGAATTCTAGAAGGAGCCAATTTTAGCCAGTGCATTAAACTTCCACTACTCCACTTCAAGAATTCGAATTTTCCCTCTCTGGTATTTCTGACACTTGTCTCTCGACGTCAGGAATCTTATTCTTCTAGAAGTTCAACTTTGACTGGCATCTTTTGAATTTATTTTCGAAAAATTTAATTTAAATTCATCTTTTTAATTCACCAGCCGGAGCTCTGTCACTTGAATTCGAATTTAACTCCTCCTCAGCTCTGGAAAAATTCATCATCGAAGAATTCAATCAAAATCATCTAGGCAACTCATTTCGAATTCATCATTCGGAGAAATTCATTTTGGAAAACACATTTTATTCATCTTGCCTTAGAGAATTTTAAATTTTCCCTTAGGAAAATTCACAATTTGAGCACTGATTAAATTCTTCACTGAAAAAGCGTTGGCGAAGTGCGGAAGACATAGAAATCCATCTATCATCGCAAATGTTCAGTACCCAGAAGAGAATTTTCTTCCGAACGCTTCGAATCCATGGGTACCCAACGAACGGGTTCATTTAATTTTTTAAATTTTGAACCTTAGAAAATATTATTCTGTCGAATCAAATCCATTCTTCGCCTGTGATCATCCTGTGTTGCTCCAACCTGAGAAATTTGAGTTCATCCTGCATTATCATCATTCTTTGACTTCATCACGGAGAAAATTTGCTCGTGCTCTACAAAGAAAAATTCATCACCTTGAGCTCTAGGCATATTTTCTAAGGAAGAAAATATTTGCCTTAGAAAATATTTTAAATCATCACACTTTGAGAATTTGCCTTAGAAAATTTTGGTTCATCCGCCAATGGTGGAAATTTTATCAACTTCATTTAGAAAAATTTTATTCATGCCTAGCACACTTTTATTTCTCACTCACCACTTGCATTTTACTCCACACTAGGAAAATATCCCAACGCCTTAGAAAAATTCCCATCACTCATCTTATAACTTATTTCATACTTAAGGCGCATAGCACATTGGGAAAAAAAAATCACGCCTTAGCAATTTATTTCCACCACCTCACCAGTCTTGGAAAAAATTTCCGACACTTACCACCTTGGGCGCATTTAGCACTTGAAGAGGAAATTCAAAATCACGCCTAGCATTTACCCTTGTATTGACCACGCCTTGAGGTATTTTCAACACCTTTTACTCCATTTACCACCTTGCACTTACTTTTACCACCTCAACTTGGGCACATTTGTGCTAGGCAAGAGGATGACTCTTCAACTTCTATTTTTTTGTCTCTACTTGACCCCTTTTGGGCGCATTTAGGCATGTAGCTGAAGGATAAGAATTGTTGACTTGTTGACCGACTTCTCCCTTGGGCGCATTTTGGCCCTGGTGGAGGATAAAAAGCTTTGACTCCTTTGACCTCTTTCAAACTTGGCACATTTCACCCCAACTGCAGGATGGGCACATTTAGAGGGGTGAGGAGGATATTCACACTTAGAAAATTTTCAACTTTCCTTCCTCAAGTTGGGCGCATTTCACTATGCCTACAGGATAAAAATCGTTGACTTTTCTTTGACCACTTGTATTTTGGGCGCATTTAGCCCTTGATGAAGGATAAACTTCATACTTAGAATTTTTTTGTGCTTGGCATTGCCTTGAAGGCGCATTTAGGCTAGGCAGAAGGATGAAAAGGCGTTGACTTCCTTTGACTTTCTCTAGCTTGGGCGCATTTTGGCCTGTGTGGTGCACGAGCTTCACCCTTAGGAATTTTCCATGCCTCCTCATCTATCTGGGCGCATTTTGCCATGGCAGCAGGACAGAGTTCTAGACTTAGAAATTTTTCCTCGTTCTCGTCAGCCTTCATGCCCTGCTATTTATAGTAAGTCCTTTGAATTTGCATCTATGAAGCTCGGAACGACTTGAAATTTTGCACACTATATCCTTATGATCTTGTTGTTCTGTCGACACTGCCATTTTTAGCTGACCTGCTATTTTTAGCCCATTTTTGGTGGTGATTTACTATAAATAGTAACTGCTTGTTTCTGATAGCTCCATTGCTCCGATTAACTTGAAATTTGAATGAGGCGCTCCTCACCACGTGACCTGCCGGCTGACATTGACGCATGCACTCGATTTACTATTTTTAGCCTGTTTCCAAAATGACTTACTATAAATAGTAAGTGCTTCGTTTGACTTCAAATTTTACCAGCAGATAGCCTGAAGGATGCTGATCGCAGTGATTTACACCGGTTTTCGAAAATTCTGACTTTTGACTCCTCTTTTCAGGCTCCGAAGTTGGAAACCCTAATTCGCTCTGCGTGCGTATCAAATGATCTCTGTTTGCTCTCGTTTTTGTGGCATTGCGATCAGCTCGTGATTCGAACTGCTGGGAAGCGGCTGCCGAGACGCACCTACTAAAAATAGTAAGTTCCTTACTGAGTGGTTATCTCTGTTTGCATCTCACACCACTGCAAAGCTCTCGAAAAACCCATCAGGAATCATCCGACGTGCAAAAGAAACCCGACATGCAAACCCTAAAAATAGCCTCGGAAGACCGAATTTTGAAAGTTGTCGTCTCGCTTTGCATGTTATACTGTTGTGAAGGTCTCGAAAAACCCAGAAGGAATATCCAGACATGCAAAGAAAAACTCTGCATCTGAACCTGAAATTTGTCCTGGAAGCTGGACTGCTAAAAATAGTAAGTTGTCCGTTTTCGCTCAAATTTTGCATGCGAACAGTTTGATGTGCTCCGAATGCCGTGTGACTGTCGGAATTTCAAAAGTGATGATGGATTGCCTGTAATTTCCCACTTACTAAAAATAGTAAGTATCTCAGAACCTGATGAAAACTTGCCGAGAGCCTGCTAGAAGCACACTGACAATCAATGTTAAGCTCAATTTTCAATTTACTCACTTTATTCGACCTTGGATTGACCGGGAAAGATGAAACCCTAATTCTTTAGACTTGGTCAATTTCATGCTTAAACTCAGAGACGGGCACAATCCTCGGAAGGCAGACATCAGAAAAGAGACAGAGACAGAGACAGAGAGAGAAAAACCCAAGCCAAAAGACTAGAATGGAGCAAAAATTAGGGGGTCCCCATTTTGAATGGGGCGATGTGTGAAAAGGTCACAACAGGTCCCTCAGGCAGCCATCTAGGACAATCTAATTGTCAACCCAAAGGTGGATCGTCTTCTCGACAGACTACTGAGATTGATAGCATGGCACTAGATCATACTCCAAGATCTTCAGGCTGACAAAGACAAAGAACAAAGAAGACAACAAATACTGCAACAATACAAAGAACGAAGCAAACGGGAGGAAGAAGAACATGACACCAGTCACAAATGTACTCCCGGAAATTAATGCCCGTACGACCAAATAAAGACAAGAACCGAATTCCAAGTGGCCAGGAATCATTAGAAGAATGGATACGAAGATCCCTAAGAGTAAGAGAACAAGAGGGACAACGAAGATGATTAAGAAGAATCATCGAAGAAACAAACCAAGACCTTGCCAACCAACTAGGACAACTGCTTGTAGAGACAATATCGAACGACAAAGAAGAGACTCTGAAAATGAATTAACCAAAGAACATGAAAATAACATACGTCGCATCTGAAAACTATCCATATGTCATGTCCCCGAAATCAAAACACTAAAATAACGAGAGGCATATTTAAAAAATATTAACCATTTGAATCGTTATAATTAAAATTGTCAAAAGACAATATTATAACTATAAGTATTAGAATATAGATGGAATGAAAACCATACTTTGCAGTTTCCACCAATTTAAAATAACACGTCTTGAAAGTAACTAAGGAACAAAAGATAAAATCACTGAACCAGAATCACACGCCAATGTCTTATTTATGCTGGATTAAGGTTTGCTATAAGTTCAACTCGTGATTGAAAATTTACTTACCTCTAATCAAGACAGTGGACCTAAAGATTACTCCCTTTGGCACTAGTGTAGCTAATACACATATAAAAAAAATCAGTGAAAACACCTATAGACGATGACAAGTTCTTATAATCTGGGCATCAATTCCCACTAAGGCATATCACAGTTGTTCACATTTGCATTGAACAACCGGCAACAGTGCAGAACGATACCAACCCTTAAGATATATATCATAATTATTTAGAAAGAAGTTGTGCGCTGAAGCATTCAATGGTTTCTCATATATCTTTGGCCGACTTGGAAGAATTCGACAATACACTAGAAGCTCATCGCAGAAATCGCATATCGTCCGATTGTTTCCAACACATGAAGACAAACCTCTATAATTTGTAAAGCCGATGCTATCCGGTTTGGAATCATTTATTCGAAGATATCTTAGCACTATTGGTGTATTTAATTATGGGACTGAGGGATTCATATATGTGCAGTATCATTAATAAACCAATCAAAACTATTAGTTAGATAGTGAAGAGTATGATAAAGTATGTTATGTCCAAAAGACATGACCATTGGCAAGGGAAGGATCCGTTGGAAGGTCATGATCTTTGCCCCACCCTCCATCGCAAGTATAAGAAGATACGAGGAGGAGGTTGGAACACACTTTATGAGAGTAGCCGATGACAATAGCAAACTAAGAGGTCATCGTTGGGGAATTGATTTGGAGAATTAAAGATATATCATATACAGTAGATACAGTGCTCTTTTAGAGTCTTGATCTGAAGGAATGGGGAATAAAAATAAATCAGAAGTCTGTAATATATTTCTAAGTACACCAGCAAACATGACATGGGAAAAAGGAATTAAAAGCTGAGAAATACAGCAGACTGGAATTATAGAATGGAAAATAAATAAAATCTGATCTCCGTGGCTGTCATGTCCCCTAATTTTTGCAATTCTAGATATTATAAATTATGAATATTGATATACAATTAATAATGATACTGGATCAAAAGCTCATACATCCTTATTGGATAACTGAGATTATTATTAATAAAGATGAAATTATATTATATACACATAAATAAATACGTATTACATTTATTATATAAAATATATATATATCTTATATTTGATATTTGAATGTATATATTGTATATTACATATTACATTAATATATATATATATATAGATATAAAAATAAATAATAATATTAATATATATTACTACAAATAGTACAAATATCAGTTAGCCTTTATAATATGATATAAACAAATAACAAACATAAATGTAAAATAAATAAACAAATATAAGATACAGAATCAGCAATAGCCAACATAAAGTAAACATGAATAAATAATATGGCAACGATTCATTAAAGAGTCATTGCTGCTTGAAAATACAGCAATCCAATAAAAAAATCGCATCCCTTCAAAAAAGGCACGAACCTTATGAAGAGGGTATAAGAGGAGGTTAGGAATGAAAGGAAGGGTAGGGGGAAAAAAAGACGGAAATGTATATATATATATTTTGAAGAAGGAGAATATAAAAAGAATAACCTGAAGTTAAGGAATGGAAAGAGGGAGGATAGGAATCAAACTATTAACAAAAGGTAATATGTTCAAATATTAGATCGAATGAAAGAAGGGAAGAACAAAGTAAAGAATCTAGGAATGTATTTTGGGAAAAGGAATCAGCCTAATAAAAGATTCTGGAAAATCTGATCACAAGGAATAAGCAGCAGCAGGGTAAGTTGATTATATTTATTTTATGTGTTGTGTGTTTGATATTTATATTTGTTATTTCTGGGTAGACTCTAACATAACTAGGGTCTGAAATTATATATGTATTCTATGATCTAAATTAATTAATTCTATAGTATGCTTTATTATGGTTATTATCTGCAAATATAAATGTATACATATTTTACTATTTATATTTGGTATTCTTTTAATAAGCTTCATCATGACTATTTAATGCAATTGTATATTTTGCTAGTGTATATATATATTAAATAAATAATATATATATAGATGATGTGCGGGCTCATGCGAAGATGAGTATTTTAAGTATAGAGATAATTAATAATAAATAGATATGCACTTTATAGGTGGTTATGCAATTATTGAGCCTTATAAGTAATAATGACTCATGGATGTAAATGATATAATAGAACTCCATCTATGCGATTTTGAAAGATGTTTAATAACTAATATACTTATGAAATATATTTTAGTAGAATCATTCATAGGAGTGATAAGGATGAAATGAATAATCCTTTGACAAGAATGAAATATATGATATTGCTATCAGGATTCAACCGTGTAGTTTCGAGTCAAACTCATTGACCCATGTTTCATGAGTAGTGGTTCAACAAGAACCCATCTCTCATGATATCGAATGGTCCACTTAGCACTCATTGCATCTAGGTGATGCTCACAGGTGAAGCACTAGTCCGGAGGTCACCCATCCCAGAGCTCAAGCACTTAACCAGGAGTTTTCTCAAAGGTTAAGCCCGCTTGAGTTGTTACCCCATTTGCAAAACCTTCAGCAAGTGTTGTGCCTTATGAACCATTCATAATAGAGCCCCTTTAGCTCATCAATTGATAAGTAGGAGGTATTTTCCACAGCATGTCAAATTATGATATTGCTATCAGGATTCAACCGTGTAGTTTCGAGTCAAACTCATTGACCCATGTTTCATGAGTAGTGGTTCAACAAGAACCCATCTCTCATGATATCGAATGGTCCACTTAGCACTCATTGCATCTAGGTGATGCTCACAGAGGTGAAGCATCGTCCGCCCCGGAGGTCACCCATCCCAAGACGCTTCCAGCTCGCGCTTAACCGTGGAGTTTTCTCAAAGGTTAAGCCCGCTTGAGTTGTTACCCCATTTGCAAAACCTTCAGCAAGTGTTGTGCCTTATGAACCATTCATAATAGAGCCCCTTTTCATCAATTGATAGGATTTCAAGCAAATTATGATATTGCTATCAGGATTCAACCGTAGTTTCGAGTCAAACTCATTGACCCATGTTTCATGAGTAGTGGTTCAACAAGAACCCATCTCTCATGATATCGAATGGTCCACTTAGCACTCATTGCATCTAGGTGATGCTCACAGAAGTGAAGCACTGGTCCGTCCCGGGAGGTCACCCATCCCGGTACTGCTCCAGCTCAAGCGCGCTTAACCAAGGTTGAATCCTGATAGCAATATCATAATTTGACATGCTGTGGAAAAATACCTCCTACTTATCAAGAATGAAATATTTATATCATCAATGATCTTATTGGATGCTATAACTGAATTTATCGATCTCTAATGTTTCTAATGTCTTCTTGAGAAACACTTTGAATGCAAGTTTCGGGTTCAAGTGCTTCCACCAAAAAGGGGTCATTACAGTGGCTGGAAGGGAGGCTTCAGCAGATCGGATAAGATTCAGATAAGTGTTTTATAAGTTCATATAATAAGTTTGATAAATATATTAAGGATGCAAGTAAGTAATTATGCATTTAAATAAGCACTTATGAATGAAGGATTTAAAAATGATGAATTAATATTATAAGTATATATATAAGAAACTATTATAAATTGACAAATAGAAACAATGATGTATATACATTTATATAAGATATATATAGATATTATTTACAATTGTCTAGTACAGGTTATACACGTATATATATGCATTATTCTTAATTATGCAATAATGATGCCTGTAGCAATTATTGAGCCTTGTTATTATAGGTAATAATGACTCTTTAATATAATCATCGCGTGGAGAGAAGAAGATACAAAGAACACGTCTCTGAAGTGATCAAATACAGAGCGATAGTCTAAGGTAAGTACCCTCAACCGACTGGATAACATTGAGGGTTATATAATCGAATTCGAATTATTATGGACAGTGGGTTATAGTATAATGACTAACCCATATCTTGTTAGGTTAAATATCAATAAATGTTTACAAACACTCTAATCTATGATGAATTGTGAATTCAATTAAATATAATATGATAAGTGAATGCATAAGAGAGATTAAATGACACGTTTGCAATCAATAGATATATACGTCAATATATTAAGTTCCATCTATACGATGTAAGTGAATGACAATTCCACATCTAGAGATAAATGGATATTATTTATCAATGTCCCAATAATGATGCTTATAGCAATTATTGCACCTCATAAGCTATTATGATTCTTACTCCAAGAATAGATTCCGGTCAAATCCCTTTCGCTAATACCCACTGAGGATAGGAAGTTTGTGGAGGGAAAGGCAGGTAATTCGGTCACGTGATGGATGGATCCCAAGACGGGTAGGAAACCTTGAGGGAGTCCACTTGGAGACTGTTCACGCACCCTTGGCATAGTAATTCTACCATCCTCCACTGAGGTTAGGAAAGAGGAAAGGACGAAGATCTATTCAGCACAAGAGTAATAAGTTATATCAAAATATGATGTGTTTCATGCACTAGATAATAATGCATCTGCCTTATTCTTAAAATGTACAGTCTGAAATTGTCTAATTTAATCTTGATCAAGGAACTATGTGTATTTGTTGGTAATGCATGATGTGTGCAGGTCCTCAAGGCAAGTTACATGTACAAGATTAATTGTTTGGTAAATTCAAAATCCTTGATCCTAACTTGTGCATATTATGTTTCTAGGACAGGTTAGCCTAAGTTTAATAAGGGGACATTACAAGTGGTATCAGAGCATCTTTCCTACCATCCTGTGTATACTTTATGTATTATGGGTATCCAAAGGCTTACTTTGTGACTCATGTGTATGCTTTGTAACATATGTTCATGAGAATACTTTGTGTATTACATGTAATCGCATGTATGCTTCATACTCATGTGTATACTTGATGACCTTGGGATGGTGGACGAGTCCACGATGTAGTATGGGATGCACCGAATTCCCCTTCCCAATTGTTTGACGGTAAACTTCATTCGATTGTAGTTTTATTTGAGTGTATACTCCACGATTGTATTTCTATTCGAGTGTATACTCCATGATTTGTATTATTTGAGTGTATACTCCATGATTTGTATTGTATTCGAGTGTAAACTCTATGATTTGTATTTGTATTCGAGTGTATACTCCATGATTTGTATTATTTGAGTGTATACTCTATGATTTGTATTTGTATTCGAGTGTATACTCCATGATTTGTATTATTTGAGTGTATACTCCGTGATTTGTATTGTATTCGAGTGTATACTCTATGATTTATTCGAGTGTATACTCTATGACTTGTATTTGTATTCGAGTGTATACTCTATGATTTGTACTTGTATTCAAGTGTATACGTTATGACTTGTATTTGTATCCAAGTGTATACGCTATAACTTTGTATTTGTATACTCTATGACTTGGTGAATTATGTATTCAAGTGTATTCATGTATACAACTTGTATTCCAATGTATTCCAGTGTATACATTGTGGCTTATGTGTATTCAAGTGTATTTAAGTGTATACGTGTATTCTTGCGACTTGTGTATTTAAGTGTATGCTTTACATGTATCTATATAAATGCTTTGTGACTTCATGTACTCGTGCATATACTTCATGTATTATTCACACATATACTTCTTGCTTTAACCATCTTATGGTGTTTTTGTTTCATATATATGGACATGCTTAGCATCTTACTCGTTCACTTCATGACTGATGTACTCTAATACATGGCTATTCCATTCTTAAATGTATACTTTGTGTTTGCGTAATTCATGCCTTATATGTGTTTGTTTGTATTTGTTGAGTGTATCTACGAGCATTCTTATACCTATGTTCTATATGTAGGATCATTTTGTGCTTTAAGTATATTCAAATGGGTGCTTCATATTGTGTATTTTCCATTTATTGAATGCATGATATGCGTAGAAGTAAATTTGAGTGTACTTGAATGCTCTACATATTCATGTCTAAAGTAATGACTAAATGCTTCTCACTCCATCTATGTAATTCTTATATGTACACTTCATGACTCCATGAAGTTATGTACTACTGCTTACAACAGATGTCTTGCAAATACTCCATGCGTACACTCCATGTATATGTTTCATGGGTTTATGATATGCTTCACTTCTTCTATATATTTAGATGTTTGCTTATGTCTTAAATGTTCTCAACATATTTACTCCATGAATACTCTTCTCATGTATGTCGGTGTTTGATTCATGTCTCATGTGTATTCGAATGCAATTCAAGACCTACGTGTATAGATGTTTGTAGCACTTGCCTTTGTATTCAAGTGTATGATCCATGCCTTGAGTGATTGCATCATGTCTTATGTGTACATTATTAAGTATATTATATGACTATGATTCATACCCTAAGTGTATTCAAGTGTGGCTCATGACTTATGTATTCAAGTGTGACTTATGTATTCAAATGCATTCAAGTGTATACCACAAGATCTGTGTGTATTCAAATATATCCAAGTGCCTACTATGATTTTTGTGTATACTTTGTGGCTTACATTATGATTTACGTATGATCATGTGTATACTCTGCGACTAGTATTCATGTGTATACTCTGCGACTAGTATTCATGTGTCTTACTAGTATTCATGTGTATGTCTGGTGACTTGCGTGCATACACACCTTGCGACTTATGTGTGTTTATGGGTATACTTTGTAACCCACATGGTTTCGGCATATACTACGTGTCTTTATGTGTATGCTTCATTAAGTATTTCCTTGTGTTAGCTTCATTCCTGATGTGTCTTCAAACAAGGTTCCTCCAAGGTGTCTTATGTTTAAAAGCTTAGCTAAATTTTGCTGTCAAACTGCTCTTGAGTTGAGGAGTTGTAACTATTGAAGTGAAAGGATGTTTGGAATTGTGATTGCTTGAGGACAAGCAATCTTGGGCGGGGAGGACTCTCATGTCCCCGAAATCAAAACACTAAGATAACGAGAGGCATATTTAAAAAATATTAACCATTTGAATCGTTATAATTATAATTGTCAAAAGACAATATTATAACTATAAGTATTGGAATATAGATGGAATGAAAACCATACTTTGCAGTTTCCACCAATTTAAAGTGACACATCTTGAAAGTAACTAAGGAACAAAAGATAAAATCACTGAACCAGAATCACACGCCAATGTCTTATTTATGATGGATTAAGGTTTGCTATAAGTTCAACTCGTGATTGAAAATTTACTTACCTCTAATCAAGACAGTGGACCTAAAGATTACTCCCTTTGGCACTAGTGTAGCTAATACACATATAAAAAAATCAGTGAAAACACCTACAGACAATGACAAGTTCTTATAATCTGGGCGTCAATTCCCACTAATGCATATCACAGTTGTTCACATTTGCATTGAACAACCGGCAACAGTGCAGAACGATACCAACCCTTAAGATATGTATCATAATTATTTAGAAAGAAGTTGTGTGCTGAAGCATTCAATGGTTTCTCATATATTTTTGGCCAACTTGGAAGAATTCGACAATACACAAGAACCTCATCGCAGAAATCGCATATCATCCGATTGTTTCCAGCGCGTGAAGACAAACCTCTATAATTTGTAAAGTCGATGATATCCGGTTTGGAATCAGTTATTCAAAGATATCTTAGCACTATTGGTGTATTTAATTACGGGACTGAGGGATTCTTATATGTGCGGGATCATTAATAAAAGATTGTCGCTAAAGAAGGCAAAGGCAGTCAAGCCCAATCGGAACTATCAGTTAGATAGTGAAGAGTATGATAAAGTATGTTATGTCCAAAAGACATGACCATTGGCAAGGGAAGGATTCATTGGAAGGTCATGATCTTTACCCCACCCTCCATCGCAATAATAAGAAGAAGATACAAGGAGGAGGTTGGAACACACTTTATGAGAGTAGCCGATGACAGTAGCAAACTAAGAGGTCATCGCTGGGGAATTGATTTGGAGAATTAAAGATATATCATATACAGTAGATACAGTGCTCTTTTAGAGTCTTGATCTGAAGGAATGGGGAATAAAAATAAATCAGAAGTCTGTAATATATTTCTAAGTACACCAGCAGACATGACATGGGAAAAAGGAATTAAAAGCTGAGAAATACAGCATACTGGAATTATAGAAAGGAAAATAAATAACATCTGATCACCGTGGCTGGAAGGGAGGCTTCTGCAGATCGGATAAGATTCAGATAAGTGTTTTATAAGTTCATATAATAAGTTTGATAAATATATTAAGGATACAAGTAAGTAATTATGCATTTAAATAAGCACTTATGAACGAAGGATTTAAATATGATGAATTAATATTATAAGTATATATATAAGAAACTATTATAAATTGACAAATAGAAAAAATGATGTATATACATTTATATAAGATATATATAGATATTATTTACGATTGTCTAATACGGTTATACACGTATATATATGCATTATTCTTAATTATGCAATAATGATGCCTGTAGCAATTATTGAGCCTTATTATTATAGGTAATAATGACTCTTTAATATAATCATCGCGTGGAGAGAAGATACAAAGAACACGTCTCTGAAGTGATCAAATACAGAGCGATAGTCTAAGGTAAGTACCCTCAACCGACTAGATAACATTGAGGGTTATATAATCGAATTTGAATTATTATGGATAGTGGGTTACAGTATAATGACTAACCCATATCTTGTTAGGTTAAATATCAATGAATGTTTACAAACACTCTAATCTGTGATGAAATGTGAATTCAATTAAATATAATATGATAAGTGAATGCATAAGAGAGATTAAATGACATGTTTGCAATCAATAGATATATATGTCAATATATTAAGTTTCATCTATACGATGTAAGTGAATGACAATTCCACATCTAGAGATAAATGGATATTATTTATCAATGACCCGATAATGATGCTTATAGCAATTATTGCACCTCATAAGCTATTATGATTCTTACTCCAAGAATAGATTCCAGTCAAATCCCTTTCGCTAATACCCACTGAGGATAGGAAGTTTGTGGAGGGAAAGGCGGGTAATTCGGTCACGTGATGGATGGATCCCAAGACGGGTAGGAAACCTTGAGGGAGTCCACTTGGAGACCGTTCACGCACCCTTGGCACAGTAATTCTACCATCCTCCATTGAGGTTAGGAAAGAGGAAAGGACAAAGATCTATTCAGCACAAGAGTAATAAGTTATATCAAAATATGATGTGTTTCATGCACTAGATAATAATGCATTTGCCTTATTCTCAAAATGTACAGTCTGAAATTATCTAATTTATTCTTGATCAAGGAACTATGTGTATTTGTTGGTAATGCATGATGTGTGCAAGTCCTCAAGGCAAGTTACATGTACAAGATTAATTGTTTGGTAAATTCAAAATCCTTGATCCTAACTTGTGCATATTCTGTTTCTAGGACAGGTTAGCCTGAGTTTAATAAGGGGACATTACACCATATTGGGAAAATAACTAAGAATTGGAGGATCCGAACCGAAGACCCCCAAACGAAGGGAGTGCAAGAACAATCCCTAGGATACCCGAAGTGCTGAGGACGTTGAGGGTGGAGGAGTGGAGGACTTGTACGTGGTCATGAGTGTAGGACAGGCACCAGAACATAGTAAGTGAAACAATCCAAATAGGTCCAATGCACGGGGAGAACATTGAGGAAGCAAGATGGTGACTCTGCCAACCAGTCCGAGTGTGGAAAGGAAAAAACTGCCAAAATTCATGGGGAACGGGTTAGAGGATTTGGTGAGACATTGCAAAACTTGTGAGACCATATGGATAGTGAGTGGCCAAGAAGACAAAGATTATTGGCTGAGAGTGTTCCCAGCAACGCTACGAGGCATAGCAATAGATTGGTTCACCGAACTAGCAACAGAAGACAGCCTCATGGGATGCATTGAGAAAAGCATTCAAGGCAGAGTTCAAATTATTACGGGACAACAATGAGATTGTCACCGAGATCTATAATACCAAACAAGGGAAGCACGAGAATGTGTGATCTTACAATCATAGGCTCAAAGAATTGTTGGTAAAGTTAGAGAACCAACCAAAAAACGAACTAAAGAAGTGGAGGTTCATCTAAGGACTAATTCCCTCGCCACGCAAGAAAATGAAGGTAGTACCTCTATCATCATACACCGAGACTTACAATTGGGCAATGGACATCGAGAGTGAAAACAAAACATCATCTCGAACAAAACGAAAGACAGATGATGAGAATACAGATGATAGTAGTGACGAAGAATCTAAAACCGTTTAGGCCCTCTGACGAGATATGATGCGCATGATGAAAGAACTAAAGGACGACAAAGAAAACTCAAAAGAAACCAAAGAACTATGGTGCATCGACTGTAAAATAGGTCATACTAAAACTAATTGTCCGAAAAATTCATTCTACGACATCTATAAGGTATTGGGACATTCTATCAAAGAATGCCCATACAATTTAAAAACAAGAAGCACACAAGTGCTCTTCACCTAGGGGGAATAGTCAACCAATCCGACCACACCTCCTAAACCAAAAAATAATAACAATAGTGCATCTCCTGGCAAGTACCACAAAAAAAGAGGAAATAATGACTAATACAATAATAGTGGGTCAAGAAGCCGAATCCAGTACGATTCTAAAGGAAGACCCATGACCCAATGTCGAAAGTGCAATGAATGGGGTCATTTTTCCAAAGAATGCTAGAACACTCAAGGCAAAGGAGGAATGTAATGTAAGTGGTGTGGATTAGATGATAACAAAGACACCGACTACCTGAAACAAAAAGGTATCAACATGTTGGAAGTGGAGGACGAGGAAGTTTTGGCAATTATTGAAGCACAAACAAAGAAGGCAATTTATCCAAACCCTCATATGGAGAAGGAAAGACTTCAAGAGGCCAAAGCGAAAGTCGAACAGGCAATGACCAAGGAAAGGAGAACCTCCAATGAAGCAACAAGTACATCATTGCGGTCGGAGTCAGAAAAGAATATTGTACAGCAAATGTTACATACAACCGTACCTGTCAAGGTGACAGATCTTCTACAGACAATTCTGCAATTGAGAGTGGCAATTACAAACATAGGTGGTGACAATCAAATTCAACAGGAAGGGCCAAGCAAGGACATGGCAGTAGAATTGTCAACAAAAGGTAAACAAGGGGTTCACCCGATGTTGCTCATGGTGAACATCGGGAGGAAGCGAAATCATGGGAAAGAAACTCACAAACACCATCATCAATGGAGGATCAGGAGTGAGCGTACTACCAGAGGAGACCTAGAAGTGTCTAAGGAAACCAACTCTCTGGCCACCAACATTTCACTTCGTAGGTGCCGATCAACACGATATCAAACCATTAGTTAAATTGATGGTGCAAAAGGTGACAATCGGCACGCAAAAATTTATGTTGATTTGTGTTGTCATCCCACTACAGAGGAAGGCGTACGATGCACTACTTAGGAGGTTGTAATGTCCCTAATAGGAGTTATACCAAATCTATTCTAAATTATCAATTTCCCAAGCAATGGGCCCTAGAGGATACCTTGAAGTAATTTAGTCCCTTGGGGTTGCTCAATTATGGGTCACATGAAAGAGGATGTTGATAGGATATCTCGGTCTCTCCCTCCTCATGTGGTGCATGCCATGCATACGAGGGGGATCTCCTAGGCCTCATGTGGCCCATGCCATTCATATGAAATGACCTAGTGAGACTCCTAATCCCCTTATCATCATCCTTGTCCCATTTCCCATGATTGATCCTCCCTGCTTGTTACACCATCGTAGGAAAGTGGGATTACAATGGTTACTCCGATGATCAATTCTAGACCCAAAGGCAGTACCCTTTGATCCCAAAGGAAAGTACCCCTTGGCCCTTTGTGGGCTCATCTTGTCCCCCCCTAGGTGGCGTATCTAGGAGAGTCCCCTTTGCCGCATTCCCTTTGTAATCCTTCTTTCCCTCCATGGTGGAACATGCACATAATGATATAAGTAATTGATTGGTTACAGATATATACATCAACAGTGCATTTATAAATTCCTGAACATGTTATTAATGGAGACAAATAATAAGGTGAATAAACTATTAATTGATCTTCTATCCTATTGGTACTCTTGAATATTATCAATAATTCTAACTTGTAATATCTTAAATGTTACCAGATAATGCCTGCTATCTGCACTTGATTGATTTCTGTTTCGATGTACTGTCCTCCTTTCTTCGATGCCTTTTTGTTTTGGAACCATCTCCTCTTTATAAATTGATTTATCAATATTCATACGCATTCGCTGGCCAACGGATATACTCTTTGGCATCCATCGCACCCTTTGGGAAGGACGTGTCAGATTGCTGCTATGGTAACGCATTTGTTTGTTTCCATAATAATTGTTTTATGACTATTATTTATCACAGTCCTGGTCGGGTGTTAATTATGTTTGTTTCCTAATCACTGTATTATGTGGCTTGGGAATATGTTTTGGTTTGACCTTTGCTTGCTAAGGGTCTCTTTATTCATATGGTATTTGCCTTTTTTAATGAGTATGCAGATTTTGTTGTTTCTGAAAAAGTAACGAATAAAAGGTAACCCCTGAATGCACGTGTTTAAGTCATTTCATGTTTACCTAGCCCACTCAAAACATTGTTATTGGAACCATAACAAAAATCACAAATTTATTTAAAACATTTACACATACGTACCCAATGGTTATGGGATTCTCATTTACAGTTTGCATGCCTCTTATTAGTAATTGTAATGTTTATTTATTTATTTATCCATTTGATTGAGGCATAAATATTATTAGTTTCATTGTGAATATTATTATTATAATAATTACAATTAGCAATATCAGTTTATTCTATTTTGCATTATAATAATTGTATTATAATTATAATATTATCTACGATAATTACAATTATAATAATATTTAAATTGCCATTATTTATATTTATGTTTTTGATATTTATTTTATTTGGTTATTTGTATTTCAATACTTCACATTTTAATATTAAAATATAATAGCATTAAATTGCTAATATGTATTTTGTTATTTTTTCTCATTTATTTGTATTTCGATGTGTTATAATTTTGGGGACATGACACTCAAATCAATTGGTGAAGTACGGCCCACACAAGTTTACAGAGGACGGAGGAGACGACCATCATTGCACATCATACGGAATTCATCTAGAAAAGATTTCAATAGCATCGTACCAGTACAAAGGTACCAGCAGTTGGACGTACGGCAATACAGAGGCATACAACATAACAAGGGTAATCACATCATACGACATTCGTGGGGGATTAGAGTACGACAACTAAGGACTCAAAGCAATGTATGAACTACATCTTCCGTGCACCTCGTACGGTGGCAGCATTGGCAAGCCGTACAAATCAGACCCATTCACACCATACAGAGGGTTGAAGGCACGGATACTATATGACAACTTCGCACATTGGAGAGAGGTCGTACGACAACTAGCAAAGAACATCATGTCATACGAAGGAGAGGAGTTCGTATGAGGGAGAGGAAACTGAACGACTAGCAAAAGTGAATAGACCATACGAAGGAGAGGTCAGACCATATAGGGGAAAGTTGGAATAGCACGGCAAAAATCATACACACAGGGCATTGTCTGAATCAGTAGACTCCATACTGTACATATCAGAAAAATTCATGTCGTATGGCTGGAAGTGCAGCAGCGAAGGTGAGTACCATACATAGTACGGTTGAGAAGGTAGAAAACTCTGTACGTCCTAGCACGCACCCAGTGAGTAGCTTGGTACGGGGAATAGGACGATGGTCAATACAACAGGCAGAGAAGAAAAGTAAGGTCGTACACCGTACAGTTGAAACCATCAGGAGATGGCACTATCAAATAGAGTATTGGCAAACTCACAACTGTACAAGGGTCAATAGTTGTTGTAACCGTTCTCGAGAGAGAGATTATCTATTTAACCCGTGTCAGGAAGTGATGGAGGTACATTGCCATAGAGTGGTTGCAGACATGGCTATCAATAGTAGCAAAGGGAAGTGGCCAACACCTTTTAGACCCCACATTGCATCGGGGAAAATGGCGAAGGGGAAGGATGATGACACCATCACTTGGGAGAGTCTCAACGGCAGTGAGTGTCACTCATGGTGGCTAGGAGCACAGGATGATCACATTCTGAAAGTAGCACTTAGCGAGCGTAGGTTTACAAGGCCACTCAACTGCCATTTTTCAATTTGAGGGATTTTGAGCCTTACTTGTGCCAAATGATAGTACAATACAACTAACACTCTCACAAGTCAATGATTGACTATAGAGGATACCTAGTGACCATATCCTTTGCACCTATAGAATTCACCAAGATATTTGGAATACCTTTGAGAGGAATAATAGTGGCCAAACCAATGGGGAAGATGTCTCGACAGCAAGAGTCACTCCTGGAGAGAATATGCCGTTCAGACCTCACCCAATAGAAGGATAGTATCTAGAGCACGAGTAACAGAGGTCTGAGGAAAGATTTCCTCGCAACTCCTGAGTGGAAATGCGTCCTTGACTTGATCAAGTGCAGACTCACAGGAGCTAGCAGAGCATCAGATATTGTAGTGTGGATGATTACCCTCATGGTTGGATTGACTATGGGGAGGGTGTATAATTGGGTGAGTATACTCTCTGAGAGGATACGAGAACTCTTGTGTCTAAAGTACAAGGAGTTCTACATGACATAGCATGCAATTGGACTCCTATTGGACACCATTTACACACAGGTACCCTCTAATAAGTGGGGAAGATTCCAACTCATAGGCCAACTGGACGCATCCTAGCCAACTGTGTTCTAGTGGGCCAACTTGGGGGTGCAAACAGCGGGGGAAGAGACACCTCAGCCAACAGCACCACCGCCGAAGAAGAGAAAACACAAAGATACTTTGCCTACTTCACCGAGAGGAGATGACTATGAGGCCATAGAGTTATCTTCCTCCACAGAGATGAGTATGAAGGAGGTCTCACTTGCAAGAGAGGCATACTCTCAGGAGGAAATTGAGGCTATCCTCGTGCAACCATCACAATACAGCCAGCCATACCCGTGCAACCATCTATCATAGTACAACCAGCCATCCCTGTGTTGCCAGTACCTGTCGTTACATTACTAGTTGTAGCTCCATCTCCTACACAACCAGTAGCACCAACACCAACAACACCAACAATACCGACACCGCCACCAGCAATGCCACCTTTGAAATATTCTCCATTAATTTTTTCCCAAAATTAATATTCAAATCAACAACCAAACACTGATTAGCGTTAGCTCCAAAATGTAAACCAGCAAAGAAGATAACTCTAACCAAGAATGTTCACCAAGATCCCAATGTGGGCGAGGTGATAGCATATGGTCAGAGGATCATTAGGCATAAACAGAGCTGAAAGTACAATTCATCTGCTGGTGCAGGCATCCACAAGCGGTGGGAATACTCCACTTATTCAGTGGGTGAGTTTACAACAATTATTAGGCGGCAAGCCAGCCTTTAAATCCAATCTTCCACTTATTAACGTGGGGGGAAT
The DNA here is from genome assembly GCA_007258455.2 of Sequoia sempervirens. Lineage (NCBI taxonomy): Eukaryota > Viridiplantae > Streptophyta > Pinopsida > Cupressales > Cupressaceae > Sequoia > Sequoia sempervirens. The sequence continues at coordinate 38,458,553 of VDFB02000003.1, forward strand.
ACTGTCCACACAACCACTTATAACGTGGGGGGGAATTACAAACAAGATATATGATTATTCTAAAACTCAACCACTCAATTGTGGGAGTGTAAAACAGATATAAAATTGCAGCAAGTAAAGGAAGAGCTGTTAGTACTACTAACTAGCTTTACAAAGAATAAGAACAGCTGCAAATAGAATAGATAATCTTCCAAAAACATTAAACAGTTAGAGTATCACTTCCTCTAACATTTACAATGATATAAGATGAAGAATTAAAGCTCAAACCAGCATTATATCAAAAGCTAACAAGTCTGATATAAAAATCTGCAATCTGGAAATGTCTATCAACAAACAGAAAACTCATAAAAATGATCACAACTCCTTCTAAATACCTCCAAATAAGCTGGAATGTTTTGCAAAGACCTTCTAGGAGGATGGTGCCCAAACTCAAACTACAAAACTGCATCAAAACTCAAGATATTATTCTTGCATGAATCCCAAAGCACTCATGAGATGGTACGGCCCTGTAGAGGAGTGATTTCTCTTGGAAAAATCAGAAACTTGGAATTAAAAGCTAAAAACCTCCAAATATGGTCGCCATTATCATAGAAATGCAATGATCAAATACCCATAACCAAAATAAATTCATACCAAAAGCTGTAAATGAAAACCACCTTCAGCTGTGTATACACCAGCAACATAAAAACTGAAGTTCTCACCAAAATTCACCAATTTTGAAGCACAATCTGCTAGTCTGATTGAGAAGCAGCAATAATACCAACTAGGTGTTATCTTTCAAACACGAAATTGGATTGGAACTAGGAGGTAAGCATCCCTCGAAGTAAAAAACAAGTTGTCATTCCGACAGCATAACATTAGCATAAACATTCGATAATCAGCTCTTCAAACAGCAGCAATATATAAGCTTTAGTTGGCAAATGAAGCAACAAGAACTCTTCAAATTCCAAGAAGTTGAATCACTTCAACTTCCAAAAGGGACACCTTTTTGCCTTTTACTTTTTGAAATAATAAAATATTACTCAACCTCCTTTAGGCGTCCAACTTCACTTTGCAACAATAAAGCATTTAATAAATCATTAAATGCACAATTGACCCCCTTAATGGCCCCTCTTTTAAAACAACATGAAGTTATTACTCCTAGGTGTGGGGTACAACTGAGAAACATAAAATTTGACTAAGTATAAACTCAACTCATGAAGAAAACCAAACCCAAAGCCAAACTAAAACTGATGGATAACAAGATGACTTGAGTTGAACTACTAATGATGCCACTACCAAAAATAGTAAGTTTACCTCAAAACCGACAGAAAGTAGAACTGAGCTGGAAGCAAGACTTAATGAAAGTGGAAACCCTAAATTCGCACATCTGAGTAGCCTATGGATTTCCGGAAATAGGCTAAAACCAAACGAAGAGCGTATGGCCAAAATGGGGACATTACAGTCCGCCCTTCCCAAAATTGCTTGTCCTCAAGCAATGCCACAACACTCCAAACTGATCCCAACAAAACAAATAGGATCCCGGGGTCCCATGTCCATCTCTGACAAACCCCACCATGCCGATGCTGCACTACTCTGATCATACAAATGACATCATTGCTCCAGAACTGCACAAACCATCCCTGCAACCTCAAAGAGATAACATGCCTGAAATTCAAACTGAAAAACATGGAAGGAATGGAATCAAAATCAAGTAGCATTTCATGCCCAATAAACTCTGAGGAATTAACATCTGCAATGTCAATATCAATCACCATTCTGTGAACCAAAAAGAATAATCTAATCAACTCAAAATTATTCTCATCAACATAACTCCTCAAAGCAACAAACTAAGTCACCACAGCAAGTGTGTCTCCATCATAGCTAATTGCAAAGGGAAAAACAATTCTTTGCAAAGTCATAACAGCGGCATCATCCAAACTCCTCAAGGAAGAATAATGCCTCCTTTCAGTAACTCTGACATAATCAAGAAGCTTTTTGAAAACTTCTACCAATGTCTCCCCAAAAGACTCAAAAAATTGAACCCAAACAAATAAAGGTTCACTGCCCCAAACACTAATGCAAGAGATTGTACAAAGGAAACCACTGGAAATGAACTTAAACATCATCCAAAATTGATCTGAATCACAATGAAACATCATTTCCCACTTTAGAGGCCATAAACCTTCACTGAAAAGAGATTGTGAAAAGAAAAAATGAATGTACCAGCTGCCCATGAAGTCTGAAATAAACCAATTAAAGTCTGATTTTAGGAAAATCAGCATACAAGGAGTTGAACAACTGCTGCAACTTTGGAAATCAGTGTTCATAATATGACAACTGTTCATGCTCAAGGTTGGAAACATTCCCTCAAGGAACTTCAACCCATTATTAAACCATCTTTTGTTCGAAGCATCTCTCCAATCCATCAATTGATGAGAAAAAGGAAGCATCGAATGGCTGGTAAAGATGGGGGCTGCATCAAAGATTCTGATAACTGAATTCTTATCTATTCGAAGATCCTTTTTTCTACTTGCAACAATCTCCATCAAGCCTTGTTGAAAATTCCAAGCATGAATTCCCAACCACAAATGATCTCCAACACATTGGGAAAAATTCCCAACATATCTCCAAGAGCCATAGTGAAAGTCTCGAGCACACAAATCCATGTAATCAGCTGCAACCATCAATGCAAAGTTTGAACCTTTAATGACCGGCATTTTAGAATAATCACTCATCAACAAAGCACAATCTAGAAACCAAAGGAGCAAGTCAGAAAGTTCTCCCACAATTTGATGCATCTCTCCAAGACCTGACCTCATCAACCATTTTAAAATAGGTGGTCCTCTTCCATTGGTTAATGCTGAGTGAAAACCAGCCAGTTCAAGTTTGAACACCATTAAATGCTCATTTATTATCCATCCCAAGAGAGTGTTGCTTGACATATAGAATGGATCCACCAACATTATCTTATGCTTGACTATAAAATTATGCATGTAAAAAACATAAAACTTCTTACCAATGCCATCCACATAGAAATTGTCAATCAACTCATAATTTAACAAATCATGTGAAGATGGTGGATTGTTGTACACAATCATAGAAACAATATTTCCTTCATCCCTTTCGTTGGTGTCTTCATAAAATTCATGCACATCTTCTTCAACTTGAAGATGCCCATCATTAGTTGCTGATCCATAGAATGTAGCGTGATGAATATCACACACATTACCAGTCAACACATCTAGCTCATGGCTGCAAGCTATCCCTTCTTGAGGCAATTTCTCTTCCCAACTCAAGAGTTCACACTCTTGATTTACCTTCCAATCACTATCAACATATTGAATATCTTTGGCATTTTGCATTGTCTCAACATTATGGAGTTCATTTATTCCTTCAACTATTTGCTTGATCTCCATTAGCCTTGTATTAGCTTCTTGTTCCATAAGTGTGGCTGCCATAGATGATTGATTTTCTGTTTTGCAAAAAGAGTGATGAGCTAAGGTAAGATCAAGGTAAAGACGATCAACCTCTTTCTCCTTCTCTTGGTAGGCATCATAGGTCTCTTCTGCAAACTTAATGGCATTATCCCTATCTGAGAGCAAATGCAAATAATCTGTCTTTAATGATTCCAATGCTTCTTTGATAGTTTGCAACTTGGAAAGAGTGACTCCTTTAACTCCATTTTGTCTCTCTTCAAACTGAAACTTCCAGTAGAGTTCTTCAACAAAATTGTGTGTGCTATCAAATCTTGATAATGCTCTAACAATTTTTACTTCTGAAACCATTAAGTTATCCTTCAAAACTTGCAGCTCTTTAGGCCCATGATCAAAATCAGCAAAGAAACTTTGCTCATCAAACATCAACTTTTCTGATTTATTTTCTTTGACTTGATTCTCAAAATCAGCTTCCTTCCTAACAACAATATCTTCAAACAATGAATCATTATTGATGGATGCTCTTAAATTCTTGGTAGCAACATACTCTGCTTTAGTGGCTACAACCACTTCAAAGGAATCTTTATGGAGCTTTGCCAAACAAGCTTCTTCATCAAAGACAACGTCTTCTCCAATGACTTCATAGCTTGCAATACAAAATGGATTTTGAACTTTATCAAGATCAAAGGGAAATTTATCCCACTCAAGTTCTTTATCATACCTTGGTGCCATCTCACCAGGATCCCAAATGCAAAAGGGTTGATTGTAATGATCAACAGGAAAAAGATCTTCATGCTCCTCTTGGATTGTTGACTCATTGAATGAATCACTCCTCATTCCATTCAAACTAAAATCTTCATCAGTAACTTCCTCCAAGAGCTTAGTTTGATGATCAAGCTCAATACCGCCTTCGCCACTGTCATCATACTGGAAATAAGAGTCATCAAAGCTGGCTGCTTTGATTAATTTATCATTTTTAACTTCAACAAACCCATCATGAATAGATGTGTTGCTGATTTTATCATTAGCATCCACATACATACCAAAGAAATCTTCTTGGTCACTTGTCATAAATTCTTCATATGTATTCAAAATTGATGTTGCCTCCTTGCACTCACCCTCAACATGTGTGAACAATTGCATATCAATAGGCACTTCTTGAGAAACCGCCTTAGAATCATTGAGAAATAACATTTTATTCCCATCCTTTGCACTAATAACTACCTCATTTTTCTGCTCTGTCTTCTTCAAGTGTGGCTTCAATTTTCTCTCACATTGAATGAACAAATCTCTGATCAACAAACCAGCAGTAGAGGAATTCTTTCCTTCTTGTTCATGAATGTTTAACAAAAAAGTTAGGACGGATTTTGGAATGTCATCCATCTCATTGATAGTCAAAACTAAAATGCTTCTCATTGCTGCCACTACAACCTCCTCCTGTTCACTCCAAGTTGAAATGAAGAGGTAATGGATCAAATAATATATTCGATCTTGCATACCTAGTTCAACCAGCAACATACTTGTTTTGAGTTCAGAAAATATCTTCAATATAGCAATTCTTCTTGGAAACAATCTACTTCCAGTTTCATCCAAATCTTGAAAACTCTCCACTATCATATTTAATATGATCTTCATGGTTTCAATATCATAAGGCAAATGGGGATTTACAATTCTTATTATCTCCATGAAACAAGAAGAAATGAGCAGCTTGGTTTCTTCATCAGGATGCCCCAACCAATAGGGCTGATTCAAAGAATTCACTACAGGAGCTAGTGCCAACTCCATTATCTCTAAAGGTGATGGCTTCACTTGTCTCAAACATTGTTCTAACAAATGAAGAATGTTCTCTTCATTTTCCCTTGACTGAAATTCTTTACCAAGTCTCTTTCCAACCATATAGAGAGTCTCTGCCAACTTCATCTTTTCTTCATTAGCCATGCCTAACTGCCCACAGGTTTAATAAATGTCAATTCTATGCACGATAATCAAAATATACACGCAAAGAATATCTTTCTTCTTTACAAGCACTACAACTAGGGTATAATGAGTTTCACGGTTCCTCAAAACCAATAAAAAAGCATCAACCTCAGGCCACTTAAACTGAACTCTGGGCTGACCTCTGGTGAAGAATCTAATTCCTCTTTCACTCATCTATCAAATGAATCTGTCTTTCTCATAGGATGGCAAGATCTTCTGCTCTGATACCACTGAAATATTCTCCATTAATTTTTTCCCAAAATTAATATTCAAATCAACAACCAAACACTGATTAGCCTTAGCTCCAAAATGTAAATCAGCAAAGAAGATAACTCTAACCAAGAATGTTCACCAAGATCCCAATGTGGGCGAGGTGATAGCATATGGTCAGAGGATCGTTAGGCATAAACAGAGCTGAAAGTACAATTCATCTGCTGGTGCAGGCATCCACAAGTGGTGGGAATACTCCACTTATTCAGTGGGTGAGTTTAAAACAATTATTAGGCGGCAAGCCAACCTTTAAATCCACTCTTCCACTTATTAACGTGGGGGGAATACTGTCCACACAACCACTTATAACGTGGGGGGAAATTACAAACAAGATATATGTTTATTCTAAAACTCAACCACTCAATTGTGGGAGTGTAAAACAGATATAAAATTGCAGCAAGTAAAGGAAGAGTTGTTAGTACTACTAACTAGCTTTACAAAGAATAAGAACAGCTGCAAATAGAATAGATAATCTTCCAAAAACATTAAACAGTTAGAGTATCACTTCCTCTAACATTTACAATGATATAAGATGAAGAATTGAAGCTCAAACCAGCATTATATCAAAAGCTAACAAGTCTGATATAAAAATCTGCAATCTGGAAATGTCTATCAGCAAACAGCAAACTCATAAAAATGATCACAACTCCTTCTAAATACCTCCAAATAAGCTGGAATGTTTTGCAAAGACCTTCTAGGAGGATGGTGCCCAAACTCAAACTACAAAACTGCATCAAAACTCAAGATATTATTCTTGCACGAATCCCAAAGCACTCATGAGATGGTACGGCCCTGTAGAGGAGCGATTTCTCTTGGAAAAATCAGAAACTTGGAATTAAAAGCTAAAAACCTCCAAATATGGTCGCCATTATCATAAAATGCAATGATCAAATACCCATAACCAAAATAAATTCATACCAAAAGCTGTAAATGAAAACCACCTTCAGCTGTGTATACACCAGCAACATAAAAACTGAAGTTCTCACCAAAATTCACCAATTTTGAAGCACAATCTGCTAGTCTGATTGAGAAGCAGCAATAATACCAACTAGGTGTTATCTTTCAAACACGAAATTGGATTGGAACTAGGAGGTAAGCATCCCTCGAAGTAAAAAACAAGTTGTCATTCCGACAGCATAACATTAGCATAAACATTCGATAATCAGCTCTTCAAACAGCAGCAATATATAAGCTTTAGTTGGCAAATGAAGCAACAAGAACTCTTCAAATTCCAAGAAGTTGAATCACTTCAACTTCCAAAAGGGACGCCACCTTTTTGCCTTTTACTTTTTGAAATAATAAAATATTACTCAACCTCCTTTAGGCGTCCAACTTCACTTTGCAACAATAAAGCATTTAATAAATCATTAAATGCACAATTGACCCCCTTAATGGCCCCTCTTTTAAAACAACATGAAGTTATTACTCCTAGGCGTGCGGTACAACTGAGAAACATGAAATTTGACTAAGTATAAACTAAACTCATGAAGAAAACCAAACCCAAAGCCAAACTGAAACTGATGGATAACAAGATGACTTGAGTTGAACTACTGATGATGCCACTGCCAAAAATAGTAAGTTTACCTCAAGACCAACTGAAAGTAGAACTGAGCTGGAAGCAAGACTTAATGAAAGTGGAAACCCTAAATTCGCACATCTGAGTAGCCTATGGATTTCTGAAAATATGCTAAAACCAAACGAAGAGCGTATGGCCAAAATGGGGACATTACAACCTTCAACCGATGACACTGAAGAGGATGCGGGGATCGATGACTGGCTTGGTATGATGGGAGCACCAACAAATGCCCCTCCACCGAAGTTGCAAGGATTATTGATCGAGGGCACAGAGACACCACATGAGCGAGAGTCAGTGGACATGGCAATTGACACTTAGACGGGCCCTTTAGAGCCCTCACAGCCAACTCCGCTAGCCACAAACACTATCATGGCAACAACACTAGACAAAAACCCACATCCACATCCAACAGAGTCAGGAGAGGATTCGAGTGAGGCTGAGTCCAATGGGGTATTCATTGAGATTGGTCAGTTGGATGTATACAACCCCATCGACACAGTACAGCAGCACCTTGGAGAGCTCCAGTCCATGGTGAGGGTGATGTATGAGGTAGGGAAGATATCTTGGCAGCTGGATATCGGCCATGATCTGTTGCTTGCACAAGATGCAGAGAGAATCTTGACTTTCATGCAGATTGTATGTGAAGGAGAATTTTTTAGATTATTCATCTCACAAGGATGGCCGGGAGTGGAGACGACCAAGATGTGGCGGCCTGGCATCCTCCGAGATCTACAGCTGGAGGAAGGCATGGCAAAGTTCTCTCAGCTCTTCACGGGATGGAGCTCTGCTACAGAGATGTCTTTCTCAGGTTGCATTGCTATAAGTACTCTTCCATCCAACAAATCTACAAACTCTTTGTTCCTTTACAACTCTAAATGCCACTTGGACACTTCTGACCATTCTAGAGAGTTTGACATAATTGATAAGGGAGTATTTGTCATTTTTCACCTATTGACCAAAGAATGGTTCTTTAACATATACAACCTCCAATGTGTGGACTACATTTTACATGCCTCCCCGAAGCTTGTGTAGTAACACACAACACCTTGGCGACACACCATGCTTTACACGGTTTACAAGGATTTACTCTATCTTAACAAAGGTAAGAGTTTGCTTCAGCTGTTGTACCCCAAGTGGCACCAATACTGCAACCAATGGGCTTCACAATAAAGTGGTAGATTATTCAAGCTTCAAAACCTACAAAAACAAAAACACACAAAAAAACATAATACACAAACAAAATTAAAACACAATGAATTTTCTAGGTGATGCAAGATTATTCAAACCCTAGGATGCTCTTGCATCACATTGAGAAGTTTAACACGAGAAACCCAGAAATTGACAATAAGGGATGGGCAAGCTACAATGGAGCATTCAAAGTGAGAGTTCAATTATAAGTGATGTAGATCTTGATTGCCCTTCCAAGTTGTTGGAAAAGTATGCCAAGGGTCCATTCAATAAGAAGGCATCTTGAAACAAGAATAAATGTCAACAAAGTTGTTAATTTATGGGCAACTTGACTATGTAAATGTTATTTTTGTTCCATCGAAAACCATTGCAGCATTACTAGAGTGAATGCACACCTATACACATCCCTAGTAAAGGGATTGGGTTATGCTTGTTGTCCCTAATTTTTGACTTGTTAAAAATTGGGATAACCAATCGAAATATTGATAAAATTTGAAGTTTTTCTCTTCTAAGGCACGTATTACGAGGTGCAAAGATTAGTAAATCTCAATTTTAGGTCGATAATCCTTTGGGTTATCACTTTTTACACATTCTTTTCCGTTTTCGTGAAATTCTGAGTCATTTTTAGTATGTTTTTTGTCAAATTCGGGTTTTTCTGATATCACTGCAAGTAGGAGATTTTGAGCTTCTTTGCAAGTCCATAATAGGAGTTTTTTGTGTCTATTGCAAGTCACTTTGCTTTTTAATTTTCTTTTTAATGTCCTTTGTAGGAACTTTTTGAAGCATTTGCAAGTGTAGGAACTTTTACTTTACAAGTTATTCAAAGCACTTGCAATCACTTCTAAAAGTTCCGATTTTCACTTAAAGCACTTGTAATAGCTTTTAAAAGTTCCGATTTTCTTTATGTTGACTTGTTAAGACTTCAAAAAACTCCGATTTTCTTTAAAAGCACTTGCAAAGACTTTTAAAAAGCCTGATTTTCTTTATTTTACTTGTAATATCATGTAAAAAGTCCGATTCAAGTTCAAGTTATTAAAAGTAACTTGTAAAATGATTTAAAAGGTCCGACTTTAGTCAAAATACTTGCAAATACCTCAAAACGACCTGATTTCATTTTAAATGACTTGCAAACAGTTTAAAAGTCCGACCTCTCTTTTTGAGTGACATTTTCACTTGCTTTGAGCTCTCAAGAACCCGACGCCATCCATGATCAAAGCAGTTTGAGTTCTATTTCATTTGTCTACCTTATTTCAAGCAGATTTTATCGATCGAGGAGCTTTAAATCGGACTTTTGGCTGTAAATGATCAAATCTTTCTATATATAAATCGCGCCTAGGGTTTTTCTTCTTCTTCTTTGTCTGCAATCTTTGTTATAGGTATGTTTTCTTTGTTCCTTTTATTTTAGATTCTTGTGAATTGTTTTTATAAATATTTGTTTTTATAATAACGCCTATGCTAAAAACGTTTTTACAAAAACGTGTTTCGCTCTCATTCCATTCACCTTCGTCTTTCATTTATCCAAAACACGTTTCTCTTTTAACTGCCTTCATACGTTTTATTTTATACACAAATCGTCATATTCTTTGCAAATGCATTCATCATTTTATTTGTTTGTTCATTCTTTGCATTTTCTGTTAAAGAAAAGCGCGTTTTTCTATGAAAACGTCTTTCTTCTTCATTTTTCATACGCCCTCATTCATATCATACATTTTCATTAAAACGTATTCTTTTTCGTTTCATTTCCATATGCTTTTAACAGCTTGAAACCCCTTTCATAATGCCATCATTTTTCCAAAACGCGTTTTGTTGTTTTCAGCTGTGAACATTCATCTTTCATTCCATTCGACCTTCATCTCCTTTCATTCCATTTATATTCACCCTCCATACCATTTCATTTTTATACATATTCACTCATTCCGTTCTCATGTCATCCATATTCTTTCACTTCATCTCATTCCCATTTCCATTTTCTGAAAATAGAAAAGAAACACAAAAAATGATACTTTTTGAAGCAAATCGGGTTTTTGTTCACCCATTGCAAGTTGGAGATTTCAATATAGAATGCAAGTTAAAAAGTTGTGAAAAGTAACTTGCATAGGCTTTTCAAAATCCCGAAATCCACTATTCACTTGCAGCCGGCCTTCAAAATCCCGAAATGCCTTTAAAGTGCCTTAAAAACGGACTTTTGTCCTTGACTGCAAATGCAAGCCAAAGGTTGCGAAGAAGGCTAAAACCGTTTCACGGGTAGTTGTGGATAGCAACAAAATGAAGTATGCAGAGATACCTGAACCCCTTGCAGACAAGTCACCAGATGAGATGCAAGTATCTGATTATAAATTCACAAGGGTGGATTTAGGTAAGCAAACACATGCTGGTATGATGCAAGATGCTCAAAATTCGGTAACTGTTTTAACACATAGTTACAATGAACTTTTGGCAAAGAAGGAAAAGCTGAAAGAAGAGAATTCACAGCTCATCTCAGTGATTCAGAAAATTGCCAACTCTTCAGAGCAAGTTAATCCATTAACTTCTTTCACTTTTGAAGAATCAGTCAAGCAATTGGAGAAAATTGCGCAAAAAGCCAAAGTAGTTGATTCTTGGGTAACACAACTGATTGATCAAAGCATACCAATGATTGAAAAGACATTACAAGTTCTGAACAATGTCAGAATAGCAAAAATAAAGTTGAATCAGACTTTGAAAGCTTTCAAGCAAAGTTTAGATTCACTTGAAAAAGATTTGAAAATTTGGCATGAGATAGATCAAATCAAGTTACAAATTCTATGCAGCAATTCAATCCTACCAAACAGAGAAAAATACATAGAATTTGAAGAACTCATGACAAACAAGTCATTGGTTATTCAAGATCTCATCAAAGATATCCAAGCTACACTAGAAATGAGTGATGAAGTTCAGCAAGACATCCTTTCTAGCTTTGAGAAAATCCCTTGCAGAATATTGAATCATGAAGGAGAATTACTTACAGCTGATATGGTCACTACAGAAATGACGACAAATCTTCGTCAAGAGCTAGAATCAGAACAGTTTACCATGGATTCAATTCACAAGTTTGTTAATCATCGAATGATCCTTGATAAAATGCAAACTGTTTATGAAGAGCATAGATTAGCGACGATAAGATATTTTGATGTAATCTTGAAGACTATTGCGGTTGCCAAGAACACACTAGGCCCCGATCCAGCTGAGTTGCAAGAAATTATCAGCAGATTTCAATCTTTCAAAGCTAGGATTGATATAGAATAAAATGTTTTATCTTTTTGCATTTTGTTTTCGACAAACTACATATAAAAACAAATTTTGTAGTCGCAAGTGTTTCTTTCACTTGTAATTTTGTAAATTGTAATTACATGTAATCTAATTACAAGTCAAAATAGTTTAAGACTGTAATTTTGAATAAGTCAATTGCAAGTAGTTGGTGGTTGAGAGAATTTCTCAAATTAGTTGGGATCCTCCCACCTTTTTCTCATGACCTCTCTCCTATAAATACTTGAGAGGGTCCTTTGTAATTGATATCTTTTTGGCAAGCAAGAAAACTCTGCAGAATTTTGTACTCATAAAGACTTTGAGCTTTATAGTTATAAGTTTATCTTTTTCAAATAATATCAAAGAGTTGCAGATTTCAGACTTTGTGTTGAAATCCTACTTTGCATCCATTGTGTTCTTTTGTCATTTTGGAGCATTACTTTGTGATTATTTGAAGATTGTGGAAGATTGCTAGGGAGAGCTTCAATCAAAATATTTTCAGACTTTGTGCTGTAAATGTTGACGATTGAATTCATAAGTTAGAAGTTAAGAAGAATTACAAGTCTTTGTGCTCGTAACGATTCTCATTCATAGTAGTTAATAGATGCATCATATTCGCAGACTTTGTGTTGTCTTATGTTGTATATTATCATTAGAATTATCTTTCAAAAGGGTAGATAGGATTGCAGATTATAAAAACTTTGCGCTTGAAATTGCTTTCAGGTCCCGAAGGAAGTGACGGAAGTCTTTGAACTTTCAGGAAACTTCATTTCCTTTCTACTGATTTTATTGCAAGCTGCTGTTATAGTTTATTTAAAAGTTCATATTACTTTTCTGTGAAGTGAAAAGAGTTTAATCTCTCCTGAAACAAGAGGAAACATTATCATTCCACCCATATTTGTTTTTAGTTATTTAGATAGGGGGAGCCTTCCCTTAAATAGGAGAGTTTAACTCACACACTGTGTTGAAATTACCATTTTGTCAAACCTCCTAAGTTTACAAAATATTCAACCAACAGTTTTTGGAGACTCTACTAGGGATACGAACGCATTTGAAAGTCTCACGCTTTCTTTTGAAGTCCAATATTCTAAATCTGTTTACTTGGTTTTTGTTCTGCTTATACACTGGAACGAATTCGTTTTTATGTTCGTCGTAAGAAAGGTCAAAGTTCTCAAGAAATATCTCCAGGTGAACAAGCTAAGTTTGAGTTGCTCACTAGTATATCCTCTCTTTCACGAACTACTAGCTTTCCTCCATCCAAGAAGAAAAAGCCTATTCCAAGTGAAGTTTCACCTTTCTTTTTGAAGCCGTTAATATCTTCCATTTCTATTATGGCTGCTGCTACTGCTGTTGCTCTTCCTGGTCCTTGGGGAGCAGCTTTTGGCCCTTTGGCTTTAACACCACCTCTTCATGCTCTTCCACAAGGTTCTCAAAAAAATCTCCCTAAGTTCTATGGAGATGGTAAACAACATCCAGATGAACATGTCAAGTCCTTTTATATGGCATGTGGTGTTCTTGGAGTTGAACATGAAGATGTTGTTGTTCGCCTTTTTGTTGAAACTCTCCAAGGTATTGCAGCAGATTGGTTTTATAACTTGGCGGCTGGTGTAATTACAAATTGGGATACTCTCAAGACTAAGTTTGAAGAACGCTTCAAACCTGCTGAAGATGTACATGCTTTGTTGGCTCAGCTGACTCAGATGAAGAAAGATACACACGAAGGCATGCATGAATTCATTGCTAAGTTCAACAAATTAGCAAATAGAATTCCTATTACTTCTCAGCCTACTCCTACAAATCTCAAGTGTTTCTACATCAATACTCAGTTGCCTGAAGTTAGTTTCTTGTTGAGAAGAGTTGTTCCAACTAATTTGACTCATGCTCAAACTCTTGCCACGGAGATTGAAGATGATTTGATCTTGGCTGGTAAAATTCGTAAGGATCCTAATCGGTTCAAGGGAAATTCTTCTTCTGAGTCTTTTGTTGCTGGTTCTACTGATCCTATGGTGCAGAAATTAGCCAATGAACTTCTTGCTTTAAAGAAGCAAGTTACACAAACTCCATATGCTGCTCCATATAAGGATATTCCTAAAAGGATATATCCTAATTCAGCTTCAAATTATGCTGCTAAAAATCAGCCTAAGCTGCCTCCTCCTCCAGAAAGGCTTGCACTTGAAGCTCCTCCGCAGAAATCAGCAGTTGGATATTATGAGATTGATCAAAATGAACCTTTTTCTGCTGATTTTCAAGCTGAAGATGATGCTGTCTTTTATCAAAGTGGAGAAGAAGCAGCTGGCGACTCCACTATACGGTTCATGCATTATGATAATTCAGTGCCAACTGATAATGATCATAGTCAAGCTTATGCTGTAATGACATGATCCCAGACTCGTTCAGCTCAACAAGATGAAGAAGCAAAGGCAAAGAACAATGTTCAAGTGCCATTTACTATTGCTAAAAGAGGAACACCGCTGCCTACCTTACCCAAAGATGCAGCGAAGAATCAAGTAAGTAATCTTCCTAATGCCTCTTCTAATGAGCCAAAGACCACTATATCAAATCCTAAGTCACAGGTTGAACATACTACTTCTGCATCTTTAGCAAATTCCTTTCAAGCTTTTGATATCATTGATCATGCTAGGAAGACCAAAATTCAAATGTCTGAAGTTGAGTATCTTCAAGCTAATCCTGACCAATTTGATAGATTGGTAAAATTTGTGAAGAGTAAGGACACTCGTCCTATTTCAAGCTTTACTGAAAGTACCCCTGCTGTTCAAGAAGCTAAGAATCTACCTAATAATTTGATTACCATTCCCTCTTCAATTCCAGGAAAGATAGAACCTTTCTATATTTCCTTGCTTATTAATGGTTTCAAGTTGAGCAATTGTGTTATTGATTCTGGCGCTTTGGATAATGTTATGTCGATTAAGGTGGCCAATTGTCTTGGTCTAACTCTTAGCAAAACTTTTGGTAGTTGTTATTCAATGGATAATAAACAAGTGCCCTTAATTGGGCAAATCAAGGATGCGCAATTTGCTTTTGCAGCATTTCCTGATAAGAAAATAAAGATGACAGTCCTGGTTGCGGATGTTCCTGCTTCTTATGGTATGTTACTTGGGCGTAATTTCTGTAAGGATGTAGGGGGTGAGCTTAATATGGATATGACTGAAGCCAGGATTCCTATCAAAGGCGTTGTGCAGAAATTAGTTCCTAAAAAAGAAACTAAGTATACGGTGGTGAAATCTGATGATCCTCATGCGCAAATTCTTTTTGAATCTGCTGGTTTTAGGAATTATTACCTCCACATTGATGAAGTTTCTGAGTTCGCTGAAGATTGGCCTTCAAGTGATTCAAATTCTCCATTACTTTCAGCAAGTGAAGGATCTATTCAATCAAATGAAAATCAAGCATCAGAAGTTAATTCTTTTGATTCTCAAAATGGGATTGAAGATGTTTCATCTTCAAATGCAGATGAGGATATTCAATCATTTCCTCAATCAGAAGAAGCCCATTCACACCTTTTGGAAGAAGAGAATACTGTTTCTTTTCAAAATGTATCTATTTCAAAAGTAGGTAGTTCTAGCAGTTCAAGTTCAAGTGTTAATCTTAATTCAAATGATGTTTGGACCCTTGAGTTTGATGGTAGTTGTGCTGCTAATAGTTCTGGGGCTGGTGTAGTTCTTATTTCTCCCAAAGGAGAAATTTTTCCTTATTCTTTCAAGCTGCAATTTGCTAATACCAACAACACAGCAGAATATGAATCATTGTTGCTAGGTATGGCTGTTGCATTAAACAGAGGAATTAAGAATCTTCACGCTCAAGGTGATGCTGAATTGGTTGTTTGTCAAGTAAGAAGTATATATCAGACAAAGAACGAAAGGCTCAAACACTATCGCAACCTAGTGTGGGAAAATATTGAGAATTTTGATGCTTTCAGCATATCAATGGTTCCACGTGAATTTAATGATAGAGCTGATTCTTTGGCAGTTTCAGCCACACTATTGATTCCACATCTTGATTTTAATCAAGATAAATATATCATTGAATTGATCTGTAGACCTAGTGTACCTGATAATTGGGATCATTGGCAGATTTTCAATGATGATAAACAGATTATTAACTTTCTGCAGACTAAAGATAGTTTTAACAACCTATATTTTGAAGGAAGTAATTCTTCTTCTTCCTCAGATTCCATGTTTGATACTTCATCGGAGCCAGATGAGGAAATTCTTCAGCTGAAAGGTAATAAAATCCCTAAGGGGTTAGTTTCGTTGGAAAGACTTTTTGATAAGCATGATCGCTATATCAAAAGCCAACAACAGGAAGTAAATTCTGATTCTCATATGGGATATGAGAAATATAAGATTGGATCTGAAGAGAATCCAAAGTTTGTTAATATTGGCAATAATTGTACTCTTGAAGAAAAGGATCAGTTTATTCAACTCTTATGTCAATATAGTGATGTATTGGCATATTCTTATGATGATCTTAAATCTTTTCAACCTGACAAAGTGCAGCACGAAATTCCATTAAAGTTGGATGCAGTACCATTCAAGCAGAAGCAACGCCAGTATAATCCAAAAATTTCAGGTACTATTTACTCCGAGATTCAGAAAATGCTAGAGGCACGAATTATCTTTCCTATCCATCATTCAACATGGATAGCCAATATAGTTCCAGTCCGTAAGAAGAATGGAGAGATACGTATTTGTGTTGATTTCCGCAATCTTAATCAATTGTCGCTTAAAGACAATTATCCGTTGCCAATAATGGATCAAGTGCTACAAACTGTAACTGGAGCTGAAATGATGTCTATGCTGGATGGATTTTCAGGTTACAATCAGATTGAGGTAAGTGATTTAGATCAGCATAAAACTACGTTTACTACTCCTTCGGGTACATTTGCATATCGCAGAATGCCCTTTGGATTGATCAATGCAGGAGCAACTTTTTAGAGAGCTATGGATCTCACTTTCCGTGGTATCTTGGGCAGGTATGTTGTAGTATATTTAGATGATCTCACAGTCTTTTCAAAAGATCGTGAAAATCATCTCTTTCATTTGCAAGATGTGCTGGAAAGATGTCGCAAGCATGGGATTTCTCTTAATCCTAAAAAGTCAGTTTTTGGGGTTATAGAAGGAAAACTTCTTGGGCATGTTCTATCAAAAGAAGGAATCAAAATTGATCCTGAGAGAGTCAAGTCTATTCAAAATCTTTCTTTACCAGCCAGCAAGACTGCAGTTCATTCTTTCTTTGGAAAAATTAATTTCTTGAGAAGATTTGTGCCTGATTTTGCTGAAAAAACTCGTCAGATCATTGATATGATGAAGGGAAAGACCACTTTCCGTTGGAATGCTGAAGGAAGAGCTGCATTTTCAGAAATTAAGGATGCAATCGCTCATGCACCAGTGCTGGTTTGTCCTGATTACACTAAAGATTTCATTATGTATAGTTATGCTTCTGAGCATACTATGTCTGCAATTCTCATGCAGAAAAATCAAGAAGGGATTGAATCTCCCATTGCTTTTATGAGCTGTAGTTTGAAAGCTCATGAACTCAAGTATTCCATAATGGAGAAGAATGCTTTTGCTGTGGTAAAAGCAGTGAAGTATTTCAGATTTTATATTCTGAATTCACATACTATTGTTCTAGTTCCTGATACAACAGTCAAGTCTATCCTGACACAGCAAGATTTCGGCTCAAGAAGAGGTAATTGGGTAGCTAAGATTCAAGAATATGATCTTGAAATCAAGCCTACTAAATTAGTTCGTGGAAGAGGTTTGTGTCAGCTTATGGCTGAGAACAATTTAGAGGATGAAGAACAAAATGTTTTTGATGATCTTCCTAAGGTTTTGTTTGTTAGCACTACTGATGAATGGTACTCTAACATTGCCTATTTTCTGACCTATGGTGAATGCCCAACGCATCTGTCATTCAAAGTGAAGAGAAATTTGAAGCTCAAAGCTACAAATTATGTTCTTTGGGACAATGGTTTATATAAACGAGCCATAGATGGTACTTTTCAACGCTGTGTTGATAAAGCTCAGCAAGATAGATTGCTAGAATCTTTTCATAGCTTAGTGTGTGGTGGACACTTCTCACCGCCGGTTACTGCACATAAGATCCTAAGGGCTAGATACTACTGGCCAACACTTTTTCAAGATACATATGAATGGGTACGCAAGTGTGCAAAATGTCAGCAGTTTGTTGGCAAACAGAAGTTAGCAGCACTACCTCTCAAGCCAGTAGTAATTGAAGAGCCTTTCAGACAATGGGGTATTGACTTCATTGGTGTTATTAATCCTTCTTCAAGTGCTGGACGTTCATATGTTCTTGCTGCGACGGATTATTTTACAAAATGGGTCGAAGCAATTCCAGTGAAACATGCCACCTCTGAAGTAGTGTGCAGATTTCTTAAAGAGAATATCATCTCCAGGTTCGGTGTTCCATATAAGGTCGTGACGGATAATGCAGCTTCATTTTCCTCTTATGAGGTAACTCAGTTTTGTTTTGATTATAGCATTATCTTAGCTCACTCTTCTGATTATTACCCTCAAGGTAATGGTCAAGAGGAATCTAGCAATAAAAATCTGGTTACCATAATCCGTAAGCTGGTTGATGAAAATAAGAGAACATGGCACAAGGTGTTGTTTGATGCTTTGTGGGCTGATCGAATCACACCTAAGAGGGCTATTGGTATGTCTCCATCCCAATTACTCTATGGACTGAATGCAGAAGTTCCTATAACTTTAGAGCTGCCAGCTCTTAAGTTGGCTAAGGCTATTGAAGATGATACATTTGAAAGCTCCTTGGATAAACGAATAATGTACCTTTCACAGTTGGAGGAGTAGAGGTCACAAGTGGTGGATCGTATCAATGATCATCAAAAGCAAGTCAAGGCACTTTTTGATAAGAAAGCAAAGCAAAGAGCATTTCAAGTTGGAGATCGTGTTCTGCTTTGGGATAAAAGAAGAGAACCCAAAGGCATGCATGGAAAGTTTGATTCTCTATGGCGTGGTCCTTTTACAATTCATCAAATTGTTGGTGAAAACAGCTTTCGCTTGGCCTATAAAGATCGTACTCCATTTGCACTACCTTACAGCGGGCAGCATCTAAAACACTACTTCGAGTAGCACTTCGGAAAAACTTTGTACATAAGTCCTTAGTCTCTTTGTGTCTTTTGGTCTTTTATTTTTATTTTTGTTGTTTCTAGAGTCTTTTTGTTTTATTAACTCCGTAACCCAATGGATACTAAGGCACTTGCAGATTCTGGATTCTACTACCTTTGCTTGTTTTACAATCGAAGGCAGTTCCCCAGTCGGAGCCAGCTGTTGTCCCTAATTTTTGACTTGTTAAAAATTGGGATAACCAATTGAAATTTTGATAAAATTTGAAGTTTTTCTCTTCTAAGGCACATATTACGAGGTGCAAAGATTAGTAAATCTCAATTTTAGGTCTATAATCCTTTGGGTTATCACTTTTTACACATTCTTTTCCGTTTTTGTGAAATTCTCAGTCATTTTTAGTGTGTTTTTTGTCAAATTTGGGTTTTTCTGATATCATTGCAAGTAGGAGATTTTGAGCTTCTTTGCAAGTCCATAATAGGAGTTTTTTGTGTCTATTGCAAGTCACTTTGCTTTTTAATTTTCTTTTTAATGTCCTTTGTAGGAACTTTTTGAAGCATTTGCAAGTGTAGGAACTTTTAAAGTTCTTTACAAGTTATTCAAAGCACTTGCAATCACTTCTAAAAGTTCCGATTTTCACTTAAAGCACTTGTAATAGCTTTTAAAAGTTCCGATTTTCTTTATGTTGACTTGTTAAGACTTCAACAAACTCCGATTTTCTTTAAAAGCACTTGCAAAGACTTTTAAAAAGCCTGATTTTCTTTATTTTACTTGTAATGTCATGTAAAAAGTCCGATTCAAGTTCAAGTTATTAAAAGTAACTTGTAAAATGATTTAAAAGGTCCAATTTTAGTCAAAATACTTGCAAATACCTCAAAAGACCCGATTTCATTTTAAATGACTTGCAAACAGCTTGTAAAAGTCCGACCTCTCTTTTTGAGTGACATTTTCACTTGCTTTGAGCTCTCAATAACCCGACGCCATCCATGATCAGAGCAGTTTGAGTTCTATTTCATTTGTCTACCTTATTTCAAGCAGATTTTATCGATCTAGGAGCTTTAAATCGGACTTTTGGCTGTAAATGATCAAATCTTTCTATTTACAAATCGCGCCTAGGGTTTTTCTTCTTCTTTGTCTGCAATCTTTGTTACAGGTTTGTTTTCTTTGTTCCTTTTTAATTTAGATTCTTGTGAATTGTTTTTATAAATATTTGTTTTTATAATAACGCCTATGCTAAAAAAGTTTTTACAAAAACGTGTTTCATTCTCATTCCATTCACCTTCGTCTTTCATTTATCCAAAACGCGTTTCTCTTTTAACTGCCTTCATACGTTTTATTTTATACACAAATCATCATATTCTTTGCAAATGCATTCATCATTTTATTTGTTTGTTCATTCTTTGCATTTTCTGTTAAAGAAAAACGCATTTTTCTATGAAAACGTCTTTCTTCATTTTTCATACGCCCTCATTCATATCATACATTTTCATTAAAACGTATTCTTTTTCGTTTCATTTCCATATGCTTTTAACAGCTTGAAACCCCTTTCATAATGCCATCATTTTTCCAAAACGCATTTTGTTGTTTTCAGCTGTGAACATTCATCTTTCATTCCATTCGACCTTCATCTCCTTTCATTCCATTTATATTCACCCTCCATACCATTTCATTTTTATACATATTCACTCATTCCGTTCTCATGTCATCCATATTCTTTCACTTCATCTCATTCCCATTTCCATTTTCTGAAAATAGAAAAGAAACACAAAAAATGATACTTTTTGAAGCAAATCGGGTTTTTGTTCACCCATTGCGAGTTGGAGATTTCAATATAGAATGCAAGTTAAAAAGTTGTGAAAAGTAACTTGCATAGGCTTTTCAAAATCACGAAATCCACTATTCACTTGCAGCCGGCCTTCAAAATCCCGAATTGCCTTTAAAGTGCCTTAAAAACGAACTTTTTGTCCTTGACTGCAAATGCAAGCCAAAGGATGCGAAGAAGGCTAAAACCGTTTCACGGGTAGTTGTGGATAGCAACAAAATGAAGTATGCAGAGATACCTGAACCCCTTGCAGACAAGTCACCAGATGAGATGCAAGTATCTGATTATAAATTCACAAGGGTGGATTTAGGTAAGCAAACACATGCTGGTATGATGCAAGACGCTCAAAATTCGGTAACTGTTTTAACACATAGTTACAATGAACTTTTGGCAAAGAAGGAAAAGCTAAAAGAAGAGAATTCACAGCTCATTTTAGTGATTCAGAAAATTGCCAACTCTTCAGAGCAAGTTAATCCATTAACTTCTTTCACTTCTGAAGAATCAATCAAGCAATTGGAGAAAATTGCGCAAAAAGCCAAAGCAGATGATTCTTGGGTAACACAGATGATTGATCAAAGCATACCAATGATTGAAAAGACATTACAAGTTCTGAACAATGTCAGAATAGCAAAAATAAAGTTGAATTAGACTTTGGAAGCTTTCAAGCAAAGTTTAGATTCACTTGAAAAAGATTTGAAAATTTGGCATGAGATAGATCAAATCAAGTTACAAATTCTATGCAGCAATTCAATCCTACCAAACAGAGAAAAATACATAGAATTTGAAGAACTCATGACAAACAAGTCATTGGTTATTCAAGATCTCATCAAAGATATCCAAGCTACACTAGAAATGAGTGATGAAGTTCAGCAAGACATCCTTTCTAGCTTCGAGAAAATCCCTTGCAGAATATTGAATCATGAAGGAGAATTACTTACAGCTGATATGGTCACTACAGAAATGACGACAAATCTTCGTCAAGAGCTAGAATCAGAATAGTTTACTATGGATTCAATTCACAAGTTTGTTAATCATCGAATAATCCTTGATAAAATGCAAACTGTTTATGAAGAGCATAGATTAGCGACGATAAGATATTTTGATGTAATCTTGAAGACTATTGCGGTTGCCAAGAACACACTAGGCCCCGATCCAGCTGAGTTGCAAGAAATTATCAGCAGATTTCAATCTTTCAAAGCTAGGATTGATATAGAATAAAATGTTTTATCTTTATGCATTTTGTTTTCGACAAACTACATGTAAAAAAAAATTTTGTAATCGCAAGTGTTTCTTTCACTTGTAATTTTGTAAATTGTAATTACATGTAATCTAATTACAAGTCAAAATAGTTTTAGACTGTAATTTTGAATAAGTCAATTGCAAGTAGTTGGTGGTTGAAAGAATTTCTCAAATTAGTTGGGATCCTCCCACCTTTTTCTCATGACCTCTCTCCTATAAATACTTGAGAGGGTCCTTTGTAATTGATATCTTTTTGGCAAGCAAGAAAACTCTACAGAATTTTGTACTAATAAAGACTTTGAGCTTTATAGTTATAAGTTTATCTTTTTCAAATAATATCAAAGAGTTGTAGATTTCAGACTTTGTGTTGAAATCCTACTTTGCATTCATTGTGTTCTTTTGACATTTTGGAGCATTACTTTGTGATTATTTGAAGATTGTGGAAGATTGCTAGGGAGAGCTTCAATCAAAATATTTTCAGACTTTGTGCTGTAAATGTTGAAGATTGAATTCATAAGTTGGAAGTTAAGAAGAATTACAAGTCTTTGTGCTCATAACGATTCCCATTCATAGTAGTTAATAGATACATCATATTCGCAGACTTTGTGTTGTCTTATGTCTTATGCTGTATATTATCATTAGAATTATCTTTCAAAAGGGTAGATAGGATTGCAGATTATAAAAACTTTGCGCTTGAGATTGCTTTCCCGTCCTGAAGGAAGTGACGGGAGTCTTTGAGCTTTCAGGAAACTTCATTTCCTTTCTACTCATTTTATTGCAAGCTGCTATTATAGTTTATTTAAAAGTTCATATTACTTTTCTACGAAGTGAAAAAAGTTTAATCTCTCCTAAAACAAGAGGAAAGATTATCATTCCACCCATATTTGTTTTTAGTTATTTAGATAGGGGGAGCCTTCCCTTAAATAGGAGAGTTTAACTCACACACTGTGTTGAAATTACCATTTTGTCAAACCTCCTAAGTTTACAAAATATTCAATAAACAATGCTATGAGCTCACTTGAACAAAGGAAAAAGATAATCAAATTGTATAATAGTAGCAAATCTACACCTTCTCCTAGAATCACTTGAGATGTACAAATTCTTGATTTTGAATCAAGTGCAATACAGCCTACAAGGAAACACAAGGCCACAAGTTCAACGTCAAAATCAATGGTAGATATGTTCAATGTATAGGCTAGAGAGGAGATGCCATTGGAAAATTCCTTTTTGCTGAAGGCATTCTATTTGATTTTGTTCTCTCCTTAAGGTTGCATGAGCAAGGCCTACATGTGTGGGACAAGGGAAGACAAAACTAAGTACTACTATTTGGATAAGAATTATTTCAACATAAATATATTAATATAGAAAATGAAGGACACATGGCTCTTAAATGGGAGCAACATTATCATAGATGGGTGGACTGAAATTAGACATTGTCCACTCATCAATATCATGCTCACATGTAAGGAGGGGCCTTACTTCCTTAGGGTAATTGATTATTTGGAAAAACTCAAGGATGCACGGTTCCAAATTCAGATCCTATGCCATTGAGGATAATGCCCTAGCAATGTGATGTAAGTTGTGGCAAATGCAGCAAATGTGTGTAAGCCTGTAAGGCAGTTGAAAAGTTAGTTGAAGTTGCCTCATATCTCCTAGACCCCTTTGTGCATGCCATGAATGATGCACTTAAGGACATTGGAAAAATGGAGCGGATCAAACAATTTGTAGCCAATGCAAGAGACACGTAGACATTACCTGCAATCTCTACATGTCACATGCACTATTTTAGTCCTTGTCCAAAAAGGAATTTACCAAACCTGTCGAAACCAAATTTGCATTGCATTGAAGAGAATGACTGAGTTGCAAGAGCCCTTGCAACTAATGACCATGACATGGTGGAACTAATGGGCCAAAATGAACACAAAGTAGGGAAGGAGGATGAAGGAAGTGGTAAAGGGACTTTTTGGTCAAGTGCCAAATACATAACCTCCATTGCATCCTCAATTTTTGTAGTCATCAGCTATTGGAACTCTAACACTCCCAACCTTGAGGAGACATATGAGTGCTTCAATACCATGCTCAGCCAAATGGAGGTCATTTTTCGATAGAGAGACCCTACCTTGCAATTCTACAATAAGCACATTTAGCCTATCATCCAATGGAGATCAAAGAAGCTCAACACGCCTTTACCCAAAGCTGCCTATGCATTGAACCCTAAGTGGTATGTGCAAAGGCCTAGTAGACTTCTCCCAATGGATGACACGGAGATGAAGAGGGGCTTCAAGAGGAAGTCACATTGATCCAACATGAGTGGGACCAGCTTTGTCAAATGTAAAGACTATATGAGTTTTCCAAAGATACATAGAGAGACTTTCGTTTAAGAGAACCCAATGAGTTGGTGGTGGTTGTATGGGCCTCCATTGCTGATAAGCATGCTGGCCATCCAGCTCTTATCACAGGTTTGTAGTTCCTTTGTTGCTGAGAGAAGCTTGTCTACATACAACTTCATTCGCTCTATCAAGAGGAATGAGCTTAACTTGTGACTATACACAATACCTTGCATCTCATGGATTGCAAGATGATTGAGTACAAGGAGATTCCAACAGCCTGGTAGTATGTAGCACTTGAGGAGATAACACAATTTGATTTGAATAAAGCTACACATATAGGGTTAGTCAGGGTCTAACCACAGAAACTAGACAACTCTAGCAATTTAATCAATGAGCATACCACAGCATTTGCTTAAACAATGAGTTAGATTAGCCATTGTATTTTGTGTGTTCATGTTACTTTGTATCTTGAACTTGATGAATAACATAAATACCATGTTACCAGGTACTAAGGGTGCCCTGGCATACCCAAACTGGTTCAGTTCAGGTTCAAATCCCAGGCCAGACCATTTGACACCTGTCCATATGGCCCAGGTATGTTCCCAAAATTAACCTAGGATTCAGCCAGTTTCTTACAAAAATGAATTTTTAAAAACACACAATTTTTGAAGAAACCAAAACTTAAAGATTTTTTATATAGTTCAAATATTTTATCTATACTATATGATATGGCTGAACCCAGCCATCCCAAACCCAGGGGAAAAAAACCAGCAAATCATCAAGCCCAAACCCAAACCCAAACTGGCAACATAGCATAATTATAGTAGAGATGTTTATCATTGATCCTTGGATCAATTGATTGTCAAATTTCATATAAATTTCAGCTTCTTTTACTCATATTGTTTTATATAAACGATCAATTGCAACCCCTATTGTTATGTATTGTAATTAATTTTTTATTTTTTATTATTTTTGTATTATTTTAATAGCTGTCACCCTGCCATCCCTAAGAATATGGCTGAACCCAGCCATCCCAAACCCAGGGGAAAAAAACCAGCAAATCATCAAACCCAAACCCAAACTGGCAACATAGCATAATTATAGTAGAGACGTTTATCATTGATCCTTGGATCAATTGATTGTCAAATTTCATATAAATTTCAGCTTCTTTTACTCATATTGTTTTACATAAACAATCGATTGCAACCCCTATTGTTATGTATTGTAATTAATTTTTTATTTTTTATTATTTTTGTATTATTTTAATAGCTATCACCCTGCCATCCCTAAGATCAAAAAAAAAATTGTCATCCCCCCATCCACAAAACTCGGAGAAACACTTACATGAGCTAATTTCCTTTCATGTTGTTCATAGTAATTTTCATCAAATGAATGATACCCTGAAATGGATTATCACTTTAAGCCTTTGTATTTGAAGTAATGACTAATTACAATCTCAATGATTTCCTGAAATGAATCACCCCTGTAAGCATTTGTGTAGATGATGCTTACACAATCACACATTCTAATTTTGCATTTGGATGTATGGAGCAGCTAATTGTCATATCTCACTTTTAAATTTCAACCTTGTATGTTGAATTTCGGTAGCAATCCATTGAATCAACTATTGGCTTAACTCATAATTTTGTAGTAGCAAAGACTTCACAAACCTTACAAACCACGATTCTATAAAACACTTAGCTAGAAACTACTAGCAACCCAGCACAATACCATTGAGTAAAATTAAAGACAGAAACAAAAGGTGCTTGTTAACCTAGAAACTTAGAAATTGGTATACCTAGGAAATACCCACCTGGCCAGGGCTAAGTCCAGCTCGGTGTACAAGCCCAACATGTGAAGTACCAAATGCTATTGGAAGCCCACCAGCAGCAACCAAATCACATCCTGGGGGGACAATGAATCTGCACATCCACAACCCAATATTCAAATTCTCTCTTAACAAATTCAATTTCATTCCTGCACAATCTGCACCCAAAACATACACCAAAAGCCTTTGAGGGGTTTATATACACTCCAATATTTTAATACTTATTTCTAAGGACAACAATTTTTTATTACTCATCAACTAAATTTCAATTAAAAAAAAAATTTCCCTATTCAATATGCTTTTTTCCACAGCAAGAATCATACCATCCAGATTATGTATTGAAAGCCTCTCTATTACCATATCCTAATATCCTTCTCTACACATTCTCTGCCACAAACGAATCGAGTGTGTATATGCGAATGTTTGTCAAGGGCCAACTTACTTCTCCAATAGTAAATATTTTTATATATTAAAAAAACTAAACTTTGCCAAACAACAAAATTCTCAAAAGTGACAAAACAAAGAAAGACCTCCCTATTCTGTTAATTTTCAAACCATGGTGAGCAATCTGCACTCAGAAAAATAATCCTAACTGCAAACTAAAACTTCAATCAGAACAACAGAACAACAGACCCAAGTGCAATTAAAAAATAAACAAACACTTAAAAAACTCATTTATTAAACTGAAACTAAATTACACTTAAACATTGTTATTCTTCTGTATTCTTTTTTTTTCCTGCTAAGTTATGCACCTGAGATCTTTTTAGAGAGAAAGAGAATATTTTGTGATTTGCACACATCCAACTCAATTGGAGCAACAAGTTTAGTAGAATAGGTTGTTACCGAAATAAAATAAAAACAGAAAATTAAATAAAATAGAATACAAAGAACTTTGTTCTAGAAACAAAAACAACGTATCTTCATGAATTTAGATTCCCTCTAAATATATAAATAGCTAGAAAAGCTGGAAGAATCCAATGCTCAGCTAAAAATAGAGAAGAGAAAACAGAACTTAAAGCTGCTTTCAGTGCCCAGCTATAGGACAAAAACACTAAAAATAAAAAGTGATTTATTGTGCCCAGCTGTAGGAAAACAACAGTCAAGCAACACATTTGAAAAGTAACAATCCCTCTTTCCAAGGAAGGTGTTCTCCATCAAACCAAGTCTCTCTCTTAGTATTTCAAATTTCCCATTTGCTAAGGGCCTTTGTCAAAATATCTGCAACCTACCCATCTAAGGGTACATACTAAAGAACTACTACTCCCTTATGAACTTTATCTCTACAGAAATGATATTGAATGTCTATATGCTTGGAGAAATCATGAAACACTAGATTCTTAGAGAGCTTGATGCAACTTTAATTGTCACAATACACCACTGTCAGCTCCAACATCTGATTAATTATTTCTACCATCAATTTGCAAAGTTCTACCTCGACTGAACTCAATGCTACTACTGCTTGCTTCCTGCTGAATTGAGATATCACAACTAACCTCAAGTTGAAAGAAAACCCAAAAGTGTTATTTCTAGCACAAGCATCACCTACCCAATCAAAATCCACAAGTCATGCAACATAAACTCTCCATCTCCAACATACCTTTACCTGTAATGAATTGTGCCCTCCAAGTATCGGAGCACATGCTTTGCAATAGTCTAATGAAATTGCCTTGGCTCAACCATGAACTAGCTCACTGAATTCATTGCAAAGAAAATATCAAGTATTCAAAAATACATGAGGGAAACCATCAACTACATATAGAAATAGGATCCACCATTTCTAATTTTGAATCTACAGTCAACTTCATATTTGAAATCATTAGAGTAGAAAGGAAATTACAATCCATCATCTGCATTGTCTTTAGAATCTCTACTATGTACTTCCCTTGACTCGGGAAGACTTCACTTATACCCTACCACACCTCAAGTCCCAAAAAATAGTGCATAAGGTCAATATCCTTCATATCAAACTCAAAGATCAACTCACCTTTGCACCATGCTACAAGTTTCTCACTGCCACCTATATGAATTAGGTCATCCACATAAAACACTAAATTAAGCGACCAGATTTATCAAACAAATGATAAAGTTAGGATCTACAACAATTTTGGTGAAGCCTAACTTCAAGAAGCACTCATTGATCTGTGTACTAAGCACATGATGCTTACTTAATCCCATACAAGGCCTTCTTCAATTTGCATGTATGGGTCTCTAGCCCATTCAAAAAAGTTGTCTTTACATCCAGCTCATATAAAGACCAATTAATAAGATACAAGAGACATAATTACCTTGATAGAAGTGTATTTTGCAACTAGACCAAAGATATCATCATAATCAACTCTCTCTCTCTCTCTCTCTCTCTCTCTCAGACGTCATCTGCAACGAATCCAGCCTTGTACTTATCTGTGCTCTCATCCGATGGATGCTTCACCTTGTACAACCACTAGGAATCAATCACTAGTTTCCCATCTGGTCTTCACATAATCTCCAAAATATCACTCTATATAATGGATTCATACTCCTCTATCATGGCATATCAATCCACTTCTGTTGAATTTGCCTCTTCAAAACTAGAAGGTTTTTGCATCAATGATGGGTGACATCAAAGTAAAATAACGTGAAAATCTCTTAGGGAGACAACTCACTATGAAATAAGGTTCAATGCCCCTACTTGTTCTTGTGCCTCCAACAATATCTAAGTAAGCCATCTAGGATTTCTAGTTATAACGGATAGTAATGAGGCATCTATTGCTGCACTAGAACTCGGCTGAAGTAAAATGGGTACTGTTGTATTTTGTTGATCATAACTTGGCATCTATTTCTTCTTAGGTGAAAATAATTAAGTATCCTAATTATCCTAAGTAAACTTATTAAATAGGATCAATATCACATCTAAAATAGAAACATACCCAAGGTGAAGTAAATATTACAACACCCCACCATAAGTGTAACTTAAGAGAAATGAGAATGAGAAATGGGTTCCAGCAACTAGGCCTGATCAGTTAACCATGCCCGATGATAGAACCCTCCTTCCGCCTTCCCCAACCCTCCTCCCCCCTTACCCCAAAAGAAGGGAGAGTAGAACCCACCAGAAGAAAAGAAAGAGAAAACCTGTAGGAAAAAACTCTATCTCAAGGAGAGGACAATGAATGAATTTGGAAGCTACTTGTATAAATCAATGCCCATGCTAAACTATGACTAAAATCGATCCATAGGAGCAAGTACCATGCAAATTTCGAGAACATTGACCATAATGAATGGCTCTCATTTTGAGATGTAATCCAATGTGAGTCAAATGCAAGATGCAGGATCATTTACCATATAGCTTTCAATCTAAGATGTGAATCTATGTGAATCCAAATGTGTCAAGTCATAATCCAGAAGCTGATCCAACTTGATGTGAGCTTTCACCAAGAAGGAGGTGGAATCACAATGTATGTCATTCAACTACACTCTCATCCCTTATCATGTCCTGTTGTGTACAAATACTAGAAGCCTATGTATGAAGCCCCCCAAGATAAAACTTTATTGTAGTTCATAATTTACAAAATGCCCAAGTGTAAGGCAACAACACAAGCATTCCAAAATAGAGGAAATCAATAATCAAATCAAATCAACCATCAAATGAATGGATGGAGTACATATAAATAGTCCACCTCGATGCAAGATTCAAGTAGTCGACATGTCCAATGGTCATGATTTCAACTACTAATCAATAAATTAATTAACTTAATCTAACTATGAAGTCAAAATTTGAACTGCCAATCAATAGATTAGTTCACTCAACCTAACTAAGATAGAGGTGGCCTTGACTATACAGAGGTGGCACCTAACTACCACCAATCAAGGATTGATGAGGCAATGGTGGCATTTGTGTACCTTAAGTCAAGGTATACACGTCTTTATTAGTTTCTTAGATAAGAATAATTAAATATCTTAATTATCCTGAATAAACTTATTAAATAGGTGCAATATCATAGTTAGGATAGAAACATATTAAAATAAAGTAAATATTGCACCAACAAGAACAATAGCCAAACAATATACTTGAAAAGCTAACGTATTCCATATATAGTATTTAACAGAATAGATTGCATACATACACCTACAGACTCCTACCCTGTATTAAAACTCTATCTCATTTCATATGCTAAGTTTCTTGCCATGTACACTTTGTGCCCCTAATATATCTAAGTAGATATACATCAGATGCCTTTGTGAGTGTACATACTATGTTTAATTGATTAAAACTTATTTCTATGGACAAAAACAATGCACTACAAATTTAATAAATTCCTTAATACAGAGAAAAAGTGGGTAGATATCTGTTGCCTTTGTGGAGTGTATATTCCCCGATCCATTGTTTTATTTTATTTCTATGGACAGCAACTTTAACTTCTATACCCCATTTATAACAAGTTGATATTCTCCAACCCAGATATGTAAAGTTGGTATACATCAATTGCATTTGTAGAGATGTGCATACACTGCTCAATGATGGACATTTATTTCCATGGGAAAAATTTTGCTTAAAATAATAAACTAAATCCTCTCTCTTGCCATTTCTTACTTATTTCTCTACACAACCCAAACATATCAAGTGGGAGTAGGTATGTAGCAAATCATAGTAGTCATGTTCATAAAAAGCAAAATATGAGAGGTTAAAAAAGCATGAATGCATTTGAACAAAAACAAAATTAAGAAAATAAATGTCATAAAAAACATTTATTGCTTGGCAATAATTTTTTTTGAGGAAAATACAACATAGAGATTTTTTTTTTAGTAGGAACTTCAGCAATAGTTGTAATTTTTACGAATAGATAGCGACTGTTCTACGCTTGGCGTGTGAGGCCTCCCCCTTGGCTTCGCGGGGGTGTGGCTCTCATTAGGACTGGCTGTGGTCTTGGAGTCGTTGGTGGATTGGAATGGATGCGATGGCAAGGGTTGATGTTATGGAGGAGGCAGGTGACGGGGTCCCCACTCCATCCTTTCCTGGTGTTGGTGTATCTAGAAGTGGTGTGTTTAAACTGCAAAAGATTAATGGGTGTTTGGAAAGAGCGTAAGTACGTCTGGTGGTGGTGATTCAAAAGGAAGTTGTTGCCGAGGATCTCGAATATTATAGCAAGCATGTCTTGATTTGCAAATTTTTAGGGATGAGGGTCTCTCTTTCTCTCCTCGACCCTTGGATTCGGACCCGGAGGGGGATTTCGAGGTTCTATTAGCTGCGAATAATTTCTTCTTGGTGGATTTTTCATGCATTTCAGATCGAAATAAGGCTTTTGAGGGTGGCCCATACTTTAATAATCAGGTTGGACTGTTCATTAAACCATGGCATAAGGGTTTTAATTCGGTGGAAGAGTTGTCGTCCAAGGTCCTGGTTTGGGTTCGCCTTCCTCGGCTGCCGCTTGAATGTTGGAGGAGAGATATTTTGCAGTCTATTGCCATGTCGCTGGGAAAACCGATTGGCCCCTCTCAACAAACCCTGGAGAAGAGGATCTTCTCCTATGCACGTGTTTGTGTGGAGATTGATTTAAGTCAGCCTTTGCAAGACTCTATTGATCTGACAGTGGGGTCTAGTTCTTGGACTCAGCCATTAGATTATGAGACTCTGTCGTTTAGATGTTGTATATGCCGTGAGTATGGTCATCTTCAGAGGAGGTGTTTGTGTGCTTCTCGTGTGGGTAACTCAAGTATTGGGATGGCTCCATTAAATCCAGGATCCAAAAAGGGCAAAGGGCCCATGCAGGGGTTGACACCGGATAAAGATAGCTTTGTGCTTGTTAGGCTTTGAAACAAAGGTTGGGGTCAGAAGAGGACTTTTCAGGATCGCCATGAGGAGGGGTTGTTTAATAGGTTTGATGCGCTAGATGCCTTAGTTCACGAGGAGGGGATATCACCTAACATGCATGTGGATGCTCCCCCTGTTACTGCTCATAATCCTGAGCCTATGGTTGTCACGTCTTCGGTTCTTGGCCCTATGGAGGCTTCTAGGGAAGTGAAGGATTCTTTGGTTCCCTCCCCTGAAGTTGGGCTTGGGGATCCTTGTGTGTTGGCTGGTACCTCTTTCGTCTCTATTGCTGTTGGTGCTTACCCTATTGGAGGTTCAAGTTCTAGTGATCCTAGCAAGAGTAAAGCT
This sequence comes from Sequoia sempervirens, assembly GCA_007258455.2. Lineage (NCBI taxonomy): Eukaryota > Viridiplantae > Streptophyta > Pinopsida > Cupressales > Cupressaceae > Sequoia > Sequoia sempervirens. The sequence goes on from VDFB02000003.1 coordinate 38,490,720, forward strand.
TCAACATCTTCCCCTATTCTAGGTGTGCAACAAAAGCCTCTAAAAAAGAGTGCTCCTGATAAAGCCCAGAAGGTGGGTAGGAGAAGGATCGAGAGAAAGTTAAGTTGGCTGGTGAGACGTTGGTTGAATCTAGGTTGGTGAAGACTTTGGACAGTCACTTATCTCACCCTTCGCAATGATTGTACTATCATGAAATGTGAGGGGTATGAATAGCATCCTTAGACAAAAGACTATTCGGGACTTAGTTCGTGCTCATTCTCCGGATTTGGTTTTTATCCAGGAGACGAAATTATCTGTGGACAGTATGTTGCAGAGTGCATCTAAGATTTGGAATAGAGGTTTATGTCAGTGTGTGGGTGTACAAGGGAGCTCTGGAGGTCTTGCTTGCTTCTGGGATCCTCGACGAATCTCTCCTGTTTGGTGATTCTCTAGCCAATTCTCCATTTCTCTTTTGTTGCAATTTGTTTGGAGAAGGGGGAGAGAGTCTTCCTTTCCAATATTTATGCTCCAACAGATGTTCCTAGTAAGATTCTCTTGTGGTTTCATATCAATTTTTTGAGATCATTGAATCCCTTCCTTCCCTGGATTATGGCAAGTGACTTCAATGCAATTGCCTCTCTCGAGGAGAAAAGGGGGGGGAGGGTGCCTCGTTTGGATCTCTCCTCTGATCTTCTTAGGGCAAATTTGGCTCTGCTTCGACTGGTGGATATTAAACCTTTGAATGGCATGTTTACCTAAAATAACAGGAGGATTGGGGATGAATCCATTTCTGAAAGATTAGACAGGTTTCTTGTTTCCAGTTTTTGGGTTGGTGACATGTGGCTGTCAAGTTCTGAAATTTTGGATTGGCGGGGATCCAACCATTGGCCGATTAATTTCTCTGCCCGTCTGGCTAGTGGTTCCAGGAAATAGTCTTTTAGATTTCAGCCTATGTGGCTCAGGGAGGAGAGTCTTCTTAACCTAATTTCTAGATGGTGGGCTAAAGAACGACCAACTTTTGGTACAGCTATGTACTCCTTTGTAAAGAGGCTTCAATATGTGAAGTATGAATTAAAACATTGGAGTAAGTATCAATTTGGCAATGTGTTCCAAAAGAAAAGGCTTGCCTTGGAGCGCTTGGATTCTATTACCAGACAGATTCGGGATCAGGGCCTGGATGCGGATTTGAGCAAGTTAGAGGATAGTGCGGTAAAAGACCTTGAGGAATGGGAGCTTCGGGTGGAAATTTTTTGGAAACAGAAAGCTCGTGTTGACTGGCTTCAAGAAGGGGATAGGAATACCTCTTTCTTTCATAACTCAATGAAGGCTCGAAGACAGGGGAACATTATTTCTTCTCTTCGCTCTTCTGAGGGTTCTGTTCTTTCTTCCTCTTTGGAGATCTGTAGGGAGGTGGTTCACTTTTTCTCGGGTCTCTTCTTAGAAGATACCCAGCCTGCTTGTGAGGAAGAAACTTCCATCCTGGCTTGTATTCCTCCTTTGGTGACTATGGATATGAATGCCTCTCTTCTTAAGCCTATTTCTCTGAAGGAGTTGGAGGAGGTAGTGTTTCAGTTGAAAAAAGGGAAGGCTCCTGGTCCAGACGGATTCCCAACAAAGTTTTATCAGGAATTTTGGGAAGTGATCAACCCTGATCTATTGGAGGTTGTGTAGGAGTCCTTAAGGAATAAGCAAATGTTGCGGGCCATGAATGCCACGTTCCTCGCTCTTGTCCCAAAACGTGAGGGTGCTAACTCCCTGGATCTTTTTCGACCAATTGCTCTGTGTAATATGGTGTATAAAATAATTACAAAGCTAATTGTTGAACGTCTGAAGCCATGGCTAGATAAGTTGATCTCGAAAGAACAAGGAGGCTTTGTTGCGGGTAGACAGATTTTGGATGGAATAGTTATTGCGGCTGAGTCTATTCATTCCATGGCCTTTTCCTTCGAAAAGACCATATTTATAAAGTTAGACATGGCTAAGGCGTATGACAAAGTTAAATAGGGTTTTTTGACTAAAATCCTAGGAGCCTTTGGATTCAGTAGGGAGTGGAATGATTGGGTCATGAGCTATGTGACGACTTCCTCCTTTTCCGATCTCATAAATGGGGAGTCATCTAATTTGTTTGGTGCTTCTAGAGATCTTCGGCAGGGGGATCCCTTATCCCCATATTTATTCATTCTGATGATTGAGGGCTTGAGAAGGTTTATTAAGTCTCAGGTTACGGATGGGCTCATTCAAGGATGGAAATGGAGTAACTCTCTCCCTCCTCAAACACATCTTCAGTTTGTGGACGATTCGGCTTTGATGGGTTCTGCTAAGGTGGCTGAAGCGGTTGCTTTTCGGCAGACTTTGGATTGCTACTTGGCTGCCTCAGGTCAGAGCATAAATGAAAGTAAGTCGTGCATTTATTTCTTTAATACCCCCATGCCTATCCAGCAACATATTGCCAAAATTCTAAGGTTTCAGGTAGGGAAGTTGCCCTTTATCTATCTTGGTATCCCTCTAGATGTGCGCCCACTTCCCTGGCGTTTTTGGCAGGATGTGATTGATAAATTTCGAGGGCTGGTTTGCCATTGGACCTATAGATGGCTATCTACGGCCGGTAGAGTTGCTCTTTTGAAGTCGGTGGTGCAAGCCCTTCCTATATACAAGTGCTTTGTGATGACTACTCCCTCAAGTTTCATCAAAGCTTTTGAGGGGCTATGTAGAAAGTTTCTTTGGTTAGGTAACCTCCTAGCAAGGAAATAGAGCTTAATTAAGTGGGAAGTTGTTTGTCAGCCAAAGCAGGATGGTGGTCTGGGATTGCGTAGGGCAAGGTGGAATGGGCAAGCTTTGGCTGCTAAGCTGTACTAGAGATGGTGTTCACACCAGCATCAACTTTGGGCCAGGATCCTTACTCTCAAGTACCTTGGAGAGGTGGATGGCACTAAGGTTCCTTGATTTAGTCTCTCGAGGAAGGGCTCTATGATCTGGGATACTCTCAAGAGGGGTGTCACGCTGGTTAAACAAGGCCTGTTTTGGATTTGCAACAAAAGTTTTGATGCTCTCTTTTGGCATGACTCATGGGATGGTTTTCCGCCTATCCTCTCCTCGCACCCTCACTTGGGGGATTATGTAGGATTTTTGAGCAGGCTGGTTGGAGCAGAGTGATGGATTTCAAAGCCCCTCAAGCTTTGGGGCAATCTATTGTCTTCCAGTGGAAGGATATGCAGGACTGGCCCCAGGGTGGATCCTTGGAGGATAGAAGGGAATTGGCCTCCATTTTGGCTAGCAGAGTCTGTTGTTCTCTTCCAGAGAGGGATGTGTTGGCTTAGGGCCCAAGTCTTAAAGGGAAGTACACTATTGCTTCGGGGTATTGGGTGTTGGATAGATAGGCCTTAGGCAATGCAGATGCTCCTTGGTGGAAAAATATTTGGAATAAATTCTCGTGGCCAAAATGCAATTTCTTTTCTTGGCTAGTGGTGTATGGCAAGTGCTTGACTTGGGATAACCTTTGTAAGCGGGGCTTCCAAGGTCCCTCATTATGTTTCCTTTGCCTAAAAGATGTTGAGACTGTTTCTCATCTTTTCTTTCAGTGCCCCTTCGCTAGGACCATTTGGCACTTTTGGTGGGGGGCCTAGAATTTGCAATGCAGGCATCTATCTTCTCTTGATGAGTTCTAGCAGAATATTGGGCCCATTCCGGTGAAGACTTCGTTTTTGCACATAGTGTGACCTATTGGTCCCAGTCTGATTATTTGGCATATTTGGTTAGAGCGCAATCACAAGATCTTTCTGGATAAGAAGTTGCTGGTTGGTCAAGTTTGGGCTCGTATTCTGGGGGCCTTGCAGGAGACTTTATATACTAAATGTGACCTATTAGCCCTGGTGGATCCTGGAGATACTAGAGTGATCCGTAAGTTGGGGATCTCTGTTGGTGGTGCTGGAAGGCCCAAGTTTGGGCGCGATAGGTGTTCTAGAGAGTAGGTCTTTAGGGGAGGGCATTGGATACTTCCTCCCTCTAGAGTCTTGAAAATCAACACGAATGGATCTACAAGAGGTAATCCTAGGCACACGAGCGTTGGTGGAGTGGGAAGAGATAGTTCCGAGGTGGTTGTGTTCTTCTTTTCGGAGTATAGGGGCCAGCACTCTAATAACCTTATGGAGGCCTTGGCCATTCTTCTAGCTTTGAGGAGGGCTTATGCACTTGGCTGGAAAAAGATTATTTGTGAGTCAAACTCCCAAGTGATCATGGACTTGATAAATAGACGACAGTTTGATGATGTTAGTCGGCAGCTTGCAATTGTGGCTAAGCAAATTATCAGTCTTGGAGATATACTGGATTCTATTACCTTTTCTCATATCCCTCGAGAATCGAATAAGGTGGCTAATGGGTTGGCCAAATGGGCTTCTAAGAAGAATGAGACTTGGTTGGTGGATGATTGGGATAGTTTATCAGAGGATCTTGCTCAAGATTTGGAGGGTTGGGTTACTAAGGATATGAGATGTTGTATGAACGCTTCTTGATCTTGTTGGATGTTTTTTGGCCCTTTTGGGCTTCTTCCGGCTTTTGCTTTGTACTGTTCTAGTTGTTTAATAAAGTTTTCACCCTCTTTTATAAAAAAAATAAAAAAAAGTAATAGGAACTTCTACTGGCAATTTTTATTAATATTCCACATGAATAATATTTGTATGACAACGAAAACTTATAGATATACATGAGCTACAAGAATATTGGGAAAGAGACTAGAGGGTGAAAAGCTCAGTGAAAGAGGCTAGAAGGTGAAATGCTAAGAAATTTTTAATAATCACTGATCAATCCTACACTATTTAAAATTTTGACATATAAATTCTTCTCAAACAGAAAGATTCAAGCATGAAGGAACTTCATTCATTTAGAATTTTTGAAATGAAAAGAAGCTTTATTAGAAGAAAGCTAGGTGGTTGTTTTTTTCATTTTAGAGATTCTATCCTGCAATGCATCAATTATAATGAAAAATTGAACATACAGAATTCTTCTCAAGGAGTTAACCCAGAGCATGGAGAACTTCTTTCATTTAGAGTATTTAGATACAAACAAGATTCAATAGAAACGTGGTTTTATATACAATTTAGAGTTTTGATCCTGCAATGCATCAAATGTGTTCGTGGAAATAGAATTTCACATTACCAATCAGCTAAATTCTCTAAAAAAGAAAGATGGATCTCTCTTATCCTTCACCATTTTTTTTTATTAAGTAGCAGGAACTTTCATACTTACAGCTTCTTCTCGTCCACCACAATTTTTTCGGTGTAAGTGCCTTCTTCAACGCCCAATACGCGGTCCCCAACTTTGACTCTCGTTACTCCCTTACCAATTTCTTCCACAATTCCAGAGAAATCGGCACCTGGGACAAATGGAAGTGGAGGTTTTTCCTGGTATTTCCCCATGCACTGTAAAACAGTGGCATAATTCACACTCGCAGCCTTGACTCTGATCAGAACAGATGTGGGTGAAGTCAATTGAGGAACCGGATGATCTGTTTTAACGAATATTGGTGAGGTTTCTGAAATGGGTACAGTCGGATCACCTAGTTTTCTGCATACCAAGGCCTGCATCTTGTTGGGCTTACGAGAATACAGTAAATTTGGCGTGTGTTCAGAGATGGGTTGGAAGTCAAGGCAATTGGGGTTAATGGATTTCTAATTCCAATTTGAAATTTAAGACACTATGAAGACATCTTGCGTAAGATTAACTACTCATCAAATGATGTCATTCTAGGTAATGGGAAAATTTGCATCTGAAATAATATAATATAATGTAAATAAAGATCAAAATTAATTCATAAAATTAGAATATATATTAAAAGTAAATACAAAATAAAAAGAGTTATTTTGTTTTATTTCAAAATTATTCAAAAGTGGTGTTTCACAGGATTTGAATGGTCGGTGTATGAATTCTGCTAGGGTTTTGTGGTGTATGCGATCACTCTTGGCCCCTCTTGTGTCATACTATGCATTCTGCACAGGAAACCCCTCTTTTCTTATGTGTACGATCGCATTTATTGTGGTTTTTGCGTTTTAATATGCTTTCAACCGGCTCTAACCCAGCAGTTCATGTTGATGTTAGCGGTTCGACGGTGTTGCTCAATGGCTCCTTCGAACAAACGGCCCCAAAAAATTGTTTTGAAAGTCTTTCACGAGGTAAGTGTTCTGACTCCCTAGTTGATGTCGTTTTTCCTTTACCAGATTTTGATTCTGCTTGTCAATGGTTTGAACATACCCTTGTGGGATATTTTGTTGGGAGGATTCCCCTTGAAAGTGTGCTTAAGGAATGGGTCAGCAAGGCCTAGGTCCCTCATGGGGTCTGTCTTGATATAGTCCAAAATTTAACCAAGGGTTTCTTTTTGTTCCGCTTTGCGGAGGTCAATCATGTCTAAGCTATCTTAGTCCATGGTCCCTGATATGTCAAGTCTTCTTTGTGGTTTTCCAAGCATGGACCCAGGATTTTGCTATCTCAAATGACACCAAGTTGTGGGTCTCGGTCTGGATTGAATTTCCTGGTCTACCTTTGTCTTGTGTGCCTTTTTGAATCATATTGTGTCCTCACTGGGGAGGGTCATTGTATTGAGCCCGATAGACTTTTTCAGGCCCGACCCCAAAAACGGGTCTATGTGGAAGTGGACTTTTCCAAGGATTTGAAAGAATCCATTGATATCCAAATTGGAGCTCTCCGGCATACCCAAAAGGTCACTTATTTTAATCTGCCTAACACGTGTTATAGGTGTCAGTCTGCAAACTACAAGATTAAGGATTGCCCTTTGGCAATGCCACATACACCTTCTCTGCACGAGATACTGAAAAGTCTTGTCAGGTGGATACTTTTGCTGCCAAATCTGATGAAAAATGGACCACGGTTGCAAGCTGAAAAAATAAGTCCACTGGTTCTAGGTCGGGCTCTAAGGCCTCTAAACCATCAAAAGTAGTTTCAAACCCTTAAGTGAAGGGGAAGGAAGCTCTTGTCGGAGCTGATAATATTTCGGTGCAGCCTAGGACAAAGGCAACACCTCAGCCTATTGTCATTATGATTGCTCAGCCAAACATTTCTCCTCCCGTGTTGGGAGCTCAAAGGCGGTCTCGCAATCCTTCTCCACCATTTGAAGAAGGTGAATATATGCAAGAAAAGCGAAGATTTTCCTCTCCTATTCAGATTGCGTCAGTTTCGCTAAAGTTTTTGCATAATCGTTTATCTTCTCTAAATGAAGAGGAAACAGACTCCGACAATATGGAGGAGTTTCATTCATGAATTTCCTCTCATGGAATATTCGACGTCTGACAGACCTCTCCAGAAAGTATTTTGTTAGGAATACTTTAAGAAAATATTTTGGTATTGAAGTGTTTTGTCTTTGTTGATGCCAAAAATTGGCAAGGTAACAGCCCTTTATGAGAAACTTTGTTTATGGGGGACCTATTGCATTAAACTAAGTGACTTCCGAATTTTTAAATAAGTTGGCTTCTTCTGTGAATCGAGTTTTGGAATGGGAAACGGAAGAAGATATTAAATAAAGAATCTAACTAAGGCGATGCGCCAGAATTTATATAAAAGACACGATAAACCTATCTTTTGGATATAGTCTAAGAGCCTACTTACTAATTTATCATGTCCTAGAATAACATAAATTAAGAATTGCAGCATAAATAGCTCATTCAGTGACATAAAATAATAATCACGCTCAATTACTGAAAAGAAGAGTCAGAAGACATGATCTAAACCAACAACTTGCATTCAAATTATAAAAGTACGACAAATAAACCATTTAAACAATAATGGCACAACATAGAGTTTATTAATAGCATAAGAAACAGAGAGACCAAACAATGGCACAATATGTGAGTTCTTGCAATAATCTAAACAATACAAAAGCTTGGTCTCTCCAAAAAATCCTATGATTCTAAAACTAGTGAAAAACATATGATCTTCAAATTAGAATATTGGAACCCTTGGAATGGAACCGTAGAATTGGGAAACCCTCCCTTGGAGCAAAGAGCAATACTTATAGCAAGCCTTCCACTGCTTGGCAAGAAGCAACCGAAAAAGATTTAGAATTTGAGCAATGATGTCGAGGTAATGATTTCCCCCGGCCGTTGTAACAAAAAAGAATTGAGACACAACATCCGGTCTGTCTCCATTCAGGTGCATCCCCTGCGAATGATGGCAATGGTCCAGCAAAGTCTCATGCAAACAAGTGTCGCTCTTTTAGGATAGGCGGTTAGAAAATGTGGCAACATCTTGCAGCTCATAATCCACTTCATCCTTTGCGTTGATTAAATGTGCGCCAAAGAGATGCATGGCAGCATTTCACTGCCCGCGGTCGATATTTCCTTCCTTCGTTGAAAGCTTGCGTAGAGAGGACACGTAGCAAAATGTTTACTGCAGATGCTGCTTGTGGGGCCCGCCAAATCTTATGTGAATGGGAGCTACGTGGCATGCGAGCGAGGTCCAATAAGGAAGCAATCAAAATAACCTGTGGTGACAACACGTGGGAGCATTTTGAGGGCCAATGAAAAAGTAAGGAGAAAATTCCTTTAGAGAGCGATGAGCGGACATGTGGCAAAAGTCGCGACGACAACCAAAAAGGGGACGATGAAAATTGTTGAAGGCATGGGCCGACACTTAGCCAAAAATCAAACCCGAAGGGAGCATGGTGAATTTTGAATTCACAACTTCTGGCGACTATCAAGGGCGTTTCACTTTGAGGAATGTGGAACCCAAAATTTTCTTTGGTTTATAGACCAAAGCGCCATCCATTGGCAATGAAGTTAGAACTTGGAAAGGGCTGCCTATAGAGGCGGCCAGTCATCTTCGGATGGCTTCACTATATTGAGCAAATTCTCCTTTACTCCGCCCAAGTCGAGCATTTCTTTATAAGACAGCGTCTCAGGTAAACCGGCCCTTGTCTCGCAATGGAAAAGTAGCTGCGCAAGAGGATGAATAACACCCTCAATGTCTGCTGCGGTGGGAGGCTCACTGAAACTCTGGAAAGCGTTTGGATCTTGCTCCTTTTCTTCAATTCTTTTTGCAATCTTCTTGGCCATGGAAATCAACCTGTCCTCAAGAAGTGGAGATGAAAAACCCATCTCGCTCAGTTAGGAGAAATCCTCTCGCATGTCGTCCATTGTCTGGCTCAAAGTAGTTGCGGCCGCTTTAGTTTGTTGGAAGGTCGAGTGGCAATGGATGAACTTGTTTGTCATCTGGGCAACAATATTGTGGTCTTCGATCCCTGCCTTGGCCAAATCTTCATTAGAGACCGAATATAGCCTGGTTAGCAGGCTCTTTGCTTCCATAACCTTCTTTGAGATGAATCGTGTGAACTTCTTGATCATTCCATGAACCTCCTTGCTCAATATTGTTGCCTTTAAGATGAACCTGAGCATTGGCTACAGTGTTAGACATAAGGTTTTAACCTTTTCCCAATAAGAAATATATATTTGTTGAGCCAAGGGGATGAGGTCTGGCTACGCAGAGGAGGTTTGGAGAGAGCTCTTTAGAGAGTCGATCTCTGCATCCTTTGAGTTAATGGCCTTTGTTAATTCCGCATTTTTCCTTTTCGTGAATGTCAATTGCTCCCTGGAGCTGCTTATTTCTTTATGCCAATTTTCCTTGACTCGGGCGTGTTTCGCCAATTCTCTGTCAAGAGAGGACTTTGTCTCTTGAAGTTCATTTTCTAACTAGGCCTTTTGGACCTCAAAGTCCTTATGATTCTTTTCTAATTCTTGCTCATATAGAGCACTTTGAACTACTAACTCTTTCACCTTTTGTTGCAAATTATGCTCCGTCGAGGCCAATTGGCTTTGATATTCTTGATTCTTCCCTTGCAGCTCGCTGAGCTGCGTGGGGCCAACGAATTGGGACCTATTGAGTTCTTCCTAGAGTTTTCTCCACTCCAACTCTCCTGTTTGCACTTTCTCGTACAAGCGCGCAAATTTTGCTTCAAGTGACTTCTCCTTCGTTTCTAGGAAGTTGACCCTTTCCTTCACTAGCTTTAGTTGCTCCTCCTTCCTTGTGCACAAGATACTCACACAGTCCTCTTCCCCAAATAGTCTTTGTAGGCTTGAACTCTATGTCATACTCGAGGATTTTGGTGATCCAATTAGCTCTTTTCTCGATGATTTCTCCCTCCATGATGTACTCGCACACACTAGAATGTGCAACATAGATAGTCACCTTATTGCAGGAGATTAGGTATCGAAACTTCTTGAGCACCTTAACTATGGCAAATGCTTGTCTCTCTACAAAGTTGTAGTTTGTTTCGTATTCCTTCAGGGTCTGGAAGTGAAATGCTATCGGATTTTCTCCCTTGCCCTCGTTGTCTTTCTGAGTTAAGATAGTAGCAATGCTTGACTTGCTACTAAATACATACATTATGAAGTCCTTCGATAGGTCTGGGTTGACTAGAATAGGAGCGGAAGAGTTAGCATCTTTGACTTTCTCAAAGGCTTCTCTGGATTCTTTTGTTCATTTGAACATTTGATCCTTTTTCAGCATTAAGGTAATTGGCCTGATTATTCTTGCAAAATCATAAATAAATTTGCTAATAAAATTTACCTTCCCTAAGAAGGATTGAACACCCTTCTTGTTGACAGGAAGGGGAAGCTCTTTGATTGCTTTCACCCGCTTAGGATCAATTGAAATTCCCTCTTTGGACACTACATGCCCCAGTAGTTTGCCTTGCGGTACTCCGAAGACACATTTTTTTGGGTTCAGGGATATCCCGAACTCTTGGCATTTCTTGAAAACCATCTCAAGGTGGTCAAAATGATCATCTCTGGATTTGGAGAACATCGCCAAATCATCCAGATAGATTAGGATAATCGTGTTGATTAGTTCGTTGAAAACGACATCCATTGCCCGCTAGAAGGTAGCTCTGCATTAGAGAGGCCAAACGACATTTTAGCATATGTGAACGTTCCCCACTTGGTAGTGAATATTGTCTTATGTTAATCCTCCTCTTTGACCCGGATCTTATTGTAACCGGAGAATCCATCCAACAGGGAAAACATCTCGGATCATGCCACCATTTGTAGCATTGAGTCCATTGAGGGTAGCGGGTAATAATCCTTCAGGGATGCTCTGTTTAGGTCTTGTTGTACCCCAAATTAAAAAAATTTGTTACACTTAGACATTTTGAAGAAATGAGTAAAAGTCTTGTTAAATCAGTCAAAAAGGTCAAAATCTGGGTGTGCATGTCTTGCATGAGGGGTAAAATCTTGAAATTCTCAAAATCTGATGATCTGGGTCTTCTCAAAGCAGCTTAATCTACAAAACCCAGATCTCAGTTTTTCATCCCTACTTTTTAGGAAAACTGCTATTTTTAGAAATTTTCTAAAAATAGTAACTTTTTCTACGTTTTCTGGGTTTCTTTCAAAACGGATACTGGAAAAACTTTCTAAAAATAGAAAGTTGGTCCGTTAGAGTTCAAACTAATTTTGATAGGCTCAAAATACTTCCATATCAGGCTCGTGCAGTCAGAATCTCAAAATAATCAGTTTTGCCCTACTAGGTCTATTCTACTTTTTCAGAAGCATAATAGGAGCTCTGAGGTCATCAATGGAGGTCAGTTAGCTGCCAGGCGTCAGATTCAACACTTAGGGATTCAACAGAAGGTGAGTTGGTGAGCAAGCACGAAGAACGAAGAAGGAGATAAAGATTGTGAAAATTTTCTAACATTGCTTGTCATGGGCGCCCCAGGAGAGAATAGGCGCCCATATTTTTAGGGCATTAAATGTTGAAATTAGGGTTTACACCTCCAATCAAAGTTGCTCAGTCTTCTTCCAGCTTCGCAATGAATCCAATGGTGCAGTCATCAGATCATCCAGTCGTCCAAGATTCGAGATCAAACAGATTGGATCCAAACAGAAGTCAGAATGAAAAATATGAAAATCATGAAAATTTGATTAAGTCTGGGAACTTTGGGCGCCTCTAGTGAAGAAGGGCATCCAACTTTTTGAAGGGGAAAATCCAACAGTTAGGGTTTGCTAAAATGCTCAATCTCTCTGGAATTCAGTCTGCTTCACAATGAATATCTTTGTTCGGGCATCCGACTGGTTATCCTCTGGCAAATTCAGATCAAAGGTGAGGGTATAGAATAAAGGTTTCAAACTCTAAAAGATGGAAAGTGAAAAATGGCTAAGTCTGGATGGTTTGGGCGCTCCATAAGGAAATAGGTGCCCTTGTTTTTGAGTGTCCAAACAGATGAATCTGCCAGTGAAGCTCTAACGTGACTTCATCAAATTTGATCAAGCTTTCCAACAAGATCTCCAGCACGTCAATCCGAGATGGCAGTCGTCAGATGCAAAAGGCTAAACAGAGGGTTTGACGAGTGAAATTTTGAAAATCAAAAGCAAGGTGAAAATTCAAGAAAATATTCTAAGTATGGTAGACTTGGGCGCCCCCAGCCAAGAAGGGCGCCCAAGCTTTTGAAGGCCCAAATCTAACTTTTTGGCGAAGTAACTCCCAAAGAACCCCCTCCAAAATCTTCTCAGCTTCGCGACAAGCCCAACCATCAATCAATCTAAGCTCCGGAACACCAAATCAGGCAGGATCATCTATAGAAGAGAAAGTGGTGAAGATATCATAAAAATGGCTAAGTCTGGTCAAGTTGAGCGCCCCTGGAGAGAAAGGGCGCCCAAGATTTTGAGCTATGAGATGATGGAATTCATTAATGAAGTGTCTAAGATCATCTCGTTTGTTTCAGCCAAGCTATCCAGTGAAATTGTCAGCCAGTCAATCAGATCAGCGTAGCTCCCGGAATCAAGATTTCATCAGAAGATCAAAGGGAAATGAAGAACTTGAAAATCATGCAAAAATGGCTAACACTGTGAAAGTTCAGAGCCCTTGGAGGAAATAGGCTCCCATGAATTTGAAGGTCAAAACGAAGTTTTTCGCCAGAGGTGCCTCTAGAACAATCTTCTCAAGATTAGTCAGGCTACGCGATGAATCATCTAGCTCATTCATCGGATCAATCTGGAAGCCAGAGATCGAGGTCAAACCAGGGGTCAAAATGAAAGAAAAGTTGAAAATTCTCAAAACAGTGGCTAACTCTGGAGAAAATGGGCGCCCCTAGCCAAGAAGGGCACCCAACTTTCAATGCCTTAGTAGAATTTTCAAAATTTTCAAAATTTCAAAGATGGCAAGAGGAAGAGGATGTCCAAGTTCATTGAAAAGGCCAAGTTTAGGGTCTTGAAGATAAAAGCAAAAGAAAGCAAACCTATTTCAAACCCTAAGTCTATTTAATACATCATTTCAATGTAAAATTCATCATTTTTGCAAGTGGTGTCCCAAGGGGAAGGTTGGAGCAGCAAGTTTGAAGATTTTTTTTATGATTCAAGAACTCAAGTTTGTTGGTTATTCATCAAATTTTTTAGACTAGCAAGAATAAGGCCTTGCTTTTTCAAGCTTTTTCATCCAGAAGATCAAATTTTTCAAGAAGAAGGCCATGGTTTTCAATTTTCAGCCATATGGGTCTTTTCATCTCATTCTTTTGAAGAATTTTTCAAGAAATTTTCATCAAGTTGTAGCAACTACTTTTTGTTTGCATGTCAGTGAAATCCTCAGGGTTTACAAATTTTGATCATCTAGGTCCTCTCAAAACAGTCTTCTGAAGAAAACCCATATCACAGCTTTTTGAAGAAAATTTTAAATTCTAGGGTTGGCTGCTTTTTCGATCAGCCATCAGTGTTTTTCAAATCTGATCAACTGGGTCCATTTCTAATTATATTATGAACAAAACCTATGTGCCAGCTTTTTCGGTAAAAATTTGAAGAAATTAGGGTTTGCTACTTTTTCAATCTAAATTCAAAATTTTCAAAAACGGACGATCTAGGTTGTATTGCAACGAAATTCAGAGCAAAACCCATATCTCATAAAAATTTCCAAAAATTTGTCCATTTGAGGCCGAAAAACTAGCATTCTAAAAATAGAAAGTTGCTTAAAACTTGTCTGAACATAGGCGAGTTTACAGTCATTCTTCAAGGTTTTCAATATGGAGTACACTCCCCTTAAGTTGAAGACCAAATCAACACTATATCAAAACTTCATCATCTCAGCTGAAGAACACAAGGAGGTGTGATATGAGAAAAAGGAAAGGTATCAGAAAAGAGTTGTGCAATACTCTTCTGATGGAAATCAAGAGAGGTGTCAGAAACATAAAGTTGTAGAGCCGCCAAGTTATCAATTTGTGAGTCATCTTTTGGGGCAGCGATGTTTTTCAAGAACAAAACTCATAAAACAACTAAAGAAGTGAAAATTTCTCTAAGTTTGATCATAGAAGGCGAAGAGATCTTGGAGGATCGAAATATTGCCTTAGATAGTATCAATGCACCTAACCAGGACCCAGTTTCCCACTTTTTAGCGGATATGATTGAGATTTAAAGCGACTTTCATCTAGAAGCTTTCTTTTCACTTTCTTTCTATTCTTGAAACGATTCTTATCCATTCTTTGAAGAAGAGAAAGAAGATAAATGTAATAGTTGGCGTTTCCCACCTTTCTTGCTTTCTTAGGTTTTAGATGTTATTGTTGCCCAATTTTCACCGACGGGCTCAATCAGGTAGAATAAATCATGTGACAGATGTTCGAGAAGGCCAAATGGAGCATTCACAACAAGGGGAAAAGTCATGCATCTGATGTTAGGTCACAGGGAGCTCAGTTGGAAAGCCTGCCTTGGTCAAATTCGGCATGAAAATCCTCTAAGGAGAAAGTCGCCAAGACCTTACAGAGGTCTCACTGACTAGAAGGGGCCTCGCTAAATGGAGGCATCATTGCCATGAGGTTTGGTCGATCAAGCGAGGTCACACCGAAACAAGTGCTCTCGGCGGGGGATAATGTCTCAGGCAAATGTCCGGCCGACGGGCCAAGGCATCACCGAAGGAAAGCGAGCTCGACAGGAAGTCTCGCCGACACATGAAAGTCACCCCGACGGGATCACAATTCGCCAAAAGGAAGGTCAAGTCGCCAAGATGTCTCAGCGACTGGCCAGGGCCTTTCCGAGAGAAATTGATATCGCCATGATGTCTCATAGAAGATATGAGGTCTTGCCGAGGATGAGGGGTCTCGGGGTAGCATTTTGCTTTCGCTAAGATCTCTCACCGACACTCGGGGGTCTTGCCAGTGGACAGGGGAGCTTCGGCAAGAGATGATGGTTTTGGCGAAGGATGGAGGAGTCGCTGTGATGTCTCGGCGAATGGAGGTAGTCTCGCCGACAACAAAAAGGAGCTCACCGAAGGATTTTTGCCTTCGGCATAAGGTCTCAGCGATGCAGGGTCCTGCTGATAAGGGAGCCTTCGGTGTAACTTTCCAAGTCGGGGAGAGGTCTCCCCGACCTAGTGATGTCTCCCCGATATGAAATGTGCTCGCCAGGAGTTGGAGTTCGCCATGAGGTCCCGGAGACCAAGTAATGTTCCGCCAAAAGCTGGGGGACTCGCCCAAGGAAAGTTAAGTCGTCGTGATGTCTCGCCGACGGCTTAGTGTCTCACCGAAAGATGAAGGGGTCGGAGAGAATGGGGGTTGCTCGACATAAGGTCTGGCCAAGTGATGAAGGTCTTGCCGACAAAGGATTCCCTCGGTATAATCTTTAGAGCTCGGGGAGAAGTCTCCCCGACCCAATGAGTCTCACCGACCGTTGAGCATAGGAGGATGGGCCCTCGCTAAAGCAGGATGAATTCACCAAGAGGTCTCACTAACTTTCCAATGTCTCACCAAAGGAAATGTAGAGCTCGGGTAGCGTGAAATGCGTTCGGGGTGACATCGATAGACTCTTGCCGATATGGTTTGTAATGTGAAGCTCTGGGAGACTTAGAAAGGACATCTTGCACTTGGTAAGATGTCTTCCTGATAGGATAAGGTCTTAGCGATGAAAGAGATATCTGTATGACTCCTAGCGGATCGCTATGAAGCTTCCCAAAAGCGATAGTCTTACCGATGGTTCCAAGGGTGTAGGTATGGTTTTTTCTACTTGATACGAGGTCTCACCGACAAAGGCATGCTATGCCAATAACAGATGAGGAGTCTAATCGCATCAGGGAGACATGATAAGTGTCTCACCGATATGCGATTCACTCTAAGCGACCCTTGACCGTCTGGAAATCTCGTGCAAGGCATATGATCAACCAATCAGAGTGAGCTAAGGGAGAGTCGTGGCAGTCTGACCAGGAAGAAGAAGATCAACAGAATGAAAGGCAACGTGTATCTGTTCTGAGCTCAAGAGCATTCAAGGCAGCTCGCCAAGGAGGTTCGAAGATCGACATGAGGACCATAAGTAAATGCGGTAACTGCAAAAGATTAAGAAGACCATTCCTGGGAGCGACTCTTCACCGACATGGACAGCAGGAATGCAATTGGACACAACATTAACTCCATTAAAAGATCTAGGGGAGATGTTTTCCAGAAAGTCGGATATTTTTGTAAGCCCTAAGGGGCCGACACACTTTTGATATATAAGGCATTTTTTCCTTTTTGTAAGCAGTTCGGATAATGCATTCAAAAGAGTTAGTGATTTTTAGCAATCCTTCCTCAGTTGGTGTATGCTTTGTAACTCACTTAGATTTTTGGAATATAAAGGACAAAGTTGCTTGGCTTCTGTTGATGCTTCAGTTTTCCATTACTGTTCTTGCAAAGTGTTGTGCATTTCAGGTCAATAATCAAGTTATCTTGTGAATTCTTTTTATTCCTTTATAACTTTATTTGGTGTTTCATGCCCTCCTTTGTAAAAGCACCATTATATGGATCTTAAGGCTGTGTTTACATAATCACACATAGATTCTATTATGTGAAAGTCTTCTCCTTTATTGAAAAAGTGTGTATCAAACCTGTTTGTGACATATTAATGCGTAGCTCATAGAATTTGATATGTATCTTTCTGATCATTAAAAAAATTCAAGTGCACTCTAAGTATTCCATTAATCTCATCAGTTTGGTGTATCACCTTAGTTAGTTTTATTTACATGTACTCCTTCTCCCTTTCCCCTTACATAATTGATAGTTTGGTGATAACACAAAGGAAGTCGGCCTTCTCCGTAGGTTCATTTCAGTCTTAGGTGACCCATAGCCTTGAAATGATCCCATGTTTCTCTAGATAGCTCAGTTTTCATAACTTTGCAGAGGGTGCAATTTTTAGAGGTAATAGTTATCTTCTTTATAGATTTAGAAATAAAGTTTCCTTGTTGAGCAAGCCCTAGATTGTGAAAGCAAGGATATTTTAGGGTTCCTTACTCCTCTGCTTGCCTATAAATAAGAGCCTTTGATCATTAGTTTTCTAGAACGGTTATTGTGATAGCAAATTGTTGAGTCTCTTTTAGCCAGCAAGTTGTTATTCAGTGTCAGTTCACTTGTGTTCATGATAGCAAATTTTTGAGTCTCTTTTAGCCAACAAGTAGTTGTTGTAATCGTTGTCCCTTTTGTCTAAGAACAAGTTTGCAAGCCTCTTTAGCTGTAAGTTTTTGTTCTGTGCATGTGTTAGGATAATCTTTGTTCCGGAAGTTTGAGAAATAAAATCATGAGCCTCCTTTTCCTTGGTATAATGTCTCAGATTTCCGTTATTTGTGTTATGCTTTTATGATCTTAATTTCAGCTTACATTGAAGTGTGTAGATTTTTGTTGGAAAAGAGTTTATTGAAGCACTTTGTCAGAGAATCAACCTTGTTCATTTCTAGTTTCTCTTGCTCTGTGTATTACTTGAGAAGTTAGAAACGTCTTTAGCTTAAGTTAGTTGTAGTTGAAGTTCTTAAATAAGAAAATCTCAGCTGCGACATTTGTGTTTTATAAACCTTGTGCTCTAGCTGATCAAAAAGATAGGCAACTTAGTTCTTAGTTTACTTTCTTTCAACACCATCAGCAAGAGGGAGCTTCCCCTCCTAATTTGAAGAGCAGTTTTACTATGTATAGCTTTCCGTTTCAAATACACATTCCAGAGGTGCGAATTTAAACGCCAATAGTTTTCTGGCACCCACCATGGGGCACGAGGCATAAAACAACAAAGAAATCTTAGGCTTTATGTCACGGGTATGACTATCTAGCGCCCTATTGCTTGATCCTTCAGAAGCAATGGGTGATAACAACAATAATGTTGGAAGAAATCAACGACATCCACCCCCATTACCTTGGGGTAACATCATTGGACCTTTGGCTTTGTAGGAACATCATGAATTGCCTAAGGGGTCGAGGAAGCACTTTCCATGGTTTCACGGCGATGGGACTCAACACCCTGATGATCATCTTTCCACCTTCTCAATGGCCTGCGCCATCTTGCATGTGGAACATGAAGACATCGCAGTGCGTCTCTTTGTGGAGACTCTTGTTGAGAATGCTGCTGATTGGTTCAATCATTTGGAACTGGGCATTATCACAAGTTGGGTGACTATGATTGAGAAATTCTTGGCGAGATTCAAGCCCACTGAAGATAGTCATTTGTTGTTTTCCCAACTTGTAAATTCAAAGATGGAGAGCAACGAGCCCATGAGAGAGTTTGTAGCAAGATTTAATCATCTTGTTACACGACTTTATTTTACACTTAATACATCACCAAAGATTCTAATGTGTTGCTTCATAAATGCTCTTCCATCAGAGATAGCCTTCTTCTTGAAGACGACAAAAGAAATAGCATTGACGGATGCACAAAGACATGCCATTGAGTTGGAAGATAATATGATAACTTCTGGCATAATGAAGAAGAATTCAATCAGGCCTCTGGTTCAGAATTCTACAGATCCACTGCTACAGAAGGTAGCCAATGAGATGCACGCACTACCACCACCACAATATCAACCTCAACAACAGTATCAACCTCAGCAGCCGTATCATCCACAGAGAAGTGATTTTCAGCCTTACAACAGTTATAGGCCATGGTTGCCAGCACCTACACCAAGACAAACAGTTGAAGTTGCACCACACGCAGTATTTTGTTCCTTTCATGATATCGATGAACATACCAGTTCTACATGTCCTGAGAACTTAAGAATGAATTAGATTATGGGATATGTTGATGTTGCACCCAGTTCCAGTTTCGTCCCAACACCAAGTTTGAATGTTGTCTTACCACAGACGGACAACTTCGATGGTGACTCCGCAGCGGGATATTTTGAACCCGTTATTGAAGAAAAAGAATACCTCTACCACCGCTCTCTTGTAGCAAATCATGAAAGACACTCTTTTCCTATGTTTACAGGTGCTTTGCACTTGCAAGTACAAAAAGAAGAAGAGAGGCGAAGAGCTAAAGAACAAGTTAAAGAAGCGATTGCTCAAGACTCATTTCCAGCCAAGTTTGACATTGTAGACTCCTTGATGAAGACAAAAGTGCAGATTTCTCAGTTGGAATATCTTCGTGATCATCCTGAGTAGCTGGACAAAATAATACAACATGCGAAGAAAGAAGCTTCAATTTAGCCTACATTGCTCGAGTCATCTGTTCCAGTGAAAGAAAAGCCTAAACCTTTCTATATATCTTTGTATATAGGAGGATTTAAACTGAGCAATTGTATCAATGATTTAGGAGCCTCAGACAATGCAATGCCTCTACAAGTGATGAAAGCATTGGGACTCTCGTGCACAGAAACTCAGAACGAGTGTTATTCACTTCAGTCTGAGTCGGTACCATTGGTCGAACAAATGAAGGACACTCAAGTAAGGCTAACAGCTTGTCCAGAGAAGAAGATAAAGATGAATATCCTAGTGGCTGACATTCCACCCAGCTATGGGATGTTGTTGAGCCGAAGCTTCTGCAGAGATCTTGGTGGTGCAATGCAGTTAGATTCGTCATCTACAATCATTCCTGTGGAGGAAGAAAAAAACAAGATAGAACCTGAACCCAAATGCCAATTCATGGTGGTGAAAATCCCAAACCTCCCACCCCAAATTTTGTATCAAGGAACGGGTCTCGATAATTATGTGACGTTGTAAGAGATAGAAAGTGAAGACCAGAACATTGCTTGTCTAGAAAAGAGACCGACAGAGGATGAAAATTTATGGACAATAAAGTTCAATGGGGGTGGTTCTAATACAAAATCAGGAACAGGGGAAGTGATCATCTCCCCTAAAGAACAATTGTACCCATTGTCATATGGCCTGCAATTGGAATTCACTGAAACTAAAAAAGAGGCACTTTTATTAGGCCTCAAAAATGTCGAAGACATGGGAATTGAACTCCCATGTGTTAAAGGGGATGTGGAGCTGATCGATGAGCCAATCAAAGGATATTTCCAGGTCAGAAAGGATCATCTACGACATTATAGAAATTGGGTGTGGAACGCGATTGATTGGTTTGAAGAGTTCAACAACAGAGACATCCCAAAGATCAGAGACATCCCAAAGATCGACAACAGAGTCATCCCGAAGATGAACGACAAAAAAGTTGGTGACTCAGTGGTACCTTCTTCCTTCCTTGCACCATATTCTAACTTTTGTCAAGGAACCTCTGGCTAGACGTATGAAGATATGAGAATCTTCATCCCTGAAGATTTTTCTCCTACGATACCCAAGAGAAGAGAAGTAAAGCCTTTCCGGCAGAAACGACATCCTTCAGAGGTGGAGTAAATTTTCTGTGAATATTTTCCTTTATGTTTTCGTGATGTGTTTCCCCTTTCCATGATGTGATCGTTATGTTGTGTTTCCCCTTTCCGTAACAGTCCTGTCGTATTTTAGGTGATTAGGAGTCTTGTTTTAGGTGATTTGTAGGGAAGTCTAACTATTAGGTGATTATAGGAAGTCCTGTTTTAGGTGACTTAGGGAAAGTCTTGCAAATAGTTGATTAGGAAATGATGTTGACTCCGATACCCAATGGACAAGGCACTGTTCTATGCTCAAACTTCAAAGATTCTATGGTTCTCCTATGTCGTAAGTATCTGCCATGGTCCCCAAACAGAGCCAATGTTGTACCCCAAATTTAAAATTTTTGTTACACTTAGACATTTTGAAGAAATGAGTAAAAGTCTTGTTAAATTAGTCAAAAAGGTCAAAATATGGGTTTGCATGTCTTGCATGAGGGGTAAAATCTTGAAATTCTAAAAATATAACAATCTGGGTCTGCTTAAAGCAGCTTAATCTACAAAACCCAGATCTCAGTTTTTCATCCCTACTTTTTAGGAAAACTGTTATTTTTAGAAGTTTTCTAAAAATAGTAACTTTTTCTAGGTTTTTATGGGTTTCTTTCGAAACGGATACTGGAAAAACTTTCTAAAAATAGAAAGTTGGTCTGTTAGAGTTCAAACTGATTTTGATTGGCTCAAAATACTTCCATATTAGGCTCATGCAGTCAGAATCTCAAAATAATCAGTTTTGCCCTACTAGGTCTATTCTGCTTTTTCAGAAGCATAATAGGAGCTCTGAGGTCATCAATGGAGGTCAGTCAGCTGCCAGGCATTAGATTCAACACTTAGGGATTCAACAGAAGGTGAGTTGGTGAGCAAGCACGAAGAACGAAGAAGGAGATGAAGATTGTGAAAATTTTCTAACATTGCTTATCATGGGCGCCCCAGGAGAGAATAGGTGCCCATCTTTTTAGCACATTAAATGTTGAAATTAGGGTTTATGCCTCCAATCAAATTTGCTCAGTCTTCTTCCAGCTTCGCAATGAATCCAACGGTGCAGTCATCAGATCATCCAGTCGTCCGGGGTTTGAGATCAAACAGGGAGGATCCAAACAGAAGTCAGAATGAAAAATATGAAAATCATGAAAATTTGATCAAGTCTGGGAACTTTGGGCACCTCTGGTGAAGAAGGGCACCCAACTTTTTGAAGGGGAAAATCTAGCAGTTAGGATTTGCTAAAGTGCTCAATCTCTCCGGAATTCAGTCTGCTTCGCAATGAATATCTTTGTCTAGGCATCCGACTGGTTATCCTCTAGCAAATTCAGATCAAAGGTGAGGGTATAGAATAAAGGTTTCAAACTCTGAAAGATGGAAAGTGAAAAATGGCTAAGTCTGGATGGTTTGGGTGCCCCAAAAGGAAATAGGCGCCCTTGTTTTTTAGTGTCCAAACAGATGAATCTACCAGTGAAGCTCTAATGTGACTTCATCAAATTTGATCAAGCTTTCCAACAAGATCTCCAACACATCAATCTGAGATGGCAGTCGTCAGATGCAAAAGGTTGAACAGAGGGTTTGACGAGAGTGAAATTTTGAAAATCAAAAGCAAGGTGAAAATTCAAGAAAATATTCTAAGTATGGTAGACTTGGGTGCCCCCAGCCAAGAAGGGCGCCCAAGATTTTGAAGGCCCAAATCTAACTTTTTGGCGAAGTAACTCCCAAAGAACCCCCTCCAAAATCTTCTCAGCTTCGCGACAAGCCCAACCATCAATCAATCCGAGCTCCGGAACACTAGATCAGGCAGGATCATCTATAGAAGAGAAAGTGGTGAAGATATCATAAAAATGGCTAAGTCTGGTCAAGTTGAGTGCCCCTGGAGAGAAAGGGCACCCAAGATTTTGAGCTTTGAGATAATGGAATTCGTCAATAAAGCATCTAAGATCATCTCGTCCATTTCATCCAAGCTATCTAGTGAACTTGTCAGCCAGTCAATCAGATCATCGTAGCTCCCAGAATCAAGATTTCATCAGAAGATCAAAGGGAAATGAAGAACTTGAAAATCATGCAAAAATGGCTTACACTGTGAAAGTTCGGAGCCCTTGGAGGAAATAGGCTCCCATGAATTTGAAGGTCAAAACGAAGTTTTTCGCCAAAGGTGCCTCCAGAACAATCTTCTCAAGATTAGTCAGGCTACGCGATGAATCATCCAACTCATTCATCGGATCAATCTGGAAGCCAGAGATCGAGGTCAAACCAGGGGTCAAAATGAAAGAAAAGTTGAAAATTCTCAAAAAAGTGGCTAACTCTGGAGAAAATGGGCGCCCCTAGCCAAGAAGGGAGCCCAACTTTCAATGCCTTAGTAGAATTTTCAAAATTTTCAAAATTTCAAAGATGGCAAGAGGAAGAGGATGTCCAAGTTCATTGAACAGGCCAATTTTAGGGTCTTGAAGATAAAAGCAAAAGAAAGCAAACCTATTTCAAACCCTAAGTCTATTTAATACATCATTTCAATATAAAATTCATCATTTTTGCAGGTGGCGTCCCAAGGGGAAGGTTGGAGCAACAAGTTTGAAGATTTTTTTATGATTCAAGAACTCAATTTTGTTGGTTATTCATCAAATTTTTTAGACTAGCAAGAATAAGGCCTTGCTTTTTCAAGCTTTTTCATCTAGAAGATCAAATTTTTCAAGAAGGCCATGGTTTTCAATTTTTAGCCATTTGGGTCTTTTCATCTCATTCTTCTGAAGAAATTTTCAAGAAATTTTCATCAAGTTGCAGCAACTAATTTTTGTTTGCATGTCAGTGAAATCCTCAGGGTTTACAAATTTTGATCATCTAGGTCCTCTCAAACCAGTCTTCTGAAGAAAACCCATATCACAGCTTTTTGAAGAAAATTTCAAATTCTAGGGTTGGCTGCTTTTTTGATCAGCCATAAGTGTTTTTCAAATCTGATCAACTAGGTCCATTTCTATTTGTATTATGAACAAAACCCAGGTGCCAGCTTTTTCGGTAAAAAATTGAAGAAATTAGGGCTTGCTACTTTTTCAGTTTAAATTCAAAATTTTCAAAAACAAACAATCTAGGTTGTATTGCAACGAAATTCTAAGCAAAACCCATATCTCAGAAAAAATTCCAAAAATTTGTCCGTTTGAGGCCGAAAAACCAGCATTCTAAAAATAGAAAGTTGCTCAAAACTTGTCTAAACATAGGCGATTTTACAGTCATTCTTCAAGGTTTTCAATATGGAGTACACTCCCCTTGAGTTTAAGACCAAATCAACACTATATCAAAACTTCATCATCTCAGCTGAAGAACACGAGGAGGTGTGATATGAGAAAAAGGAAAGGTATCAGAAAAGAGTTGTGCAATACTCTTCTGATGGAAATCAAGAAAGGTGTCAGAAACATAAAGTTGTAGAGCCGCCAAGTTATCAATTTGTGAGTCATCTTTTGGGGCAGCGATGTTTTTCAAGAACAAAACTCATAAAAGAGTTGAAGAAGTGAAAAATTCTCTAAGTTTGATCATAGAAGGCGAAGAGATCTTGGAGGATCATAATATTGCCTTAGATAGTATCAATGCACCTGACCAAGACCTAGTTTCCTACTTTTTAGCGGATATGATTGAGATTTAAAGCAACTTTCATCTAGAAGCTTTCTTTCCGCTTTCTTTCTATTCTTGGAACGATTCTTATCCATTCTTTGAAGAAGAGAAAGAAGATAAATGTAATAGTTGGCATTTCCCGCTTTTCTTGCTTTCTTAGGTGTTAGATGTTATCTTCTTTCTAGATTTAGAAATAAAGCTTGCTTGTTGAGCAAGCCCTAGATTGTGAAAGCAAGGAGATTTTAGGGTTCCCTACTCCTCTGCTTGCCTATAAATAAGAGCCTTTGCGCATTAGTTTTCTGGAATGGTTATTGTGATAGAAAATTGCCGAGTCTCTTTTAGCCAGCAAGCTGTTATTCAGTGTCAGTTCACTTGTGTTTATGATAGCGAATTGTTGAGTCTCTTTTAGCCAACAAGTAGTTGTTGTAATCATTGTCCCTTTTGTCTAAGAACAAGTTTGCAAGCCTCTTTAGCTGCAAGTTCTTGTTCCGTGCATGTGTTAGGATAATCTTTGTTCCAAAAGTTTGAGAAATAAAATCATGAGCCTCCTTTGCCTTGGTCTAATGTCTCAAATTTTTGTTATTTGTGTTTTGCTTTTATGATCTTAATTTCAGCTTACATTTAAGTGTGTAGATGTTTGTTGGAAAAGAGTTTATTGAAGCACTTTGTTAGAGAATCAACCTTGTTCATTTCTAGTTTCTCTTGCTCTGCGTATTACTTGAGAAGTTAGAAACGTCTTTAGCTTAAGTTAGTCATAGTTGAAGTTCTTAAATCAGAAAATCTTAGCTGCGACATTTGTGTTTTATAAACCTTGTGCTCTAGCTGATCAAAAAGATAGGCAACTTAGTTCTTAGTTTACTTTCTTTCAACACCATCAGTGAGAGGGAGCTTCCCCTCCTAATTTGAAGAGAAGTTTTACTGTGCATAGCTGTCCATTTCAAATACGCATTCCAGAGGTGTGATTTTAAATGCCAACAAGTCTCAAAAGTCTACACATAGGCAAATATCTGCATTTTTCTTTCAGACCAGGACCAAATTTGATACCCACGTGCTATGCTTGATTGAGAAGACAATCTGTGACTGAATTAGCTTCGTTAATTCTTGCACCATTAGCCCTTCAATCTCTGGATTAACTGGTCTTTGTTTTTGGTGGACAAGCTTTGCACCTTCAGCCAGCTCTATTGTGTGTTGAATGATATCAAGATCATATCCCTTGAGGTCGGCATATGACCAGGCCACGACTCCTTCATATTTATCGCAAAAGCCAATAAGTCTTTATTTATCGCGATGCGGGACGTCCTTCCCGACTTTTAGATTTCTTCCATCTCCGACCTGTAAGTCTGCATAGTCACTTTTGTCTACTACAAACTTCCGCTTGTCATTTCTTGCATCATCACAATCGAAAAGGTTTTTGAGCGTGACTAATCCTTTTGAAAGCTTTTTGGATTTCAGCTGGATGATCTGTCCTTCATAGGATTCAACAATCTTCGATTGGAGTTGGTTAATAAACTCTCCCGACTGTTGGATGAATGAGACAATGTGTTCATCGCTATCAAACACTTGCCATCTTTGGTCATTGTATGAAATCATCGATTGGACTATTACTTGTACGGAGTGTTTGTTGTGAATGAGATTAGAGACAGGGTCAAACTAAGATCTGATCGACGCCATGTGATCGGCATCTGCATTTTTTTCTCTGGGCATCATCTGAATGTTGAAGACTTCAAAACCCTCAATCAGGTCCCAAACTCGGTGTCTGTAGGATCACTAACATTCTTTTTCACAGAGATAGCTCGGACTTGATTGACTACTAGTTCAAAATCTTTGAACAACATCAATTGCTTAATGCCCATCTGTTCTGCAAGGTTGATACCTTGCACTAGTCCTTCGTATTCAACCTCATTGTTTGAATAGGAAAACTGGAAGTAGAAAGACCTCAGTGTCTTTTCATTTTGTGGGGATATTAAACATATCCCAGCTCTTGCGCCAGTCTTGCATCTTGCTCCTTCGAAGTGCAACGTCCACAGTTTTGAGGCTTGATAGCCTTTAGATTCTTTGACAACCCTAGGGAGCACTTGATCTTCATCGTAGATGACATAGGTGCCCAACCCGGTAGCATGGTAGTTGTCGAAAGGGTCGGTATCTATATGTTCACTTAGGAGAACATCTTTTTTTATCATTACGGTCTCTAGTCACTTTTTCATTTTCTATTAGCTCAACATTTCTTGCTTGGTGATAGAGGTGTGCGCGACTTCAAAATTGATCATGGCTTCATTGGCTACATGTTCCAAATGTAAAGCTTCAGATTCTATCTCCATCTTCGCACCATGCTTGGTTCTAAAGATCAAATGTGACCAGTCCAGGGACAAATATATGCCTACCTTTGAAGTAAATTCTTGGGATAGACAGAGGTCGAACATGGGGGGAACATCTATGATCATAGTGTCATGTGGCACTGTGATACTAGGGCAAGCGAATAAGGTCAAGGGGAGTGCTTTGATGACCCCTATGGTTTTGACTCTGTTTCCATCAATCTACATCACTCCTCTTTGTAAGGGTTCATAGTTGAGTTCTAAAGCTTCAGCTATTTGTTTAGGCATAACTATGGTGCTAGCACCAGAATCAATCATGGCATTTTGTAATAATTTCTCCCCTATAATGAAAGTTAAGAAGAAGGGTTGAGGCTTCGACTTACCTCTTACTTCAGCAGGGGCTTACATCTTCTCGAAGAGCCTTCTGTAATAGCGTCTTCTGTTCTGGGATGGCTAGAATATCCCACAGAGACACATTAGCGGATGATTTCTTCAATTGTTCCACCACATTGAAAGGTGGTGGATTCAGAGTTTTCTACTCCTTTGCTCTTATTATAATAATTTCCTTTTGTGGCTGATATTGCAGCATCACTACGAAGGTACTATGTGTCTAGTCAGGAGCACCTTTGGGTTGTGGACTGACTAGTTGAGGGGCAACTGGTTCACCCGTAAATCTCCTCTTTGAGTAAGTGTTGTAGTCAGATTATACTTGCGACATTTTAGATGTGGATGTATTATTGGCAAACACAGCTTCTTCTTCTTTCATCCATGAGAAGAGTGCGTGGTCGAGAGCGATGTCCGCTTCTTGCTCTAGTGACATCCCTTGCATTTGCGTGGTGAGCACCGCATTGTCCATTTGCGAAGAGGTATACACAGCTTCTAGGATCTGACATTGTAGCTTGGCTACGCTGCTCTGCCACCTTTTGTTGTAGGTTGTTGTGCGAGCAATTTCGGGGCATATCTGAATCACCACAAGGGAAGCACTAGGGATTGGTGTCGTCTTCTAAGTTGCTTTGTCCTACAGTCGGCTCTTTGGTCGAACTTAAATTAGCGCTCTATAGCAGAGTTGGTATCGATACCATTTGATTTGTTGTTTGCACCTACAAATTTTTTTGAGCGCCTCCTTGGAACTAGTTTTGTTGGTAAGAGGATCTTCCACCTTGATAATTCTGATAGGCAGGCTTCAGAGGTAATGCCTGATTGCTCTTGATAACAGTTATCTCATTGACAATATTCCACAACATTTCCTTGAATTTGCTCATCTCCTCCTTTAAAGAGTCAGATGTAGAGGCAACATTTTGCGGCACGCTCAGATATATGTATATGGATTGGGGAGGAGTTGGTTTGCTGGTAGAAGGCATCTCCTAAGTAGGAACTGATATTTTCTGGAAACATGGGGATGATGGGCCGAGGAGGAAACTTCTCGGCATCTATCAAATTATTCTCTACTTTAACAGTGATGCTATATGCGCCCAGGACTGTAGTTCCACCTAGAGACTGGATCATCATTGAGATGTCAATATTGATGGCCTTCAGGTAGAAAATGAGTGCCAGATCCAGCAGTGGGTGGATATCAATTTGAATCCTCTGTCAGCTTGTATGGAACCGAGCATTGAAGTCAGCCATGGCTTTGTGCGGGGCCCGCTTTATGACCGACAACTGATAATATAGCGATGACCGGTCTCCTTCATTCGAAAACATTTGATAGAAAGGTTCCCCAAGCTCATCGTAGGTACTAATAGTATTTTCTTATAATGTGCGGTACCAATCCAGTGCCTTGCCCCTGAAAGAGGTGGCAAGCAACCTTAACACCATATTTTGGGTTATAACCCCATGTACTAGGCATACATCTGTAACATCTTGCAAACGTTCGGACGATGTTTTTGAACCATCTCCAGTGAATTTAGGTATGGCCTTTAGGGCGGAAACCAGGATAGTGGCCCAAACGGCAAGCGCTACTGGTGCAACAAGAGGACTTCCAGCGTCCCACGCCACATAATTTCTACTAGCGGCAGGCAACATGGCTAGCAGAAAGGGAGGAGGAAGTGGAACGTTCACTAATTGGGTCACGGGCTGTACTGTCCCTAATGGTGGTACTAATAAACCAGGATTATTTTTTGTTTGGGACCTAGTAACAGGATGATGGCTCATACACCCTTTTGAAAATTTGATTCATTAAGCTCAGTCCCATTGAGTGTGCCAGGAAAAATAAAAACTATTTATGCCAAAAATTGGCAAGGTAACAACCCTTTGTGGGAAACTCAATTTATGGGGGACCTATTGCGCTAAATTGAGTGGCCTTCGGATTTTTAAAGAAGTCGTCTTCTTCTTTGAATGGGGTTTTGGAATGGAAAACAGAAGCAAATATAAAATAAATAATCTAACTAAGGCGATACATTGTAATTTTTATGAAATGCACAATAAACCTATCTTTTGGATATAGTCTAAGGGCCTGCTTAGCAATTTATCATGTCCTAGAATAACAAAAATTAAGGATTGCAACATAAACAACTCATTCAGTGACATAAAATAATAATCATGCCCAATTACTGAAAAGAAGAGTCAGAAGACATGATCTAAACCAACAACTTACATTCAAATTATAGAAGTACGAAAAATAAACCATTTAAACAATAATGACACAACATAGAGTTTATCAATAGCATAAGAAACAAAGAGGCCAAACAATGGCACAATTTGTGAGTTCTTGCAATAATCTAAACAATACAAAGGCCTGGTCTCTCCAAAAAATCCTATGATTCTAAAACTGGTGAAAAAGCATATGATCTTCAAATTAAAATATTGGAACCCTTGGAACGGAACCGTAGAACTGGGAACCCCTCCCCTGGAGCAAAGAGCAGTACTTATAGCAAGCCTTCCACCACTTGGCAAGCAACAACCAAAAAGATTCAGAATTTGAGCAATGATGTCAAGGTAATGATTTCCCTCGGCCATTGTAACAGAAAAGATTTGAGACACAACATCCGGTTTGCCTCCATTCAAGTGCATCCCCTACAAATGATGGCAGTGGTCCAGCAAAGTCTCATGTAGACAAGTGTCGCTCTTTTAGGATAGGCGATTAGAAAATGTGGCAACATCCCACAGCTCATAGTCCACTTCATCCTCTGCATTGAAGAAGTGTGCGCCGAAGAGACGCATGGAAACATTTCCCTGCTCGTATTCGATATTTCCTTCCTTCACTGAAAGCTTGCGCAAAGAGGACATGTAGCAAAATGTTTATTGCAAACACTACTTGTGGGGCTTGCCAAATCCTTATGTGAATGGGAGCTATGTGGCACACGAGTGGGGTCCGATGAGGAAGTGATCAAAATAACCCGCGGTGACGACATGTGGGAGCATTTCAGGGGTTGATGAAAGAGCAAGGAGAAAATTCATTTGGAGAGCAATGAGCGGACACATGGCAGAAGCCATGATGACAACCAAAAAGGGGCCGATGAAAATTGTTGAAGGCATGGGCCAACACTTAGCCAAAAATCAAACCCGAAGGGAGCATGGTGAATTTTGAATTCACAATCTCCAAGAGGTTAAGTTTTTTGGATTTTTGCTTGCTTTGGCTTGCCGTTCTATTGGGCCAGCCAGTAAAATGTTTTGCACTAATCATGATGTTGGGCGTGGTAGAGCTATCACCCTTGTGTCCCCATGGTGGCACACTTGTGTGGTCGACCATGGGTCTGATCCCCCTCATCGGCTCGTCTAGATCCTTCTCAACATTGATAATCATTCCTTTGGGATTATTAATGTTTACAATTCTAATGATGTTGTGGAACGCTCTTTGCTTTGGCACTGGATTGTTGATTCATTGTCAGTTGCTACTTGGTTATTATGTGGGGATTCCAATATGATTGAGATGGCGTATGACAAAGATGGCACATTTCCATTCAGATGGGCAACTGGTGAATGAGAGGCATGGTTATACATGCGCAAGAAATTGGGACTTTTTGATTCCAATATTGGTTGCCACCATTCTCATTCTCTTTGGCACACTTGGTGTAATTACAGGACCGGTTCTGATAGAATATTTAAACACCTTGATCATGCCATGATCTCAGCTCAATATTTTTTCTCTTTTGACAGTCTGTCTCTATCGGTTAAGCCGTTAGTGGATGTGACTTTGTCAGACCACTTCCCCATTTCTTTTCGCATTGAATGGGAGACACGACAACCTTGTGGTGTAAAACCCAATTATTTTTTAATTCGTCTTTGCTTTTCCATAAGCCTACTTTGGCCCACATTCGTAGATTCTGGAATTTGGAGTGCAGGTCAGCTCATCATGCAGGCTGGATTACATGGTGGAATGATGCTATCACTCACACGGCTTGATTTCTATGCATTTATGGGTGCCAGCTAGCTATCTTTCATCGACGGTCTTATGAGGCTACCACCTCTGACCTGTGCTTAGCTACCGAGGCTTTGGCAGCCAACCTATTTCCCTGTCATTACAAGTCAAGGTGGTGGAATTAAGGCACAAAAAGCAAGTTGCAGATAATTGTGCTGCCAGAGGGGCTCAAATCAAAGCTAGGATGCACTGGCTCAAAGTTGGTGACCATGCCTCTAAAGAGTTTTTTCTAGCCCTATGTGCCAGGAACTCATCCCCAAGCATTAAAAAAATTAAAGATGGCATCCAGGTGCTCTCTGAGCTTCCTAATATTCTTCAAGTCTTTGTGTGCCATTATGAGCAGGTTTTCACTGCACAAGAATCCACGCCTGTGCGACAACAAGCCCTCTAGGATTGTCTTGTTGTTGTGCCAAATAGGCTTTCCTCAGCCCAAAGAAATTTTTGTGATCAATTTTTAACACTGAATGATCTCAAGGAAGCTATTCATTCCATGGATGATGACAAAGCCCTGGGGATCAGTGGATTTCCTTGTGATTTTTACAAGGTCCTTTGGGATTGTGTTGTGAAAGATCTATATCATGTTTACTTAGAGGCTTTTCATGCTAATTTTTTAGGCAATTTAATAAACAAAGGAAATATTAAATTCATAACTAAGTCTGGAGATCTTGAGGATATTTGTAACTGGGGGCCTATTACGCTTCTCAATGTCTCCTACAAAATCATCGCCAAAGCTTTGGCTCTGAAAATCCACCATCTTTTACCTTAGATTGTGCGCCCAGAGCAAACAAGATTTATCAAATCCAGGTTCATTCTGGGTAATATTATTGTCATGTGGGAAGGTATAGAGTGGTCCAGACGATCAAACCAGAAGGCTATTTTTCTCAAAATTGATTTTGCTAAAGCCTATGACTGCATTGAATGGCCTTTTTATTCTTGCTATACTGCAAGTTTTGCGGTTTGGGCCCAATTTCATTCAGGTTGTTTGCATGCTCTTTGTGGATGCTTCTGCTTGTATCACCATTAATGGTCGCCAATCCTCTGCCTTTGGGCTCTTTCGTTCCATCTGACAAGGATGTCCGTTTGGCCCCTCTTTGTATGTGCTTGTCACTAAAGGGTTTGGTTACCTTCTATCCAACGCGGTTTCTCAACAATTTTTCAAGGGCATTTTGTTGCCTAACTCTCAGGCCCAACTGGTTAATGGCCATTTTGCTGATGATTCTTTCCTCACTCTTCTTGAGGACAAAGATAATATCAAAGTGGCTTTGGAATGTCTCAATATTTTTTGCCTCACTTCCAGTTCTATCATTCAATGGCACAAAACTTTATGTTATAGATAGTCTATTCTACCCACTCCACCATGGTTTTAGCAGTATGGTTGGAAGTGGATTGGGCTAGGAGAAATTTTTAGATTTATGGGCATTCCCTTTGCCTTCCAGACGTCTCTAGCCGAGCTATGGCAAGTTGTTCTTTCCAAAGTTGAGCATAAGCTCTCTTACTGGATTACTAAGTCCCTCTCTTTGGCAAATTTCAGGTGTGCTCCAAAGTTCTCGCGGCCACTCATGTTTATTATTCTTCATGTTGGGCCCCTTCTAAAGCCACCTATGGCAAGCTTGAAAAGTTGCTCTGGGACTTCCTTTGGGCTTCTGCTGAATCACATAGAGGGTTTCATCATGTCACCTGGGAATTTTGTTGCCTTCCCAAAGACTCTGGAGGTCTTGGGATTCTCTCCACTCAACAAGGCACTGCCTTGTGTGTGAAGTGGATAATTTGGGCCCTTACGGGAGATGAGGCCTAGAAAATTCTCCTCAGGCATTGTATTCAATCAAGATTTCTTGCTCACAGACCCACCTGGAAGGGGATTGGCTTTCAAAGTCTTCTAATAATGGAGGAACCAGTTCAAATTGTAGGGACTTTTGTTGCTAAAAGAATTTGGAGAGCCTGGGAGGCAATTAAACCCTAGCTCTGCTAGGCTGGTTTTGGTTTTCATGATGGACTTTCGCTCAACCAGCAGAATGTTTGGTGGTCTCCTCTTTTTTCTAGCAATGGTTAGCCTCTGGCTAAATCGCCTTGGCTTAAGGTGCTCAAATTCCACAAGAAAGGTATTCAAACCTTGCAATAGATATTTCACAAACCCACAATGCATATTATGTCATGGGAGGACTTTTGTGCCTTGTACAGGCTTCAAAACCAGGACCGTGCAACTTATGATGGTCTGGTGAATGCTATTCCTATAGAAATGCTTCATAAGGTGGGTATTTGTGGGTCCAAGCCCTGGTGGAAGGACTAGAAGTGGTACCCATGCACCCCTTTCAGGAATTACAAGCCTAGGATTGGTTATAGGTGGCTCTCACCATATTTTCCTATGATTCATGGTCTGAACCAGAGGTGGCTTCTTCAATCTCTTGCTCATGTTTGGCTTAAAAGATTTGTTGCGACTTGGTCTGCAAGTGTTGAGCCGAAACTTGTCCACTTTGCTTGGTGTATTCTTTTCCAAGGCTTGCTTGTGGGTTCTCGGCTTGTTCACCTGGGGGTCCAGGACCCTTGTTGCCCTTTTTGTGGGAAATCTAAGTATTTTAAACATCTCTTTTGGTTTTTTCCCAGAGCCCAGCAATTTTGGACTTGGATTCATGACTTCTTTCAACCTTTTGAACTAGAGCCCTTTTCCTAGCATATGGTTATGCTGGGAGACTCGCCCAGACTTCTTGTTAAGTTTACCCAACTTTGGCACACTTTTAGGGTGGAAATCCTCTTCATTATTTGGAAAGACATAAATGTCTGCATATTTGCTCACACTCAAATGGATAAAAATGTTTCTTTATATTCTAAAGCTATTATTTGTTCTAATGTGCTCTTAAAAATTCAAGTGCAAGTGAATAAAGTTGCACTTGAAGTTGCTCACCTACAAGTGCTTTTGGACCATTGGGGCAATGCCCTGTGTATTGTTGCTCAAGTGCCCACTTCGCCCACCTCCTCCCACAGCCAGTCACCTTCTTGGGGTTGGTAGTAGAGTGGCTCTGCATGCCCCCGCTCTCAACCTCCTCTTCAGTGGGGATCCCGCCCTCCTTAGAGGACCCGCTCTCCTCCACCTTGGGCTAGCCAGGGGTGGCATTCTAGCGGTGCTTCAGGGAGAGGTGGTGGTGGTTCTGAGTGGCCCTCTGATGACACTCCTGCCTCTAGCTCTTGTTGGCCAAACTCTGCTAAAATCTTTCCATGGCTTGCGCTTGCAATCTCTCCCCGACACAAGGAAGATAAAGATAAAGAAGCTAATGATGGTTGGGGTCCTCCTCCTGACGTCACTCCAGACCCTGCTAATGTATGGGGGAATAAATTGGATGATAGAGACCCTCCTGGCTCTACTGGCACTACTTTGGCCACTTAATGGTTTTTTTATGTTATGTTTGTAATCATGGACTTTTGGGCTAGGCCCATGTGACTGGTCAGTTTTTGTTGGCTTTTTTGGGCGTTGCCCATATGACTCTCGGGGTGTGCCTTCTTACCACCCACTTTTTTTTTGTGAATATGTATTTTAATCTTTGAATTAATATAGATTAATGCCTATTCATAAAAAAAAATCAAAAGTAAATATTTTATCACTATTTTTTATTTTTTCAATTATTTAAAATAAAAAATAAATAAATAATTATTTATTTGAATAAATTATAATAGTGAAAATTGCATTTAAAATAATATAATATTTAATTTATACAGTTTAATATAAAAAATAAAAAATATAATTATCTCATACAATAAAAATATATATAAATAAATAATAATATATAAGTTCTTTTATTTTATTTTAAAATTGTCAATAGTGGCATAGTATGATGGTTATGTTATTATGGTGTTGTTCTTGTCATCAAGGTTCAAATCCAAAGCATGGATGGCTCTGTCAGTATTTGTATTCATTTAACTATGGTGTAGTTGCTTTTGGACTCTAGTTATACTCAGGGAAGGTGGAACATGCTTGACATGACTCAATCCCTCTCATTCGCTTCTATGTTTTCAATGACTGCTAGCTCCTTCCTACTACATGATGATATTGGTGACATAGAGCACCAAGTGGAGGTATATTTTTATTATTTCTTGGGAAACCTTCATGCAATTAAACATCATCAACTATGTCTATGATGGGTTATGGAATAATTTGCAAGGTGCTTGAATGTGTCACTTGCATTAGATGGCATTCTAATGTTCTTGGATTGATGAAACAATAGTAAAGTAGGTGAAGTCAATTGGTTTGGGTGCATGTGAAAGATGTAAGTCTGAGCGTTTGGTTGGTGTCAAGCCTGTGTAATTTTCCTCAACCCCCTTATTGTGTTCCTAGACTGGTTCTTTGGCAACATAATATGGTTTTAGTGTATAGGTGTGGGTAGGGTTTGGTTTTGAGGCTTCAACAAATTTTGTTATAAGCTAGTATTAGGTTAAGGATTGGTTTGTGTATATATGCTAGTATTAATGTTAATAGAAGACTAATTACCTTATGGTCTAACCTCTCTTTAGACCTTGGTTGTTTTGGTATGGCTTCTACTTGGTTCATCTATGGTTTTCCAAATTTTCTTGGTTTCTAGATCCTAAACTAAGTTTTTTTATCAAAAAAGTATTTAAAAATTAATATAGATATTTTAAATACTATATCTAAAAGATATTAAAGATATTACTCTTCATTATTTAAAAGAAATAACTCTTAAGTGAATAATGTATTTAAGATTTATTGATGTCGAGAGTCATTTGCAATGGCAAAGAGGGGTGGACTATAATGGTGTGAGTGTGTTAACAAAAACTCTTACCTTTTACCTTAAATTTGACAACCATTTACACATCAAAATATTAATAATTAATAATAAATATAATATTTCTAAAATAAGCAGCACATAAAAACAAAGATGTATATGCATCGACACTATCCACTTCTCCATATTTAGTCCATAAAAAGTGTTTAAAAAAATGATTTGTTAATTTGAGATAATAAGAGAAATTGATTTGTTAATTATAGGGTTGAATAAAGATATACATCTTAAATAATTAAATAATTAACCAAATTAAAAATATAGAAGAACAAACAAAAATTAAAAAATTAAATTTGTAGATAGATATATAAATACTATTTATTATTTAAAAACTAAATAATTAACAAAAATATAGAAAAAAATAAATTAATTAATTTTATAATTAAATTTATCAAAATATATATTTTTAAAACTATTAATAGACATTATAAAAATTAATCCCTTTAAAAAATAATTTTATATTTTTTTAATGAATTTTTAAAATAATTAGTCGATAGGCTACATATAGTGTGAGATTTGAGCCTTCTAAAGCAAGTCTCACACATGCAAACATAGTAAACAAGTTTAAGTTGTTAAATGGTAAATTAATTGATGTTTAATGGTATAAATTTCCAAAATATGAGGTGAAAGCCTCCAAAATCTCACTTATCATATAAAAGCTAGATAAATATTGATTTTCCAATTGGATGGGCACATTATATTTCTATTTGGAGTGTTTTTTGTCAATTTGATGACAACTTTTCCTTTTTCAATTGCATTGTTTTATGTTTTAAATTTGCAAATATTTCAAAATCAAATAGTACTTAATTTTTTTAAGGAGAAAATCTAGATTTGTCTAAGTTTATTTTATTCCATTATTTAGTACTTATTAGCATATACAACCATGCAAAAACACATACTCTCTAACATATTAGCATATATATAATTTTTTATCGGTGTAATCCTTGAACCTTCTTTAGGTGCAAGTGCTAGTAATAAAAAAATTAAATATAAATATAAAAACATACATGCAAATGAATGATTTTTTAAAATTAGAATTACCAAAATAATGAAATGTGGCTATTCTAAAAATAAAACTAAAAGTTACATACAAAAGCAAAACAAGCATATTATGTAATGAAACTACTTAAGCAATAGAAGAATGTGATATTAAATATACTACAAACAATTGATAATAACTAAGAATAACAAGCCACTTTGATGGGGTAAACCTCCAAATATCTATAATGAGAACACAATTCACAATATGATGATGAAATAGAGAACACAATTCACAATATGATGATGGAATACGACTCACAACCTCTTATATATACCTATTTATGCCTAGGATATCACCTAGGATGACTTAGATAACCCTATATAAGCCCTAGGCTGACTTAATCAACTAAATACTAGTATAATATTGATAATATGACTTAATTAGGAGTTAAGATAGTCATAATCCAACTATTCATAACCCAATGTAATATTAAGGGCGTAGCATGCCCCCTTCTTTAGATAAGCATTATCCTCAATGCTAGGCAATTTTGGATGTTTTTGAATGAACTCCTCATCCTCCTATGTGGCATCTTCAATTGGTAAATTCTTCCATTGGATGAGATATTGAGTGAGTGTTCTGGTCCTTAGCTTCCTTGTGTATATCTGAAGAATACATTTTGGTTCCAATATGATTCTTCCTTCTTCATCAAGCTCCAATAATATTGTTTGAGTAGGGATATTATTCCCAATAACCTTCTTCAAACAAGAAACATGAAAAACTAGATGTATCTTTGTTGTTGATGGCAATTCAAGCTTGTAGGCAACACTGCCTATCTTCTACATGATTTGATATGAGCCATAATATTTTGGAGACAACTTGGTATTCTTTGACTGTTGCTTCAGTGAAATTTGCTTGTAAGGTTGCAGGCTCAAGAAAATCCAATCCCCAACATCAAATCTTCTTTCACTATAGTGTTGGTCTGCTTGCTGCTTCATTCAGTTTTGTACCATGGATAGATTCTCTTTAAGTCCTAAAAGTACTTGTTGTTGATGAATCATGCGGTCCTCCACAGTGTGAACTCTTGGTGACACCTTCAACAATGATGTTATGGAAGGAGGATGATATCCATACAATGCCATAAATAGAGACATTTTTTATGAACTATGGAAGGAAGTGCTATTCCACCATTCTACTAGTGGTAGATAATCTACCCATTGAGAATGTTTTCCCATCAAATTGTGGATGGTATGAAGAACTGTGAGCCAATTGAGTACCCAAACATTTGAATAAATATGTCCAAAAGTTACTAGTAAAGATAGGTCACTAAAAATAACCTTAGGTATACCATGTAGCTTTTGAATATTCTCCACAAATTCCTTTTCCATTGTACTTGTTGTAAAAGGATGTGATAATGCAATAAAATGTGCATATTTAGTGAGGCAATCCTTTACTGCCATGATGGAATTCTTACCATTAGATCTTGGAATCCCTGTAATGAAGTCCATGGAGACCTCTTCCCAACACTGTTTAGGAATAACTAAGAGTTGCAAGAGACCAGGTGTCTTAATTATATCCCCTTTATTTTGTTGAAAAACCAAACATTTTTCCACAAATTTTTGAACATCCCCTTTTAGCCCTTCCCAAAGGAAGTCTTTCTTGACCTAATGATATGTCTTCAAAAATCCTGAATGACCACCTACTGGAGACTCATGTAGCTTTGTGAGAATATTTTGTTTGAGATAGGAATTCCTGCAAGGATACAATCACTCTTTATACCACAAAGTATCTCCCTTCCAACAAAATGTATCTAAACTACTGGGATCATTATGTAATTTTTGAATGATATTATTAGTAGCCACATCATTTTTCCACTCTTCTTTGGCTTCTTCCACCCAATATTCTTGTTGTATTGAAAGGGCACACAATAAAGATTCATCCTTCTCATCCTTCCTCGATAGTGCATCTACCACAACATTTTCCTTCCCTTTCTTATAATCTCAAAATCATGTCCCAACATCTTTGTAACCCATTTTTGTTGTTCTTCAGAAGATAATCTTTGTTCCAAAAAATATTTTAGGCTATCATGATTTGTCTTAACCTTGAAGTGTCTACCCATTAGATAAGGCCTCCATTGTTTTACGACATGGAGAATAGCTAGCATTTCCTTCTCATAAATAGGTTTGATTTGATTCTTACCCTTTAATTGACGGCTCTCAAAAGCAATGGGTTGACCCTCCTGCATGAGAATTGCACCTATACCATTTCCTAAAGCATCACATTCCACAATAAAATCCTCTATGAAATCAGGAGTGGAAAGCACTAGAGTTGTGCACATAGCCTCCTTTAACATTTCAAATGTTGAATTAGCATATTCATTCTAATGAAAAGAGTCTTTCTTCAATAAAGTTGTGAGGGGTGTTTCTATACGACCATAATTCTTCACAAATATTCTATAGTATCCAGTCAATCCCAAGAAACCCCTCAATTTCTTAATGGTTTTGGGAATAGGCCATTCCATGATAGGCTTAATTTTGTTAGGATCCACGTTTACTCCTTCATGTGAAACTATGTGTCCCAAGTAGTCCACCTCATTAAGACCAAAAACACACTTGGATGGCTTAGCATAGAGTTGATGCTCTTTGAGAACTTGTAATACTTGATCTACATGTTGTAAGTGTTCCTCTCATGTCTTGCTATAAATCAATATATCATCAAAAAACACTAATACAAACTTCCTTAAGAAATTTTTAAAGATGGAATTCATCAAAATTTGAAATGTAGATGGAGCAATTGTAACACCAAATGGCATCACCAAAAAATCATAATGACCCTCATGAGTCCTAAATGTTGTCTTACCAATCATAATCATGGGTGTCCAAGTACCCACTACCAATATGTTAGAGATTTGACATTAGACATAAGACAAAATTAATAAAGAACAAGATGCAAGGCCCATACCCTTTTTCCTCCAAGAAGAATTTCTCATTCTCATTGGTTTTGTAAGTGAATTTACAACATTATCATAAGTGTCAAATTTATGAATTGTGATTTTACCACTTTATATTATCGCATGAAAATAGTGATACTCAATATAAGTATCCATCATAAAAGTATAGTACATGAGGATCCTTTCTCCAAACAAATAATACTCTATCACATCTTATATGAACCACCCTAAAATAAAAATCAACTCTTGAATACAATCTATATAAATAAACTATCACTTTACAAGAATATATAGTAGCCATAGAATTTTCTTCTATACTATACAAAATAGTAGTGGGCTACCTCTTACTCATCCAACTAATATGTAACATACCAACCCTTAATGAAGTAAAAATTTCTAATTTTTCACCTTACGATTAAATAAACTATGCAACAAGTCATTTCCATAAAAAAAATTCTTTCCTTTATTGAGAATATACGAACAAAGATGCATTACATAATACAACATGGATTCCAATTCATCACAATAAATTATAAGTTACATCAATACAAGAATGCATACATTTACATACATAGCTCAATGAGCTTTAAAACAAATAGTTGTAAGATAGTCCAGGATCCTTCCTTTCAAATCTTGGTTCTTTTGTCGCTTGTTGTGGAGGAGAAGCATCACTCAAGCACTTTTCCACCAACCACAAAATCTTAATACGGTCCCCCGTACATCTATCATTCAATAGACGACCCTTCCCTTCGACGAAGAGATTGGTAGAGTAACTGATAATGACAACCAACTAAGCATAGTATTGTGTCCTACATAACTAGAACTTGTAATCCTACAATCTCAAACTAGCATGTAATATTGGAACATGGTGAACTGACAATGTAGTCTCGGTAATCACACAATCTAGAGTGGAGTCTTGGACATTCACACTACTTTGACCAAAGTGTTACATTTAGTATTTCTATTGAGAGTCGCCTATCACATACACTACTCAGGGACGATTTGACTTAAATCTATCTTAAACTACGCATAGGTATTTCCTTCAATGGATATTTTGTCACCCCAAATTAACCTATCACCATTTTAATCTACTTGGAAAAAACCTACTTAATAAGTAAGTACACATGTTCCCTCCCATACTGGATTAACTATCCTAGGAGTAAACTCAAGCTTTCCTAGTTAAATCAATAACTTAGATAAGTGTACCACAAGTGCCTCTTATGTTCAATCATGCCTAGTATACAATATCTATAATATACACCAAACTCCTATTATGGAGTACTTACAAGCACAACATGAGAACAACTTAAAAGCTTCAATTTCCTTTTCAAAGACACTCTAATATCTCTAATGCACACACTGGAAAAGACAAATCAAGCATTCATGGAAGACATCATTCATAAGTAAATAACAAAGAAGAAGAGATCCTCATTCTTGTTATCGCTTATCCAAATAAATGACGACAATGTAGCCCTCACCAACAGCAGCAGGCTTGATAATCAGCTTCTCAAGAATGTCACAAATAACTCTATCTCACAAGTTGATAGCTTACTTCTCTCAAACAACAATTTTCGTCTCAACAAAATAGAACTCTCACTCTTTCTCACTCATAATATAAAACAAGTAGGCTTGGAAATAGCACAAAAATAAGGAATTGCAAAAGATGTGTAATCTTGGGAAAAAATGCATCCTTACTAATGAAATGACTCAACTATTTATAGAGCAACCTAGTAAACTCTTAGCTTATAGTTTAAGCATGTTAATGGAAAACAAGCTCCATGCAAAGCAACACATGAAACTTAGCAAAAAGGTGGCAACTTCCTAAGCTCATACTCATCAAAATCACCTATAGGTCGACTTGCAGCATTGACAATAATTACAAGACTTATTCAATCTACATATGCACAATTTGAATTGTCTCAAGAAATAGACATCCACAACAACTTGGTTTCAGAGGTGGCACCAAATCCATCCTCTCTCTCCTTGTCTAGCGCAGTTTTACTACCAATAGAAACAACCAACTACCATTTCATAACAGCAAGCATCCATCGATTTATTTAGACGATGAATCGACCAAAGCATTTAAAACATTTGAAAAAGCCAAGGTTAATCTTATCGAAGGCAAACCAACCAAGTCCATGCTTAAATATCAATACAAGACAACAATTTCAAATGCAATACAAATGTCTTATATCACGTGACATTTTGAGTGATAATCGGTTTCACAAAACAGTCATAAGAAACTTTCATATGGCTTCTAAAAACATAGTCTTTATCGACTATTATCGACCTCCAATAACATAGTCATTATTGACTATTATTAACCTTTATACATCGGCTTCTACTAAAGTAAATGATAGTTGATATATATATATATCATATTCATATATATATATATATATAAACATCATTTATATATATATGTATATAAATATATATACATATATATAATGTTAATATATATTTACATATATATATATATATCATTAACTATCAATGTAAATATATGTATAATATATATATAAGTATAAATGAATACAATCAAAATAGTATTTGCATATAATCACAATATATATCGAATGTATGCATATATACATATGTATAAAAGTATATACCTCTATGTACACGTATATGTAGGTATATCTATATCGATGCATCTGTATGAGTGTGTCCATCTACTAACGTACGAGTGTATCAATATACATATACATATGGATACATGTATATACCATATATATATATGTTCACATTTGATTCACTTATAACCATTCATTATTACCATCATATTGATAGGTAACTACGTGTAGTACATCTATACATGTGCATATACATGTTGTTTAGATCCTAATGACACGTATGTGCATATATATACACCTACTTCACATAAGTCCCATGTATCAATATAAAAATAATAGTACAAGAAAGATCTCTAAAATTTGAATAGATAAACAACACCCATCAATGCACACAAAATTAAACAAGACTCTACTAGTGCTAACACATCAACTAGGGATGACTTACCAACTTCCCATAACTGACTCAACTCAATCATTCTAATGTGGTGTGTGTATATGCTTAGATAGTTTATGTTTACTGGTTACTTGACCAAGATCTTCTCATGAGTGATACTTCTCCTCCGCCTAGAGGAATGGAACATATACTTGCATCCACTAACAGATGCACACGACAATTAATTGTTCACAACATATGCATTATACATAAAACATCTCCAAAGTTAGAATAATAATTCAGTAACCATCCATTCACATATATGCAGTATTTCCCCATGAAATATCAACTAAGATAACATCAAATGAGATAATTGTTGTCACTAAAACTTGCACCCTTTGCTAAGATATCAACTCAGCAAACTTGTGACACATGGGAACATTCCCACACTATGGGTAACTTGTAGTGAGAATGGACCTCTAGACAAAGGGTTGGCTCCCCATAGCTTGGAAATGTTCCCATGTGTCACAAGCTTGTTGAGTTGATAGCTTAACAAAGGGTGCAAGTTTTAGTGACAATAGTTTTTGGA
This sequence comes from Sequoia sempervirens, assembly GCA_007258455.2. Lineage (NCBI taxonomy): Eukaryota > Viridiplantae > Streptophyta > Pinopsida > Cupressales > Cupressaceae > Sequoia > Sequoia sempervirens. Next base: position 38,533,754 of record VDFB02000003.1, read on the forward strand.
ACGCCCGGTGGGACTTTGAGCTGATTATCAGTTCAAAAAGAGCTTCACTTTGTTGTTATTTTGGTGTGAGCAGCAGTATTCTCAGCCTTTGGACGCAATATCTACATACACTTGGAAACTTAGAGCTCAAATATACTGGGTTCAACAATATAAGTGCTAGTATGTTCTAAAACAAATCTATTAATTATGATTTACAGCTCTTTGAATGAGTAGAAATGTCAATGTTTCATGGAAATGTGTGCTTTCACCCCCCATATCATGAGAAATCTTCTCCCACGCCTTATCATCCTTATTTAAGCAACCACAATGTTGGTTTTAATCTAAATATACCTGCTACAGAAAGTAAGCAACATGTGCATCATGCTTACCACCCACCCACCTAGTCCCAAGAAGGTTATTTCACTCTAAATCAGCAAGTTGTAGAGCCTATTGAGATAAAAGGCCTATTGCAAGCCCTTGGAAATGAGAAACAAATGATGTAACGAACTTTACAACACTGTACTGAGTGGATGGATAAGATCAACAAGAGATTAAATCAGGAAAAGACGAGTGGGATTATCAAGCCTATCTCCATGAGCAAGAAGAGTTGGATCTTCAAGCCCAAATTCATAGGTAGCAATTGGAGGCACAAGGAAAGCAGATTGTGAATCTTTTTGCAAAAGAGTTAATTGCACAAAAAGAAAGATATGAGCAGAAGCTCGCAAAGTTAGAAGCACAATCAATTTCTCCTCCATTGAAATAATTTGTACTTCAGCAAGAAGTTCATCCACCTAGTACCTTTCCAAACCTATTCTTTGGTAAAGAATATCCTTTGTTCAACACCATGTGCTTCATACAAAATGAGCCCATACATGGGTGGGTTTAGCTTGCAATTCCTCAATTAAAATACCTATTTTCCTTCCAACATCCCAAGAAGTTCCACAAGCTGACATAGTGGGACCTATTATATCTCAAGAGAACTGTTATACTAAGCATAACAAGCTGGAGCAACAAGTTATAGAGCAAGAAATTGGTGATCAATATGAGGTTTTGCATAGTTTGTTCAATGAACTTCCACTTTTCTTTGAAGAGCAGGAAGTTGTACAATGTTCAATGCCAACAAATCAATTGGAACAACAAAATGAAGATACAAAGGAAGGTAATGTTGGAGGTACTAATGATAAAGTTTTCAATTTCCTATTTGATGAACTCCCTTATTTTTATGATCAAAATGAAGAAAGCATGCCCATATCAATGCCAAATAAAGTTTATGAGCAATATGAAGGAAAGAATGATGATGCTTATGAGCAAGAAGTTGTTGTTCAAATTGAGCAAGTTCCCAAATCAAAGCAAATGATTCAAAGAGATTCCTCAAATATGGAGAGGAGTTGCAATTACATCAAAATTAGTACTATTTTACTAAAAAGTGAATAAGATTTGGAGGAAGATTCCTTTTGGGATGATTTGGAAGGTTTTTGTTCAACCTTGGATGTTAAAGCAACACCTTTTGAAGTGTAAATTCATGATCAACAAGAGAAGGATGAGCAAGAAATTGTGGTTTTGCTTGAATCACATGAACTAATTCTTTCCAATCAGCAGAATGAGGTTAAAGAAGTAGTCCATCAACTTGATACCAGCAAAGAGAGTTCAAGTTTCATTCACACAAGGGGGTGTCCTATAAGGCATCTAGTTCATTCAGAGGCCAAGAAGACAACACAAAATAAACTTTCACCCAAGAATGCAACTTCGATAAAAAGACATCATTCTCAGTCAGTTTATGCTCCTTCAAGCAGTAGTATATATGAGAAAAATGAAGAGGTAATCCACTATGTCTTTGTTCTTGAAGCAATACTGCAATTGTTTGTAAGACATCTATTCATTTCTTAGCTTTTCTCAGTTGTTCATCAACATGTAATACATCCTAAGTTGGGAAGAAAAGGATGTTATTTTTTAAAACCAATGAATGGTTTTGTTTGAGTTAGTGTCTTTCTTCGTTAGTGTAGAGTAGGTTTAGTTTTCCATTTCCTCTAAGTGTTGTCTTGCATAGTTAGTTAGTTTGATCTGAGTTTTTGGTAGATGGAATAAGTTTTCAGGGTGTCATGCACTATTTTGATGAGTTACAACACTACACAAGAATGTTTTCAAGTTGTGTCAGATTTTAAGTGACTCTGTACCCAATGGATAGGCTTAGGCAACTGGTCAAGATGTTTAGCAGGAAAACATATAGCATATGTTGCCAAAAATGTTACCTAATTTTGCTATAAGCTCTAGAGCTTTTATTGTGTTTGCAAATAAAAGATAAAATCTCATGAGATCTCCTGAATGCTTCAGATTACATTCATTACATTCATGTGCATAAAAAGAATCAAGATTACAGTGTTAAATTGCATTTATCCATATGCATATACTATAGGAAATATTGCATAAATCTTTTCAAGAAAAGTAATCTTTATTGACAATGTAAATGTATAAGGTCTCACACAATTTGTTAGACTATTTTTTTTAGCACAAAAGAAAGAAAAGGTTATGAATTTATAGATAGAATGGAAAATAAATGCACATATGGTGAAAGGTGACCCGTCATTGCCTAAATGACGAGTCTTGGTCTTGGTTGAGTTTCCTAGTGTCATCTTCAGTTCACTTGTCCTACATCCATCTTTCGCTTCCTTGTTGCTCCTAGTTGCCTGCATCTGAGAGAGAGAATGTTGCTAAAGCAATGAAAGGTCATCAAACAACATATGTACATTCGTCTATAAACATACAATATAATCCTCATGTACACTAAAACAACTAGCATCTTATGGATGTTCAAGAAAACAATAGGATTATCAAACACCTCTGCCATATGCATATATTTTTCTAACTTGTTTGCTTTCTATGCAGGTATAGGAAAAGTAATGTTGTTGTTTTGTTTCATCAAGTACAACATGTGGGTTAAAATGTGGCTCCCACAAGAGTTGAGCCCAACATGTTTCCCTCTTGTGTTTTAAGAGGGATTGGAATGCAAGCAAATAGAGAAATTCTAATCAAGAACCTATTCTTGATGCATTAAAATCAGTATAGAAACTATTTGCTTGATCAACTTTCATTATCAGATTCAAAAGATGCAACAAAATGGAGTAATCAAATAATGAAGTAGTAATGAGCTCAATTGAGCCTATTTAAGAGGGAAATGCAATGTTAAAAGTCATCATATCAACATGGTCATGGAATGATAGTGAACAGGAATACATATTACATTCACATATTCTAGGTGTGTGACTTGAAACAGAGAATATTAAACACTTGATCATAGAACCATTTTTGCCAAAATGTTGTTCAGAACAACAATGTTTGAGATAGAAACATTCACAGCAATAATCACAGGAAATTACAGTGTCACAGTTTGCAGCATAGGGAGGAAGGGACAGTCACTCTTTGTCATTCTTGAAGAGTTTTAAGATAGTAATTTATTGTTTCAAGGGAAATAACATTACTTTCAGGAGCCTTGTAATCTAGTCTTCATATATTGATCACATAGCAAAGATCTTGAGTAAGCCATAATGCACAGTCTTTATTTCATAGGATAGTCATATGAAGATGATATTCATTAGCTTGAAGTAAGCATGTTTTGCAAATAGAACAGACCACACAAAAATCACCAAGCTTCCATCTGAACAGAAAATGCACATTGTGCCAAGCTTCATTTGTACAAGCCCTGAACAAACAAAAAAGATTTGTAATATGCTACAGAGGTAAAGGGAAAGGTTTTTATCTTTTCAAAATGTATTTTAGATGCAGGCTATTTGGTTTTCTCCTTTCATTATTTCCAGAAATCATTTTGCAAGAAAATGTTAGCCATTTCAGTTAAGGAGCCATGATCTATACAGTTCATAATTGTGGAAAGGGTAGTGTTCATGAAATAATAAAAGTAATGTGTGGGGTTTACCATTTTACCCGTACTATGTAATGACATTGAATCATATACCCACAATGGAAATAATCATGGAAGAAGCCATAAATACAATCATGCCATAGCCAAGGAAAAAACCTAGAACCATAGAAGTGCAGACCCAGATTGAGGGAGATGGGGTCGTGGTTTTCAGATAAATGCAAAAGAGAAATGTTTACAAATGGAGGCCACAACTTGTGGAAAACAAAGCATTTTTATTGCTTTTAATACAAACTTGAGCTTGAGATATCATTCTTTTCACAGACAATGAGCAAGATCTAGAAAAAATACAACAATTTTGTGCAAGAGAAGCTCACCCACGTGGATTCTAGCATGGGATACGTAGGAAAAACTTCATTTTTTTGCTCACAGAGAATAAGACATATTCATTATTTTTCACTTATAGAGCTTGAACATGAGCTTTCTTATAGAAAAATGCATTAGAGAGTTAGAATGGCCGCGACCAAAACCTCACAGGTAGAAGGAAAATAGAGGAGAAACAACTTACCCAACATTCTCTTGTCTTGAATCTTCAAAACACAAAGAGATTCCAGCTCGAAGGACCCTCATTTCATGGCGGCAATGTTTACAGAATTTCCATGAAAACCTTGATGGCGGCACATAGCTTCTTCCTAAAGCTTCGTGAAAATGAAATGAAAGTTTCATTTTTGCTTTCTTTTGTTTTAGGGTTCTCATAACCCTAGGTCGACATGCCTTAGTGGCATTTTTATCTTATGATTTAAAAATACAAGGTTTTGACTAATATGCAGCGAGGGCTAAGACTCATGTCTTATGCCTTAGATTTTAATAATCTTACATATGTCATGTATTAAGTCCTTGTGACTTTATAAGTATTTGCTTTGACTCTTATTTGGCTGAGTCATGCTTTTTGAATTTTGTATTTATTCTTTGAAAATGTAAAACATGTAATTTAAGTGATGACTTATAAATCAATTAAGTTTAATGTTACCTTTAATGCAAGATAAGGGACATGTGTTGATAAGATTTAGTCAAAGGAGGGATAAGTTAAGCTTTAAATACCTTTGCATGAAAAAGGGAGATTGTTAAAGAGATTTTCAAACTTGTGGAGGAAGAATAGGTTTTCAATTTCAGTTATGCACAACCCTTTGGGCTGTTTTCAGATTCAGAACTCCTTATGCATATTTTGAGGAGTTTCTTTTAGTCAGATGCCTAATTTGAGGAAGAGGTTGGAGTTTGACAACACATCAATTAGTTGGAGCCAAAATTCAAATTTTGAATTCTTGGATCCTTTTGTATAAGTCTTCTCCTCCTCTCATTATCTCTTCAGTTCTTGCTAGTTCATCTTATGCTACTTGTAATTTCCAGAGTTCTTGAGTAGAGGTGAAGAGTTTGTAACTCATTTTCAGTGATCAATACAACATTGCAACACCTTTTTGAGAGTAATATGTAGCAATTTTTCCTTCTCATTTCTCTGAAATTGTGTTCTTAGTGATTGGTGCAACTTTATGTGATATTTGTTTCCTTATAATTGCATCTCATAGTGGTACCTTTATGCAAAGTTACAAATACATTTGCAGGTTATAAGTTGTGTCAATAATATAATCAGTCTTAAGTTGTGAGAAAGACATCCTTTCTCCTACTAGGCTAGTGAGTATTTGGCCTTCTTATAAATTGTTGATGCAAAGTTTATGAGTTTTGAGTTGTGCAAGAATAAGCTTTTGTTACTGCTTTTATGTGTGTTTCCATTTGAGTAGATTTCATAGAATTATTTGGTGCATCACCTTTAGGATTAGATTTCATTTACATGTTTTTTCCTCCTTACTCTTTTCACTGCAAAGTCATTAGTAAGACTGATTTAGGTGAGGTATCAAGGGGAGCCAACCCTTTCTCTGGAGGTCCATTCTCACTACAGGTTACCCACAACCTGGGAATGTTCCCATGTGTCACAAGTTTACTGAGTTGATAGCTTAGCAAAGGGTGCAAGTTTTAGTGACAAAAATAACATCAAATGAGATAACATTCATATTGATAACAAGGTACAAGCACAATTTATTCCTCTCTAGAATTCACATTACATTCATATTTACCCTATGTAGTAATAGTAAATAGTAATTACACAATTGGGGTGTAACATACTCCCCCCATTATGAATCATCATCCCTGATGACTTTAGGTATTATTAAAACATAACAACTAACAACACATTGTTTCAAGCATTCTTAAAAGCATTAAGAATATGGGGAAACTTTTGTTGAATTTCTGCATAGTCCTCCCAAGTAGCTGAGTCTTTTGCATATTGGTCCCACTAGACTTTGCACTGCAAGAATTCTCTGTTATGCAAGGGTAGCTTACATGTTCCTAGCACCTTGATGGGCTTGAGAGTTACTACTCCAGGGTCTTGTACCTGTAAATCAGTCAATTCAATCACATGATTATCACTGGGTATATACTCTTTAAGGTAGGACACATGTAAGACATTATGCATTTTGGAAAGAGTTGGTGGAAATGTGATCCGATAAGCTATTGGATTCACTTCCTCTAGAATTTCAAAAGGGACAACATAGTGTGGGGCTAACTTAGAAGACTTTCCAAATTTAATGGAGCTCTTGTGAGATTTCACTCTCAACAACACTTTATCACCTATGGAAAAATTATGGGGCACTCTCTTATCATCAACATAGCTTTTCTTCCTATCATGAGCTTCAATTAACCTTTGCTTAATAATATTAACTTGCTCATCCATTTCAGCCAACATCTTTGACCCAAGACTTACTCGATCCTCAAGTTTATCCCAAATTATAGGAGTTCGATACTTTTGACCATACAAAGCTTCGAAAGGAGCCATATTTATCCCAAAATGATAAGAATTATTGTAAGAAAATTCCACTAAGGGAAAGTAGTCTTCCCACTTGTACTGTTGATCCATGCAATACATCCTAAGTAGGTCTTCCATTACTTTATTTATCCTTTCAATTTTCTCATTTGTATCTAGATGATATGCTGAGCTAATGTTCAACTCAATCCCTAGTGTAGAAAACAAGGTTTTCCAAAACCTAGAAATGACTCATGCATGGACCTATCTGAGATAATCTTCTTAGGAATCCCATGCAACCTAAACACTTCTTGCAATAATTTTATTGCTATGATTGGTGCTCCATTTGTTAGATTCCTGGGTATAAAATGTGCTACTTTGGTAAGCTTATCTACAACCACAAGAATGGCATTGTGCTTATTTCTTGATAAAGGCAATCCTTGCAAAAAATCCATACTTATGACTTTCCACTTCCTCTCAAGTATATCGTGTGGGTATAAAATTCTTGCAAGATGATGATGTTCTGCTTTCACCCTTTGACACTCAAGACACCTAGCCACAAAACTAGCGGCATCTCCTTTCATTCCCTCCTAGAAGTATAATGGTTTTATATCAGCCATCATTTTTGTCACTCTAGGATGTCTAGAGTATGGTGCTTTGTGTACTTCCTTCCATACCAGAATTATCAATTCCTTTACATCAAGAACATACATTCTACCCTTATATCTAAGTAATCCATTTAGTTCAAAATGAAAACCTTCATACCTAGAATCTTGCGGATTATCACCGATTGCTTGCTTAACTTGCAAGTAATACTCATCCTCCTTGCACTTTTGGAGTAGTTTCCCCCTAAAATTGGTTTGAATTATTACTATGGAAGTAATATGACATCTTCGACTTAGTGTGTCGACAACCCAATTTTCCTTCTCTTTAATATAACTAATATTAAAATCATAGTCAACTATTAGCTCTAACCACCTTCTTTGTCTAGCATTCAAATTAGGTTGAGTAAAAAGGTACTTTAACCCATTATGGTCAGTTTTCATCTCGAAGGGTTTTCCTAATAGGAAATGCCTCCACATTTACAGAGCGTGAACCACAACTGCTAATTCTAAATCATGCAGTGCATAATTCATTTCATATGGTTTCAACTTTCTGGATTCATAAGCTATCACTTGCCCTTCTTGCATTAGTACACCCCCTAACCCTTCTCCACATGCATCTGTGATAATTGTAAAGTTACTCTCAGAATCTGGTACTTTTAAGATCGGTATGGTGGTTAACCTCTCTTTGAGTAGGTCAAAAGCTTCTTGACACTTGTCATTCCATTCAAATTTCTTTCCTTTCTTTTGTAAAGAAGTAATTGGGAAAGTGATCTTTGAAAAGTTTGCTACAAACTTCCTATAGTACCCTACTAGACCCATGAAACTTCTTACTTCCGACACATTCTTGGGTACAAGCCACTCAAGTATTGCTTTGATCTTAGTTGGGTCTACAAAAAATTCTTCTATTGAAATCACATGACCTAGATAATGTACTCTCTTATGGAAGAATGTACATTTAGAAAGTTTACCATACAACTTATGTTCTCTTAGATGTTGTAGGGCCATTTCTAAATGCTTGCAATTTTCTTCCTCATTTCTAGAGTAAATCAGAATATCATCTAGAAAAACTAGTACAAATTTGTCAAGGTAATCCCTAAATACACTATTCATTAGGTTCATGAATATTGTAGGTGCATTTGTTAAATCGAAGGGTAAAACAGTGAACTCATAATGTCCATATCTAGTCATGAATGCAGTTTTAAAGATATCTTCATCCTTAATCCTTAATTGGTGATATCTAGATCTCAGATCTATTTTAGAGAATATGATGACACCCTCATTTGGTCAAAAATATTATCAATGTGTGGCAACATATACTTGTTCTTAACCATAGCTTTGTTAAGCATACAATAGTCGATGCACAAATGTAAGGTACCATCCTTCTTTTTAACAAAGATGATTGGTGCTCCTCAAGGTGAAACACTTGGTCTTATCAATCCTTTCAACAACAATTAATCCAAATAATCCTTAAGCTCCATAAGTTCAGTGGTTGTCATCCTATAGGGTACCTTTGAAATAGGTTGTGATCCTAGAACTATATCTATAGAGAAATAAAATACTTTTAAAAGGCAACCTTGGTAACTCATATAGAAACACATTCAAAAATTTCCTCAATATTGGATACTTCTCCATATCTGATTTTCGAGTTTCATCTATTTCACCATCTTCTAGTTCCTATAAACTCTGGAACTCTGAAACATCACTATCCTTTCCAAATTCTTCAATCTTTATGGTGAAGAGTTTACACCCTTTCTTCTGAGCTCTTATAAGTTGCATTGTCATAATTTATCGGATCCTAACCTGTCTAGGTATATCTTGGAATTTAACTTGATTTCCAAAATCATCTAGGCATTCTACAGTCTTTGCATGGAAATATACTTTATCCCTATGTTTCCACTACCAATTCATTCCTAGGATAATGTCATATGATCCTAGAGGTGCGACATAAAGGTTTACTTTAGTAGAAAAACTAGGTAGTTCTATCCTAGCTTCGAATAGACATTGATTCACCTTTGCTCTTGTCTGGTTTGCATACTCTACATCCCAAGACATTGCCATATGTCCCCCCTTCCTAGATAATTCTTTAGCTATTCTAGGTGAAATGAAATTCTTAATTGCACCAGTATCAATAAGAACAAAAATAAGTAAGCCAAACAAAATACCTGGTGTTTCAACTGGAGTTACTCGGTACTCTGTCTGATGATCATCCATACCTGCATGTATCTTTTGTTGAAACATTGTTTGCTGGGTGGGTAATGTATTACCATATGGTTGTGATCTAGTAGTTTTATTGGGACACTCACTAGCATAGTGATCCTCTCAGCATATAAAACATCCTGTATCCGGTCCTCTTTTCCCTATGGTTTCTCCAAACTTGTTATTTTCATTAGTCTTGTTGGTATTACCCATGCTATAGTCATTCCATTTTTGCTCTCTCCTAGTCTCCTTTCCATTATTGCAAAATCTTTTCTCCTTTTTCCTTGGAACATTTTGCATTGATTCCTCCTTCTTTGGAATTATCTTGTTAGGAACTTCCACATCTTTCTTTTGCTCTTTTCTTTCTTGACGAGTGGAATTAGCCCTAAGCTTTTGCTCCTGCTTAATTGCTTTCTCATATACAAGATCCATGTTTGTTGGACCATGCATATCCACTTCCCCTCCAATCTGACTATTAAGTCCCATTATAAATCTCCTAATGCAAAAACACTCATCCTTATGATATATGGGAACTTAGCATAGAAGTTGAGTAAACTTCTCCCAATATTTGTTGACTATCATGTTACCTTGCTTCAAACCCTAGAAATCCTAAAGTTTTTGGTCATAGTATAGTTGTGGCAACCATCTCTTATGAAAAATCTCTATGAATTCCCCCCATGTCAATTTCCAAGAGTTAATATTAAGTTTCAACTTCTTGTTCATCCACCAATTAGAGGCTTCTCTCGCTAACTGATATGCACCCCATGTGGCTTTAGTAACCTCATCATAGTTTCGTATTTCAAAATACTTTTCCATTTGGACAAGCCACACTTCAGCCTCATCACCTCTAGCACTACCATCAAACTTAGGTAGAATAACCTTCTTCATGTCCCTAGAAAGTTTGGAAGCGACAAGCTTTTTATTCCTTTCAATAGATGGCATAGGTGATTTTCCCTTCTCATGATTATGGGTTTCATTATGCCCATGGGAAGAGTTTTCTCCCTCATACTCATTAATGGGTACTTCCTTTTCTACCCTATCCTTAACTCTTTCTTGCTCAAGATTAGCCAACCTTGCGAAGATTTGGTCAAGCCTAGCCTCTACTCCAGTGGTTCCTTGTCCAACCTCTTGACTTCCACCCGGATTAGTTTGTGTCCTCACCATCCTTATAAGATTGGTTTTTACCTGAATGTTTATCCATGTTAGGCTAATTTATGTTTTCAACTATGTTATGGAAAATATAAAAAATGGCATTAATATGCACATAAATAATTCCACATAATATTAAGCACATGCTTTTATTGATAAACACATAATTTATTCATTTCATGAGGATTTCAATATCCATTGATTACATGGAGCGACTATTCAAATAGTCGAGTAGAGAGTATCCTTCCAATTCACTCTTTGACACATAACTTAAAGGAGTATAACCTACATACCAAGATAGTTGTTGTTCCCTATCTTTTTGTTCATCTCTCATTTGTTCGCACCTATCCAAAAAAGGATGATAACCTTTGGATTTATCATCCGATACATAGTTACGAGAAGCAATGTCAATATGGTTTTCATCAACAATGTAGTCTACTCCTTTTGCAGACATTTGTTCATGAGACCATTTCTCATCTGGCGGTGTCCTTGGTACATATCCCTCGAACTCGTTACTCAAAGAAATTACTATTACTACAGCCAATGGAAGAACCCTAGGACCCCTACAAATGAATTTCAGACTAATACTTTCTTCTGAAGGCATATCCCTAGAAAGCGGTAATGACTCAAACTTTTCAGGTGAGATGGTTGGTAGGTAGTTGTACATAGCCTCCATCTTCATCTTTCTCTTCACACCACTGATTTGATAAAATGTGTGACTAAAGGTTTCGATGTCACTCAACCAAATGATATTTTTGTAGTTGGTTCCCTCTATGGTTCTGATGATGGCTTCCCTTTCCTTCTTGGCCTTGAGGTAGCGCTTGTTTCTAATTACTAACTTTTGAGTCGTTAATCTGAGATGCACCATCCTGGCACAAGAATTCACAACATTACATAACATTGGAAGGAAAGAATGATGAGCTCATAGGTTCTAGAGCTAAACCTAGTAGCTCTGATACCACATGTAACACACCAACCCTTAATGAAGTAAAAATTTCTAAGTTTTCACCTTACGAGTAAATAAACTATGTAACAAGTCATTGCAATAAAAAAAATTCTTTTCTTTATTGAGAATATACGAACAAAGATGCATTACATAATACAACATGGATTCCAATTCATCACAATAAATTATAAGTTACATCAATACAAGAATGCATACATTTACATACATAACTCAATGAGCTTTAGAAAAAATAGTTGTAAGATGGTCCAAGATCCTTTCAAATCTTGGTTCTTCTGTCGCCTACTATGGAGGAGAAACATCACTCAAGTGCTTTTTCACCAACCAGAAACTCTTAATACGGTCCCCTGCACATCTATCATTCGATAGACGACCCTTCCCTTGGATGAAGAGATTGGTAGAGTAACCGATAATGACAACCAACTGAGCATAGTGTTGTGTCCTACATAACTAGAACTTGTAATCCCACAATCTTGAACTAGCATGTAATACTGGAACATGGTGAACTGACAGTGTAGTCTCGGTAGTCACACAATCTAGAGTGGAGTCTCGGACATTCACACTACTTTGGCCAAAGTGTTACATTTAGTATTCCTACTGAGAGTCATCTATCAATACACTACTCAGGGTCAATTTGACTTAAGGCTATCTTAAACTACGCATAGGTATTTCCTTCAATGGATATTCTATCACCCCAAATAAATAACTTAGCTAAGTGTACCACAAGTGGCTCTTATGTTCAATCATGCCTAGTATACAATATCTATGATATACACCAAACTCCTATTATGGAGTACTTACAAGCACAACATGAGAACAACTTAAAAGCTTCAATTTCTTTTCAAAGACACTCTAATTTCTCTAATGTACACACTATAAAAGATAACTCAAGTATTCATGGAAGAAATATCATTCATAAGTAAATAACAAAGAAGAAGAGATCCTCATGCCTGTTATCACCTATCCAAATAAGTGACAACAATGCCACCCTCTCCAACAACAACAAGATTGATAATCAACTTCTCAAGAATGTCACAAATAACTCTATCTCACAAGTTGATAGCTTACTTCTCTCAAACAACAATTTTCCTCTCAACAAAATAGAACTCTCACTCTTTTCTCACTCACAATATAAAACAAGTATGGTTGGGAATAACACAGAAATAAGGAATTGCAAAAGATGTGTAATCTTGGGAAAATGTGTCCTTACTAATGAAATGGCTCAACTATTTATAAAGCATCCTATTAAACTCTTAGCCTACAATTTAGGCATGTTAATGGACAAAAAGCTCCATGCAAAGCAACACATGAAACTTAGCAAAAAGGTGGCAACTTCCTAAGCTATACTCAACAAAATCACCTACAAGCCGACTTGCAGCATTGACAACAATTACAAGACTTATTCAATTTGCATATGCACAATTCAAATTGTCTCAAGAAATAGACATCCACAACAACTTGGTTTTAGAGGTGATGCCAAATCCATCCTCTCTCTCCTTGTTTGGCGCGGTTTTACTGCCAATAGAAATAGTCAACTACCATTTCATAACAACAAGCATCCATCGATTTATTTAGACAATGAATCGACCAAGGCATTTTAAATGTTTGAAAAATTCAAGTTTAATCTTATTAAAGGTGTCAACCAAGTCCATGCTTAAATATTGACACAAGACAACAATATCAAATGCAATACAAATGTCTTATATCGCATGACATTTTGAGTGATAATCGGTTTCACAAAACAGTCATAAGCAACTTTCATATGGCTTCTAAAAACATAGTCTTTATTGACTATTATCAACCTTTATACATCGGTTTCTACTAAAGTAAATGATATAGTCGATATATAATATATATGTATATATATATATATAATATGTTTAAATATGTAAGGAAAATTAGATGCGGAAGCAACTCTCCTAATGTCAAAATCCTCAGGGAAGAATGCAGAGACACTTTTAATTTTTCAATTACAGTTCAATTAAGATGCACTTTGAAATAAATAGCAAAAACAGACAAATAGACAAACACATATGAACACCAGATATACGTGGGAAAACCCTTACGGGAGAAAAACCCACCACACCAAGAGAAATCACTTTGTATTACAGTAATGGAGATTACATACAAATATCAGACTTATCTTTCTGATGTCATATTTCAGTAGCTTTCACAATGATCAAACTTGTACAGGAACCTTCAAGTTACAAACTTTACATAATAGAAATCACTCTGATACAATTCAAATTGTTCACACAATTGTTCTTCAAACCAACCGAATCATCGAGCATCTGCAACTTCAAATTATATTCATGTCGTTTCCTGTCTGTCAAACTTCCTCATAGAACTGCCACAACAGACTGTCTTCCAATGGTTCCCATTCGGCTTCTTTTGTTGGTCGACAACGAGCCACATAGGATGGTCCAACGGTCAGAAGGAAATCAAGCTATGTTGGCATATCGGTGAGACACTGACCGTGTCTCCCCGATGCCACACGCAGCTTAGCATCCAATATCGCCAAGAGTTTCCTCATCAGAAAGACTCATATCACTATTCACAAGTCACACCGAACTCAACATTGCTATCAGCAAGACTTACTGCTCGCCAAGAGGTTTCATCGAGACTTCTTAAGTTACTCCGAAGCACCCAACAGTTGATGAGACTCATCGCTTTCGCTAGGACTTCACACCGAAGTTCACTAAGTCACATAGACAGTAGAATTTACATCGGCGAGGCTATCGTCTTTCGCCAAGACATCACACCGAGCTCTTAAGACTTTCTCTGAAGTGATCAGCAGTCGACAAGACCTATGTCCATTGCTAAGAGTTCTTTTCAAAGTTCTCTAAGCTACCCTGAGACCACCGTTCGCCAAGAGTTATACCGAAGACCCCTCATCATTGGCGAGACTCTCCATCGGCCGCTGAGACTTCTTCCCGAGACCATTGGGTTACCCCGACAGCCATATGCTATCGGTGAGACATTCTATAGTGGTTGAGAGATCTCCCTGAGATCCTTTGTGTTACTCCGATGACCAACACTTGAACCTCCGTCGGTGAGACATTTGCACATCGGTAAGACTTCTTACCAATAGAATATAAGATATGCCGAAGACCACAACATGTAACATACTGTCGGCAAGACTTTAACACATCGCCCAGACTTCACAGCGAACTAAACCTTTCAGCCAAAGGTCTCCCCGATACACGATAGAATGGCCTGTCGGCCAAAGATCTCCATGGGCGGTAAGAGATCACACCGAAAGATTCTTGTCACAGCGATGGGTTCCTTCGATGAGACAGAAGCAAGGTCACATCGACCTGTACAATACAACAAGATTCAAGTTGCTAGTCGGCCAAACATGATGGATGTCACACCGACATTGCTCTAGTAGAGGTTACAACCTGTGATGATTTAGGCATATATTTCCAACAATCTCGCACTTGACGAAGATCACACAGGCACCTCCAGAGCACAATGAACCTACTAAAAATCATGGGCACTAAGGCCCATTGAATTGGAACACCACCTGAACTTGTCTGTGCTCACTGGCTTCGTCAATGCATCTGCAACATTCTCTAGAGTATCAACCTTTTCCAAACTGACCTTTCCATCCTCCACCATATCTCGTACAAAGTGGTACTATACATCTATATGTTTCATCCTAGCATGGAAAGTAGGATTATTTGCTAGACAAATTGCACTCTGACTGTCACAAAAAATAGTTATTTACCCTACATCAAAACCAATGTTAGAACACAAACATTTTAACCAAACTGCTTCTTTACAAGCATGTGTAGCTGCCATTTATTTAGCCTCTGTAGTGGACAAAGCGACTATAGCCTGTCGCTTACTCATCCAACTAACTGCACCACCATTCAACATGAAAGTATATCCACCGGTGGACCTCCTGCTATCAATGTCCCCTACCCAATCAGAATCCACATAGCCTCAAATACTGAGAGTCCTCTATGATTTAACCAAGTTTCCATGGTAACACAAAGTAAAATCTGAAGTGCCCTTCAAATATTTGAAAACTCTCTTTACAACATCCCAATGTGTCCTTCCAGGATTAGCCATAAACTCACTAAGAACTCCCACTACTTGGGCAATGTCTGGCCTTGTACAGACCATTGCATACATAAGACTGCCAACCGCACTAGCATATGGTACACTGGTCATGTCCTCCATCTTAGTAGGATATTTTGGACAGTCTTCAATAGATAGCTTCGTTCCCTGCAAGACTGGAACAACTAATTGCTTGCAATCATTCATGCAAAATATGTCTAGAATAGTCTTGATATACTTACTCTGACTGAGCCAAAGTTTTCTACAATTTTTGTCCCTAGTTATCTCCATCCCCAGAATATACCTTGCTGCACCAAGATCTTTCATTTCGAACTTAGCAGACAACTGAGACTTAAGATCATAAATCATTAGCTTACTATTGCCTATGAACAACATATCATCAACATAGAGAGCAATAATAAGTACTTGATCACTTTTAGCTTTATAATAGACACAATGATTAGATTTTGATCTCACAAATCCCAAAGATAATACAAAAGTATCAAATTTCTGGTACCACATTCTAGGTGACTGCTTTAACCCATACAGAGACTTCTTTAACTTACAAACCAATTTCTCTTTACCTTTCTCCACAAAATGCTCAAGCTGGGACATATAGATTTCTTCTTCAAGATCACCTTGAAGAAATGTTGTCTTCACATCCATCTATTCGACCTCTAAGTCATACGCTGCTACAAGTGACAAAAGAAATCTGATAGACGTCAGCTTAGCTACAGGAGAGAAAATCTCCCCGTAATCAATTCCCTCTACCTAGGAATAACCCTTCGCAACCAATCTTGCCTTGTACTTTTCCACACTGCCATCCAAACCAATTTTCTTTTTAAATACTCATTTGTAGCCCACAACTTTTCTGCCTTTAGGAAATGGCACCAAACTCCAGGTTTCATTCTTTTCTAATGATGCCATTTCTTCGTTCATCGCTTCCAACCAAGAGTCTGAATCAGACATTTTAAATGCCTCCTTTACAGTCCTAGGCTCATTAGTGCTAGAAATTAAAGCATAGGCACAAGTAGAATATATCAAAGAGAACCCATACCTATCAGGTTGTTTTCTTTCACGGGTTGACCTCCTCACTTGCTGAGGCTAAGGCTCTTCTTCTTCAGAACTTTCAAAACTACTTGAGCTCTCCTCAGTTTCAGGTACATTTTTAATTTCCAATTCCTCTTTCTCTAGTGTAGGAGGAATTCCAACTACATCCTTATTGTTTTCTGACTTTGTCTCTAACTATAGATCCAAGGTATAAGGCTTCAACTCACAAAAGATTACACTTCTGCTGTATACAACCTTCTCTGTATCAGGATTCCAAAGCTTGTATCCTTATATGCCAGCACTATAGCCAATAAAAATACATTTGACAACCTTGTTCTCCAACTTAGATATTTTTTCATATGGCACATGAGCATATGCCTCACAGCCAAAAACACGAATATATCTTAAGGAGGGCTTCTTACCAGACCACGCTTCCAAAGGTGTTTTCTCAACAAGAGTAGAATTTGGAGAATGATTAATTAGGTAACATGCAGTAGATACAGCCTCAGCTGAGAACTTCTCCTCCAAGCCAGTACTACTGAGCATACTTCGTGCTCTCTCCATCACTGTCCTATTGAACCTTTATGCAACTCCATTCTGCTGTGGAGTATAAGGTGTAGTCTTATGTCTTTTAATCCCATGGTCTTTGCAATACCTCTCGAATTCATCAGAACAAAATTCACTGCCATTATCAATCCTTAAGCATTTAATTTTTCTTCTAGTCTGATTTTCTACAAGGTTTTTAAATTCCTTAAACTGACTAAACACTTCTGATTTACTTTTCAAAAAATAAACAAATGTTCTTCTCGAATAATCATCAATAAACGACACATAATATTTTGATTTAGACAAAGAAGGAACATTCACTGGACCAAACACATTCGAATGAATATAATCTAGCAAACCAAAATATTTATGAGGACTGGAATAAAAGAAACACGTTCTGCTTTCCATATATACAGTGTTCACAAAACTCAAATTCAAGGTTACAATCTTCAAGCCCCTCAACCAAGTTTTTGTTCTTCAAGGTTTTTAAACCTTTCTCTCCTGTGTGGCCTAGCCTATGATGCCGAGCATAGTCTTCTCTGCTGGAAGTTTTACTTCCATAGAGTTTACATAATTAGGGATATTTCCCTCTTTACCTCCATGAGTAGCTTTCTGTGACTTTACAAAGACATTGTTACATTGAACAGCATGTGCATCCAGCTTGTATAGGGTACCAATTCAAGCACCTCTAGCCATCACCATAGAGCCTCTAGTCATCTTGCAGCCATTACCAGAGAATGTGACTTGCACTCCAATATCATTCAGCATACTTACAGAAAGTAAGTTTCAAGTCAGACCTGGTATATGCATTACATTATTGATTCCCTTCACTCTGCCATCAAGGAATTGGATTTTGACTCTTCCACGCCCAACTATCTCCAAATTTGAATCACTTGCCAAGTACACCTTTCCACCATTGTATTCTTCATACTTCGTAAACCAGTCTCTATGAGATGTCATGTGGAAAGATGCTCTAGAATCAATTAGCCAAACATCATCTGATGCCTGTGTAGCCAAGGCTGCAATGAAGGCATCTGCATCACTATGAGAAGAATCATTGTCAAAAGAATACTTCTTCTTCTTCTTCTTCTTCTCCTCTTTACAATCCTTTCAGACATGACCAGGTTGCCCACAGTTCCAACACTTCACCTTGGACTTCTTGCTAGGAGACTTTGATCTCCCCTCTGATTTCGATTTGGACTTCTTGTCCTTCTTCTTGCCTTTCTCTTACGACCTTCCTCTAATAGCAAGGGCCTCCTTCGCCATCTCAGAAGATTTCCTTCTCATATCTTCTGACAAGAAAGATGCAACAACATCTTCCATCTTGAAACTGGATGTTGTACTCCCAATAGCCATCACCAGATGATCCCAAGAGTCTGGCAAAGAACACAACATAAGCATACAACGATCCTCTTCTTCATTTTTCACACCAACAGATGTTAATTGTGTAATCAGCATGTTGAATGTGTTCAAATGATCAGCTACAGACCCTCCTTTCTACATTCTCAAACTATAAAGCTTCTTCCTCAAGAACAATTTATTCACCAAGGACTTCCCCTGATAAATAGATGCCAGTCTCTTCCACAAGGAAGATGCAGTCTTCTCCTCATGCACATTTAGAAGAACGGAGTCTGCCAGACAAAGCCATATCGGCCCCTTAGAATTTCTATCTGCAAGGTCCCAATCTTCTTGCTTCATGCCTATAGGCTTCACTCCAAACATAGCAATCCAAAGATCACGATCCACTAAGAGATCCTCCATTTTGAGTTTCCACAACTCAAAGTTGCTACCATTGAACTTCTCTATTTCAATCTTTCCTGATGTGCTAGCCATCTCAATCTGTAATTAGAAATTGACAAACTTCTACAGGACTCCCACTGAACAGAAATTGACACAAAAAACCCAATGTACCCACAAGGATAACACAACTGGCTAGGCTCTGATACCACTTGTAAGGAAAATTAGATGTGGAAGCAACTCTCCTAACGTCAAAATCCTCAGGGAAGAATGCAAAGACACTTTTAATTTTTCAATTACAGTTCAATTAAGATGCACTTTGAAATAAATAGCAGAAATAGACAAACAGACAAACAAATATGAACACAAGATATATGTGGGAAAACCCTTACGGGAGAAAAACCCACCACACCAAGAGAAATCACTTTGTATTACAGTAATGGAGATTACATACAAATATCAGACTTATCTTTTTGATGTCATATTTCAGCAGCTTTCACAATGATCAAACTTGTACAGGAACCTTCAAGTTACAAATTTTAAAGAATAGAAATCACTCTGATATAATTCGAACTGTTCACACAATTGTTCTTTGAACCAACTGAACCATCGAGCATCTGCAACTTCAAACTATATTCATGTCATTCCTTGTCTGTCAAACTTCCTCACAGAACTACCACAATGGATTGTCTTCCAACGGTTCCCCATTCAGCTTCTCCTATTGGTCGACAACGAGCCACATAGGATGGTCAAACGGTCAAAAGGCAATCAAGCTGTGTTGGCATATCAGTGAGACACTGACCGTGTCTCCCCGATGCCACACACAGCTTAGCATCCGATATCGCCAAGAGTTTCCTCATCGGAAAGACTCATATCGCTATTCACAAGTCACACCGAACTCAACATTACTATCAGCAAGACTTACTGCTCGCCAAGAGGTTTCATCGAGACTTCTTAAGTTACTCTGAAGCACCCAACAGTCAATGAGACTTATCGCTTTCGCAGGACTTCACACCGAAGTTCACTAAGTCACATAGACAGTAGAATTTACATCGGTGAGGCTATCGTCTTTTGCCAAGACATCACACTGAGCTCTTAAGACTTTCTCCGAAGTGATCAATAGTCGGCAAGACCTATTTCCATCACTAAGAGTTCTTGTCAAAGTTCTCCAAGCTACCCTGAGACCACCGTTCACCAAGAGTTATACCGAAGACCCCTCATCATTGGCGAGACTCTCCATCGGCTGCTGAGACTTCTTCCCGAGACCATTGGGTTACCACGATAGCCATATGCTATCGGTGAGACATTCTATAGTCGCTGAGAGATCTCCCCGAGATCCTTTGTGTTACTCCGATGACCGACACTTGAACCTCCGTCAGTGAGACATTCGCACATCGGTAAGACTTCTTACCGATAGAATATAAGATATGCCGAAGACCACAACATGTAACATACTATCGGCGAGACTTTAACACATCGCCTAGACTTCATAGCGAACTAAACCTTTCGGCCAAAGGTCTCCCCGATACATGATAGAATGGCCTGTCGGACAAAGATCTCCACGGGCGGTAAGAGATCACACTGAAAGCTTCTTGTCACAGCGATAGGATCCTTCGATGAGACAGAAGCAAGGTCATAGTGACCTGTACAATACAACAAGATTCAAGCTGCTAGTCGGCCAGACATGATGGATGTCACACCGACATTGCTCCAGTAGAGGTTACAGCCTGTGCTGATTTAGGCATATATTTCCAACAAAATATATATTATTATATATATATAATATATCAAATTCATATATATATATATATATAAACATCACATATATATATATACATATATATAATGTTAATATATGCTTACATATATATATCATTAACTATCAATGTATATATATATATATATAAGTATAAATGAATACAATCAAAATAGTATTTGCATATAATCATAATATATATCAAATGTATGCATATATACATATGTATAAAAGTATATACCTCTATATACACGTATATGTAGGTATATCTATATCAATGCATCTGTATGAGCATGTCCATTCACTAATGTATGAGTGTATCGATAGACATATACATATGGATACGTGTATATACCATACATATATATATATGTTCACATTTGATTCACTTATAACCATTCATTATTACCATCATATTGATAGGTAACTACGTGTAGTATATCTATACATGTGCATATACATGTCGTTTAGATCCCATTGACATGTATGTGCATATATATACACCTACTCCATGTACGTCCCACATATCAATATAATCGTAATAGTACAAGAAAGATCTCTAAAATTTGAATAGATGAACACCACCCATCAATGCACACAAAAGTAAACAAGACTTTGCTAGTGCTAACACATCAACTATGGATGACTTACCAACTTCCCATAACTTACTCAACTCAATCATTCTAATGTGGTGTGTGTATATGCTCAGATAGTTTACATTTATTGGTTACTCGACCAAGATCTTCTCCTGAGTGATACTTTCCCTCCACCTAGAGGAATGGAACATATACCTGCATACACTAACACATGCACATGACAGTTAATTGTTCACTATATATGCATTATACATAAAACATCTCCAAGGTTATAATAATAATTCAAAAACCATCCATTCACATATATGCAATATTTCCCCATGAAATAACATCATCTGAGATAACATCAAATGAGATAACATTCATATTGATAACAAGGTACAAGCACAATTTATTCCTCTCTAGAATTCACATTACACTCATATTTACTGATGAAGGGTACTCCCCTTACAATCTAAAACTCACAAAAAAACAACAGATAATGGCACAAACAAAATGCAAGAAGGAAAGCAAATATTTTCTATTATCACTAAAATGAAAATGAAATTACAACATTATATTGTCCATGACATGGGCTTTCTGATTACATAAATTTGCAAATCAGAGCCACCATCTACTTTGCTCTAGCCTCTCCTCTGTAGTCCCCCTTTACATCCTTTATTTGGAAGGTGTAACCGCCCTAGAATCTTCTGGAAAGTGTAACTTCCTCAAGAAGATATTTTGAAATTTTATTAATTTTGGTATTACAACTTCGCGGGGTCATAACTTTTGATCCGACCATTGAATTTTCTATTATAATACCTTTTCGGAAAGCTCTCGAGAATTCTTTCCTAAAAAGTAGGGCCTAAAGGCCATCCACTTTTGTTTTCCACCAATTCCCGGGCCCATTCAGAGCCTCTAAGTGCCTCAAAATTGACTCTGAAGATTTTACTAAGATTTTTGAAAATTAAAATTTCAATATCTCTCAAATGACAAATGATATTGAAGTGATTTCTTCGCCATTGGATTCAATTTACCATTCTGGAGGTCTGTGTAAGATTTTTTGTCCAACTGTGCATAAATGCAAACTTACTAAAATAGTAACCCTACCAACTTTAGCCCTTATTGAAAAGAAACAACATTTTTTTGGGTGATGCAAGATTGCTCTTACACCCTCGATGATCCTGCATCATTTACGCTATGTAGTAATAGTAAATAGTAACTACACAATTGGGGTGTAACATAATAGCACAACTAAATAGAGAAAAAATATAGCCGCTAGTGGACCTTTGACTATTCAAGTCATAAGCCCAATATGCATCAACAAAACCATATATGTCCTATAACTTTCCTAAATCATTTTAAGTCCTGTGTAAATACATAATCACACTCTTAACACAAAGTCCATTTTTTTCTTCCAAGGTTCGACATAAACCTGCTAAGAACTCCTACTACTTAGTTAATATATGGTCTGATGCAAACCATTACATACATTGGGCTATTAACAACATAAGGAATATTAAACATATCCTCCAAATCATCATTTGACTCAAGATACATATCCAATGAAACCTTAATGCTTATAGGTATAGGATTATTCACTAGTTTATAATTGTGCATAACAAACTACTACAAAATAGTGTCAACATACTTTAACTAAGAAAAAAAATCCATGAACTCTATCCTTACCAATTATAAAGTTGATTTTAAAGCTCCTAAATAATCACCTTATTTTTATTGATAAACATGTTATGAATATACAAGATAATTATTAAAATTTGATTATTAATGCATTCAATGCAAACATAGTGATCCTCTTGAATTGTAATATAACCCAATTTTAATGCAAATGTATCAAAATGATGATATCACATTCTAGGTGATTATTATAAACCATATAAAGGCTTTCTTAACTTATAAATTAAAATATATTTCTCTTTAATTCAAACCCATTTGGTTGTTCCATATAAATGTCCTCTTCAAGATCCACATGAAAGAAAACAATTTTTACATCTATTTGCTTTGCTTCAAAATCACAAGCAACGGTAATAAAAACTATGAATCTAGTGGATGACAATTTAGAAAAAGAATATTTTTTTATCGAAAATCAATTCCCTCTCCCTAGGAGGAATCTTTAGCCACCAATCTAGATTTGTACCTCTCTAGCTTATTATTTTATTTTCTTGAACACCCACTTACAATGTATGTGCTCCCTTCTCTTGGGGAAATTCATAAAATACTAGTTGTCACATTTTTCCAAGGCAATTATCTCCTCCTATATGCATTCTATCCAATAATCATAATCATTTAAAGGGAGAGCTTCCATGAAAGATCTTGGTTCACAATTAATACGCACTGAAGCAAATACACAACACAAATCTAGTGGCCTATATTTATAAATAAGGTTTTGTTCTCTTATGGATCATCTCAAGGGTAGAGTTATGGATTTTTTCTCTTCTTTTGTGTGCTCAAATTTCTTAGAAATATCACTTAAATCATCTTATTACTCTCCATCTTGTAATCCATAATCTTTTTCTTCAACATGTGAATCTCCCTGATTTTCAACCTTGTTTTAAAATGTATTTTTCTATTATTTTTCCTTTAGCTAGGTAGAATTTAAAAATAATTGAAGCTATTTAAAGATCACATCATTAAAATAAATAGCTTTCAAGGTTAGAGGATTCCAAATATTATACTTTTTACATTCTCACTATAAGAAACCAAGGATAAAAGTCTCAAAGTCAGATACCCTTAAATGTGACAAAAATTTACCTATCCACACTTCGTAAGGAGTATTTTCTACAAGAGTTAAACATGAATATTGGTTAATCAAGTAACAAGTAGTACTTGTGGAATCTACTCAAAAACACCAATCAAACCATATATGACTCATCATACTTTTGGCTCTTTTCATTAAGGTCTGGTTCATCCTCTTTGTAACCTCATTTTATCCTAGTCATTTGGGTTGTTGTGATGTTTCATTCTATTATTGATCCATGGAGTGAATGTTATTAAAAGTTTTCATTCATTCATTGTAGAGGAATACAAATTATATATGTTTCTACTTGGAATTCACGCCTTCCCAACACGTAAAATGCCTTTGGGGATTTCAGTGTCAAGTGGGAGGTTTATGTGGACCGTGAGCCCTCAACGTCTCTCCCAAAACCTTTTTTTCCTTTCTACTTCTGCTAATACGGTTCACCTCTATGGAGAGAGTAATAGTTCATGTACAAGTAAGATGTTGAGGCTATTGGGGCCTATAGAGGTTGCGGATGCCTTAAGAGTTTGTGGGAGGGGTCCTTGTAGGTTGTTGACTTTGACAAATTGAAAGTGAAGCTATAGTGGAGGTCCCAAATATGTGTTTGCAAGTATAGAGATCCCATGTAGCTCGCAAATGGAGAGTAGGTTGCACGACCTCCACTAGCTACATAAAATATGACTTCACAATTTGAACAAGCTTGTAAAAAAACAAATTGTTGCCTTTTGATTCAAATGACATAGACCTTGAACCAACAACCTGTAATAAAACCATAGAAACCTCCAAGCATGGTGATTAAAACCCTACAAAATGCAACCACAAAATCCTCCAAATAGGCTAGAATGGCCACAAAATGTATGTAATAGGCCAATTCTTTTGACCAAGAAAGCATATCAGCAGAGGGCCATTCATCTCTCTACTAATTGTTTTTTTTATTTTGTCAAAATTTTCATATTGTACAAAAGATTTATCAAAATTGACAAAATGAAAGGTATTTCTTCACTTCTCGAGCCTTATGAATGTAATGACAGTGTTCGTTTGGCTCCACGATGCTATGTTGATAGGGATATATGTGAGAGTCACTTTGATGTGAGAAGGAACAAGCTCTCATGACTCTAATACCATGCTGGAGAATTCCAAGATCAGAAAGTGCAAATTGATAACCTTCCACAAGTGAAATGATGAGCACGATATTATGTCTATCAATATACAAATAAAATTATAAAATAAATGCGAATATTTGCATATATAGGAAATATAGATGGGGTGAGAAGGTAGGAGTGAAACTTTGACTACCCCTCCAAAAATGCAACACTTGCAAGTGTGTGAACAAGTGGCAAGTATGCATGCAATAGGCGTCTCGAGTTATGAGGACATGTGTCTAATTGTTATGAAGTGAAAAAAAAGCATAAGAAGCCTAATTAAACTTAATATATGAGTGTGAATAGGTCAAAATAGAAGGGTGATATTCTTACTAGATGGATAAAGACAGTATTTACACTAACACTTACACTTTATGAGGATATCCCACATCGCATAGAGTACATTGAGTTTACTTTCACTACTTGAAAACCATTTGATATTTGTATGTGTAAGTAAGCAAGTTGTGTGGAAATAACTTCCTAAGCTAATCTCAAAGTGAGCAATGTGTAGAAAAATTAAAATTTGATCCAAAATTATTACACAAAGTAGATAAAGAAATCTTAAACAAATAAATAACCATACCATAACACAATGATTTATGTGGGGAGAACACTTATGGGAGAAAAACCCCACACTCCAAAACCTTCACAGTGTATTATCAAATTTGAAAGATAATTACAATACTCTTGTAATGCAAGTATTTTTAAGAGTATTTCAAAAACAATAAATTTGAAAGAATTTTGGCAATATTCCAACAACACCTATATACTTGTAAATTCTCATATGAAACCACTTTCTCAAGAACCAATTTATAGACCAATTAACAAACTGGGAAACCATAAATAATTTATAAAACCACTAAAATATTACTCCCAAACTTGGAACAATTTCTAATGTCATCCTTGAAGATTCCATGTCACTTGCTCAAAACAGTAAATGAATAAATCATTTATAACTCTTGATATGACCCACTCAACATCGTGGTCCAACTTTTCATAATATATTATTTCAAAATAGGCACCATATAACACATAATAGATCATGTCATAGCTAGTCATGATTCTGAAGTAACTCTTATTTTTAGCTCTTACCCTTCATAATATTCTATCATAACTTGTCATTGAATTCCACAGAGGGGTAATCCAAATCTGCTATGTTTATTAACCTTATGAAAACTTATAATCCATCAAAAAAGTACTGAAACATTGCATTACATGTCTTACATAGATTATAAAGCCCCATTTGAGGTGGAGCAAAAAATTTAACAAAAATATAATTAAAATATGACATGTAATTACATGAAAATTCTTATGTAATAAAATAATTAAAGTAGATACTCACAAAGGTTTAGAAACTTTAATTCCAAACATTCTCCCACTTTTCAAATACCTTTCAAGATCTGAGAAATAACATATCTCATGGAATGGCCTACTAAGGGCCAAGAGGCCCATAGACTTTGAACACCATCTGCACTTCTTTCTGGTCATAGGTTTGGTTAATGAATCTACAATATTCATCAAAGTTTCTAGCTTTTCTAGCTTCACCATGCCATCCTCAACTATATCTCTAACAAAATGACACTAAACATATATATTCTTGGTCCTAGCATGAATAGTTGGGTTCTTTGCTAGGCATATCACACTCTAACTATCACAATAAATTATAATTGCTCCCTATTTTAACCCAATATCTAAAACATATCTTAAGCCAAATGGATTATTTACTTGCATGAGTTTCCAACATATAATTTTCCTCTATACTAGATAAATAAACCACAATTTGTCGCTTACTCATCAAAATTATAGCACCATCAAATAGAGTAAAAATATAAGCATCGGTGGATATTCTTCTATCAATATCACCTACCCAATCTAAATCCAAATAACCATGAATATATAATGAATTGTTATCTTCTATACCATGAAAAAAAGGAACACTTTGAGGAATCACGTAAATATATAAAGATTATTTTGACTAGATATCCCAATTAACTCTATTACGATTAGACATATATTGGCTAAGTACGCCTACTACTTGGGCAATGCTTGTTCTAGTACAAATGATAGCATATATTAAATTTCTAATTGTATTTTGGTAATACATTCTACTTATGTCTTTCAACTTTGAAGGGAATGTAGGATATTGTGTAAAAGATAACTTCATTCCCACTGTAATATGAACACACAATGGTCTACAATCTTACATGTTAAACCTCTATAGAATTGAATTAACATAACTACTAAGGACAAGCCATAGCTTTCTATTCTCACCATTTGTTATAATTTCCATTCCAATAATTTTTTTATACACACAAAGATCTTTCATTTCAAACTTTCCTAAGAGTCAAGATTTTAATTTTGAAATCAAACCTTTTCCTTTTCCAATAAACAACATATCATTAACATATGAAGTGATAGCTAGGAAATGATCACTGTTAGATTTAAAATAAACATAATGATTATTGATAGGATTAGTCATTAGTACTTTTTATATGCTTTCAAACACTTTACATATTTTTTCTAAGTGCCTTTCAGAAAAAAACTTCCATAATATGCTATCCTTTCACAACATACTTTGCAACTTTGAACCTAGTTTGTGAATATGAAGTATGGTGATAATATTCGTAGTATTGCATGAATTAAACATGAGTATGTATGCATATAAATGGGATCCTATGGTTTAATTATGAAGGTTAGTTGCATATGTATGTTGTGTGGATTAACCTCTTTGTAGCTCAGCATGTGGTAACAAGAATGGAGCATTTGTAGTAAGAACCAAAGTAGCGAAATAGAGATTAGTGGAGTTCAAGCCGCCTAAAGTGCAAGAAGCTATGGAGTTGAACATGAGCCATCATGGAAGGAATAAATGTTGAAGAAGGATACTTGTTCTAGAATTCTGGATGTTTGGTTATGTGTCTCACATGCAAACTGTTTCATTGAAGTTCTTAGTTGAATAGGTCTCTTCTTCCTTTTCAATTAGAATGAATAAGTCGATATTAATTTCATATCCTCGTATCTAGGAGTGGGATTAATGATTACAGTTTGTTAGTAGTTTGAATAAGACTCTCCCCATTTTTGTATAATGTCAGGGGATGAGTTCATCGAAAAGTTAATTGGTTGTTAAGTTGTTAAGTTGTTAGTCGTTTTCTAGTTTCAAGTAGTTCAAAGATGTATGTTATTAAAATGCAATTATTGAATACATTTTTCAAGAAGGATTTTGTTTGAATGTCTAGTTATATGCAATGAATGGAGTTGTGTGTTACATGGATGTGTAAGAATATGAGTTATATTTGGTTCTAAGTTAAGTGAGACAGTCCCCTGAGTTGTGTTAAATAAGCGCATGACAATTAAGAGGGGGGGTGAATCAATTGTCACACAAATTCAAACTTAAAATTTTATCACTTATCAAATCTTCAACCACACTATTCTATTATTAAATATGAGCATGAAACACATACAACAAAAAGTAAATCAACACAATGAACACTGGATTTTTTACATGGAAAACCCAATAAGGGAAAAACCACAGTGATGGTTAACTCACAATATAAAGATTATAAACTGAATACAAAGGCTCACTACCCAAAAGAGGACTCACTGTCCAAGTACAAAGGCTCACTACCTACAAAGGACTCACTATCCAACAAGAAGGCTCACTACCTACAGATACAAAAGAGAACAAAAGACCCACCATAGCAATTAAAGCACATTCACAGGATTACAGAAACCTTCAATTCACTGCCTTCAACACACTAAAAAACTTCTATCACAACTCACTCACACACACTTCTGCTCTTATGATTTGTGGCACACTTTCGTCACTTTGCATCACACTGTCATACAATTCTTCACAACTTGCCTTGCTTTTATACCATTCTCAACCTTAAAAACATTTACCAAGGTTGGCCACAATACACCGTTTTATAAATTCAAATTAGGTCGGAAACTATAAATTCCCGCGGTGGAAAGGAATAAGAGTGGAGCAGTAAAAACATAAAAATAATATTCTTGAATCTTCTACTTGCTTCCTCAATTAAATTTTATTCTTCAAATGAAGTGTAAACACTAGGTCGGCCAAACCTAATGAAAACACAAATTATCAATGATGCACACGCTTCCCAACAAGAAGATGACACACAGATGATACAACACGCTTCATTATGCACGAGAATACATCTTAGAATCTTCCAAATACATTTGTAGCAAAAACAACAAGCTTCAAACACTGAACTCCTTTCACTAGTCAATCTGGGCTGTGCAGACACACACAAAAATACTAAAACATGATTTTCGAATCACCAAACTCCAAAAATCTTTGCCAGAGCATAGGAAAGACCTTCATAAGACATCTACCAGATCCACACGATCTGAAACAAAATAGTGGAGAACTGCGGAGCAAACATATTTCTCCCAATCCATAGAACACTAACTCTACCGGTAAAACACATATACCGATGGACACAACTTTCATGTACCATCTCATCAGAAACTGAAACTCAAACTATATCACCATCAGATCACCATCAACACCCCTTCAGGTCCGCACATGCATAGGATCAACACAGGAAAAATACGGAGCACGTACCAGAGCACACATTGAACACAATCAACACTCTGACTTCTTTATTATTTTTCTCAAAAGCACTTGGAAACTCATGAAACCAACATATCTGTGACATCATAAAGATAGCTCCACATCTTGATAGCATCTCAACCATACATGTACAATCTGCAACATACTGAACAGTGTTGACATCAATGACAACATTAATGACAACACCACCAAACTGGCTCATACTTGTAACAAGCTGGCCACTCGAGATACTACCCCTCAGTTTATTTATTTACTTGTTCATTTATGAATTCTTGTTAATTCTATTTTTATTGCTTTATAAATTCCTTGCAAAGTAAAGGAGAATATCTCTTATAGTTGATTACAATAGTTGTTGTTCATGAACAGATTTGTAATTAGTGAATCATAGCACTTCAGAGATTAAAATTGGTTATTCCATTATTTTGAATAGTTTTGGATTGATTATGTACTTACTTGTATTAGTAGTCACCTACAACTTATGCTACAGGTACCCATAGCCACTAGGTTCTGCAACCACTTTTATTATTTTTGCAATTTTGTAAGATTCCAACAAAGTAGAATAGTTTGAATAGGTTTGCATAGGATAATCTAGGTGAACATGAGTTCGTGAAGGCACATATTATGCAACAGCTATTTGGTGTGGAGCTTGACTAGTCTTCAAGTGGGATATTGTTGGTATGTGGCGACTGATCATGCTATGTTGTACACTCTTCATGTATCCTTGCTTCGTCACCAAAAAAAGAAAAAAATGACTTTGTAGAACCCTAATTCTGGAAGCTTCTAAAAAGCTTGTTATAAGTGGTTGGGATGGGGTTGCAGTAGGGCATTATTCGTGAGATTGTAATATATTTTGCACTGGATAATAAAATCATTGGATGGTTGTGGTTTTGTGGATGTAGCCCGGATTGGGTGAACCAAGTTAAATTCTTTGTGTTGTCTTGTTTCTGCTATAATTTTTTTGTGTTTTATTGCTCTGTTTTATTGATCAAATATGTATTTAATTGTTAGATATCTAACTTCTAACCCTAACAAGTGGTATAAGAGCAAGGTTGTGTTCAGTTATCCTCTACATGAAGGTCTCATGGTTGAGTGGGAGTAATGGAAGACAAGGGTAAGTTGAAGGTTGAGAAGTTCAATGGGAAAAACTATCAATTATGGAAGATGCAAATGGAGGACTACCTCTATCAGAAGGATTTATGGAGGAAATTGGAAGGGAAAACTAAGAAACCTTCAGTAATTTTTGATGAGGATTGGGATATTTTGGACAGAAAGGCACTTGGCTATATTCATTTGTGCCTGGTACAATCGGTGGCGTTCAATATTACAACAACAAAAACAACTCAAGAGTTGATGGAAACCCTGGAAAAGTTATATGAAAAGCCTTTCGCTTCAAATAATGTATTTCTTATGAAGTGTTTATTTAACATGAAAATGGTAGAAGGTGGGTCAATTGTTGATCATTTAAATGAGTTTAATATGGTTACCAGTCAATTAACTTCTGTAAATGTAAACTTTGATGAAGAAGATAGGGCTCTTTTGATTTTGTGTTCTTTGCTTGAAAGATGGAATAGCTTGGTAATGGATGTTAGCAATTTTGTTTCTAGTTTGAATACATTGAAATTTGATGATATTGTTGGTGTTATTCTAAGCGAGGAAATTCGTAGGAAAAGCTAAAGTGGAACATCCACATTAGGCAGTGTTTTGAATGCAGAAAGCAGGGGAAAAACAAAGGAGAGAGGAAACAATTTAGGAAGTCGTGGGAATTCATGAGGAAAATCAAAGGACAAAAGGTCCCAATCTAGAGACAAGAGGGATTGCTGGTAATATGGTAAGTTGGGTCATTTAAAGAAAGATTGTTGGTCTCGAAAAAATAAAGGAGACAAAAAAGAAGGCAATAAAGAGGAAAATGTCGTAAGTAATAAATCTGATGAGGATGCTTTGATTCTTTCCCTTGATAATGCTGACGATTATTGGGTGTTAGATTCAGGGGCTTCATTTCATGCTACACCCCATAGAAGTTATTTTCTTGATTATGTCCAAGGGGATTTTGGGCTAGTTTATTTGGGAGATAACAAACCCTGTCAGATTGTTGGAAAGGGAAGAATCAATATTAAGTTGCAAAATGGGAATCATTGGCTACTACATGAGGTAAGACACATTCCAAAGTTAAGAAGAAATTTAATTTCAGTAGAGCAACTAGACGATGAAGGTTGTGCTGTTACATTTAGTGATAAAAGTTGGAAGGTTACAAAAGGTACCTTAGTGGTAGAAAAAGGTGTGAAATTAGGCACCTTATATCTTTGTACAGGTCATATTGTTTCTTCTACTTTAGCTATTGCAAATAAAATTCAATGTTCAGGAACAATTGTTGTAGTTCAACGGGTAGAAAATTAGAAAGTTGTTGTGGATTATGAATCAACACTATGGCATAATAGACTTGGCAATATGAGCAAAAGGTATGAAAGTACTTCATTCAAAGAATGTTTTACTAGGTCTAAAATGTGTTAATATGGATTTCTGTGAAAGTTGTGTGTATGGCGAACAAAAGAGAGTAAGTTTTCTCAAGGATGGGAAACAAAAGAAAGATGAGAAATTGGAGCTTGTGCATACGGATGTATGGGGACCAGCTTAGGTATCTTCTCTCGGTGGCTCTCTGTATTATGTTACATTCATTGATGATGCAACTAGGAAGGTATGGATTTATTTCCTTAGGTAGAAATCTGATGTATTTGAAACTTTTAAAAAATGGAAAGCTTGGTTGAGAATGAGATGGGTAAAAAGTTAAAATGTCTCAGATTTGATAATGGTGGTGAGTATTGCAGCAAAGAGTTTGAAGATTATTGTTCCTCAAATAGTATCCATAGGCAGAAAATGGTTCCAAGGACTCCACAGGAAAATGGAGTGGTTGAGCGCATGAATAGAACAATAATGGAGCATGCAGGGACTATGAGATTGCATGTTGGGCTGCCTTTAAACATGTGGGAAGAGGCTGTAAATATTGCTATTTATTTAATTAATAGAGGTCCCTCTAATCCTTTGGGTTGTGGTATTCTAGAGGAAGCATGGTCAAGTAAGAAGGTGAGTTATTCTTTTCTCAAAACCTTTGGTTGTGAAGCATTTGCACATGTAGATTATGAAAATAGAACCAAGCTTGATGCAAAGTCAAAGAAATGTATATTTGTTGGATATGGTATTCATGAATTTGTTTATAGGCTTTGGGATTTTGAAAATAAAAAAATTGTGAGAAGTAGGAATGTCATATTCAATGAGAAATTTTTGTACAAAAATCAGTTGCAGTAGCATGAGAAGAAAGAAAATGATTATGCAGTGTTGGATGATACTCCAAACAACGATGTTCTAGTGGTTCCTCATGCTCTACAACAACAAAAACAACAAATACCACAAAATCTAGTGAATGTTAGATGATCTTCAAGGAGAAGTAGACCTCCGGAAAGATTTTCTCCCTCTTTGTATTCTATTTTATTAACTGATGTTGGTGAACCAAAATGTTATGATGAAGCTATGCAAGTGGATACCAAGGTTTAGTGGGAGCATGAAATGGAAGAAGAAATGGACTCCCTATTGAAAAATCAGATTTGGGAATTATGCAAGTTTCCTGTAGGTAAAAAGGCTTTACCAAACAAATGGGTTTATAGGCTGAAAAAGGAGGATGGAGGTGAGAAAAGATTTAAAACCAAATTAGTTGTAAAGGGATTTTCACAGAAAAAGGGCATTGATTTTGATGAAACATTTTTGTCCAATTGTTAAATGACTTCTATTTGTATTGTTTTAAGTATTGTGGTTGTTGAAGGTTTGCATTTAGAACAACTTGATGTTAAAACAACCTTTCTCCATGGTGATTTGGAAGAGGAAATATATATAGAACAACCACAAGGATTTGAGATCAAAGGTCAGGAGAAATTTGTGTGCAGATTGAAGAAAAGTTTATATGGCTTCAAGCAAGCACCTCGGCAATGGTATATTAAATTTGATAGTTTTATGGCTGAGCATGACTATAGTCGATGTAATTTAGACCATTGTGTTTATCTTAAGAGGTTTGATGATGATAGCTACATTATTTTATGTTTATATGTTGATGATATGCTTGTAGCGAGGTCTAACATGGATCACATAAAGGAGTTAAAACAATAGTTAGCAAATTCATTTGCTATGAAGGATTTGGGGGAAGCAAAACAAATCCTTGGTATGAAGATTACAAGAGATAGGAAAAACAAAAAAAATGTTTTTATCTCAGGCTGATTATGTTGGAAAGGTGTTGCAAAGATTTCATATCGAGAATGCAAAATCTATCAGCACACCTTTGCCCAATCATGTCAAATTGATTAAGGATATGTGTCCAAAGACACAAGAGGAGGAAGAAAAAATGTCCAAGGTATTATATGCTTTAACTGTAGGCAGTTTAATGTATGCCATGGTATGCACAAGACCAGATATTGCACATGTTGTAGGAGTTGATAGTAGGTATATGAGTCATCCTGGAGTTGAGCATTGAAATGCGGTAAAATGGATTCTCAGGTATTTGAGAGGTACATCCAATACATGTTTATGTTTTGGGGGCTCTAATATTGATTTAAAAGGCTATGTTGACTCAGATTTGGTAGGGGATATAAATACCAAGTGTAGTACCATAGGTTATGTATTTACAGTTGGTGGGACAACAGTGAGTCAAATTTCTCGATTGCAAAAGGTCGTTGCTTTATCCACCATAGAAGTAGAGTATGTTGTTGCAATAGAGGCAACAAAGGAGATGATATGGCTGCAAATTTTCATGGAAGAGTTGGGAAAACAACAGGCTGATAATCACTTGTTTATAGACAACCAAAGTGTTGTACATCTTGCAAATAATTCTACTTTGTACTCTAAAACCAAACACATACAGTTGAGATATCATTTTATTCGTTCAGTGTTGGAGGATGAACAGGTAAATTTGGAAAAGATACATACAAATGCCAATCCAGTGGATATGTTTAAAAAGGAAGTGACAAGGGAGAAGCTGAGCTCCTCTTTAGCTTTGATTGGTCTTCATGGTTAAAATTATAACAGAGCAGCAGGGTCCAAGGTGCTTATTTCCAGTGGGCGTTGTAAGTGCAGTAGTGTCATCCAGGATCAGTCTCCAAGTGGGAGATTGTTTGGTGTGGAGCCTGATCAATATCCAAGTGGGAGATTATTGGCATGTGGTAACTGATCATGCTATACTATACACTCTTCATGTATCCTCATCACCGGAAAAGAAAAAATTGACTTTGTAGAACCCTAATTTTGGAATCATCTTAAAAGCTTGTTATAAGCTATTGGGATGGGGGTTGCAGTAGGGAATTATTCGTGAGATTATAATATGTTTTGAAATGGATAATAAAATCATTGGATGGCTGCAGTTTTGTGGATATAGCCCAAATTGGGTGAACTATGTTAAATTCTCTGTGTTGTCTTGTTTCTGCTATAATTTTTCTGTGTGTTTTATTTCTTTCTTTTATTGATCAAATTTGCATTTAATTGTTAGATATCTTCCTTCTAACCCTAACAATACCATCATAAGTTTATGCACCTTGGTTGATGATTTAATGTAGTCTTAAGCAATGTGAAGTAGACTGTTCAACCAGTTAACTCTCTGAATTGAGTAAATGTTACCAAGTTTACAATACATTATCTTAGACTCTACAATTATGTTTAGATCTCCCATATCCCAAAATTAACACATATGTATCAAACTTCTAGTGCCACATCCTACAAATTTTTTTAAGGCCATACACAGATTTATTTAATTTACAAACTATATTACCTTTACCTTTAATTGTGTAGTGCTCTAGTTGTGTCATATAAAAATCTTCCTCCAAATCACTATGAAAGAATGGCATTTTCATATTCATTTTCTTGACCTCTAAGCCATAATCTACAATAATAGATAATAAGGATCTAATGGATTTAGGTTTTTTAGTAGGATAAAATATCTAACTGTAATCAACCCTTTGAACTTGGGAGTATAATTTTGCAACCAATCATGGTTTGCATTTCTCAATTCTACCATATAAATCAAACTTTTCCTTGAACACCCATTTGCATCCAATAGGTTTACATGCTTCAATAAATGGTACTAGGTCACGTGTGTCATTCTTTTCAAGTCCATTTCTTCATCCAAGGTAATTTTTTAGAACCTTGCATCATTCATACATAATGCCTCTTGTACATATCTCGATTAATCAATATTACTACTTAAAAAATATACCTCCAATAATTAGGAGAACATCTTTATGGTGGTTGTCTACACTTTGTAGAACTTTAAAAAAGTTGATTTGGAGGTTCTTACTCCTCTTCTAAATATTTAGAGATTAATGAGCTCTCCTCAAGTTATTGTTTATCTAGGGGTCTTGATTCCAACTTTCTTGAGCATAATAGGAATTTGAGTCACATCTTTTTTTTCTATTTCTTCATGCTACAAGATAATAAATAGAAGAAGACTTTTTTCTTCTTCAAAAACTCGTACTTATATTGTATGCTATCTTTTATGCAATAGGAACCCAAATATTTTATCCCTTCACACCATAAATGTAACCCATTAAGATATATTTAACAACCATGTTCTCCAACTTTGTTTGCTTCTCCCTTGGCACATATGCATATGCCTTACAAATAAAAACCTTGATATGTCTCAATGATGGCTTATGATTCCATTATCATTTTATCGACATGAGATAACGTAGGAGACCTATTAATCATGTGGCAAGTAGTGTTTATGGCCTAGGTGCAATTTTTTTATTCTAAGCTAGCTCCACTAAGCATATTATTAGCCTTTTCCATCAGTGTCATGTTCATTCTTTCTATAAATTCATTCTACTGTGGATAATACACAGTTGTATTTTATCTTAGAGTGATGCAATCTTTATAGAATCTATCAAAATTAATATAGTAAAATTGATTGCCAATGTCAATACTCAAACATTTAATTTTCTTTCTAGTCGACGAGTCAACCCTTGCTTTAAAATCTTTAAAATGACTAAAAAAATCATATTTTCTCCTTAGAGAATAGACCCATGTTATTCTACTATAATCATCAATAAATAAAATTTATTATATGAATTTTTTAATTGAAGGAACATCAACATGACCAAATATATTAGAATGAATAAGATTTAAAATACTATAAGATTTATGATAACTCAATTAAAACTGAATGTTGTTTTATTTTCCATGAATGCAATGCTCACAAGAATTGAAATTAAGATTATAATTTGTCAAATATTTTGTTGGTGCTCAAGGTTGTATGCTCTCAAATCCCTAAAGCAAGTCCTTTTTTGGGTGTGAAGGGTTTCAAACTCATGATAGAATATTTATAAATTATGATCAAATAGGGACACAATGTACCAATTTACTAAGGTGGATAATGTCTTCTTTATCTTTAGGCTATGCTAAGCTAAGTAGGTATACTTCGAGGCTCTACATTAAAGATAACTAGAAGTAATAAAAATAAACCCTAGAATAAACTATACCCATTGCATAAAATGCTCCTATTTTTCTGTCACTAAGTGCCTATATGCTAGTTTAACAACAAAAGGGTTTTACACCTTCATAAAGTAGATGAAAAACCATGTAAAGAGTTTGAATACATTTATTTGGTAACCCCTAGCAATATTGCACACACACACATACAGAAGTGAAGATAATACAAATAAGACAATATAAATAGACAATTGATTTTATGTGTTTTGAATGTGTTGGTGAGATGGGAGATTGAGCGTAAAGAAGATGGGTGTCTCTATCCAATAGGAGTAGAAAAGTCTTAGGTTTTATTATCCAAAGGAGAATACCAAATGGAACCCACTTTATGATACCTTAACAAAGATAAAAATAATGACTATATCTCTCAAGTCTACATATGAGCCAGGCTCTATGCATGCAAACAAGTAGGTAGATGAAATTGTAGAACATCCAATTAAACATAACCTAGTTATCCATTAACAAACCTACACACTTCTTATGCTATTTTGATAATAGTCCCTGAAAAATATTTACAAGGAGTTTTATTTCCTTCTAGTTGACAAACTAGTGAAAACTAACAATTGGATTAACAAATATATTACCTAAAAAATTACACAAAAAATCCTTAAACCTATTGTTGGAAAGAAACCCTAATGGTTTGTAACCTCTTTTTTTTTCTTATCTCTATTACCATTTTATCCTCTTTTCTTTATTGAAAAACTAATTATATATATCTTTTCATACTACCATGTAGTCTTGGATGAAGAACCAAGGTCATCTATAATTGCACAAGTTTTCAATGCTTGTTTGCATCATATCTACATGATCATGCACCTAGAACTATGCCCTTTCATTTCATACTACCATGTAGTCTTAGAGGAAGAACCAAGGTCATCTATAATTGCACAAGTTTTCAATGCTTGTTTGCATCATATCCACATGATCATGCACCTAGAACTATGCCCTTTACATAAAAAACATACACCTTTGTACATAAATCATGTCTTTGAGGGTTTGACAAGTACTAGGAAGTGTATGAGAATATTCCCCTATATGACTGCATTCATTTGTATATCATTAATGTTGTCTTAGGTCATGTAGAGAAATACATAGTTTTTTCTTAGTTTCTTAGAGAATTAGATGAAGAATTAGAGATTGTGAAATTGGCATGAAAGATAAGGTAAAAACCACAAAATTTGTGAGATGGATTATCTAGAATAGGCCTAATGATCATCAAGAGATAAAACTCAAACATCACATTAGTAATAAATTGAAATTCTTCACCATGCACCCTTGAAATTATAATAAAATCCACACCCTTGAGATAGAGAATGGTGTTTTAGGTAGGAAAAACCTTTTTGAATTAGTTGTAGGGGTCAAATATTATCATTAATGGTATTGTGGGAAGATATGATGTGTGTTGAGGAAAACAAAGGAAATGTGGGGATTTAATGTGGGTTTGAATGTGTATTAAAACTCTATAGAAGGGTGAAATAATAAAAGGAATAAAAATGGAGAAATTTAGGGGAAATATTTAGAACTAGATATTAGTATGAGATATACAAGTGGAAAATTGGATGGCTAAAAGATAGCTTGAATTTGCATAAGAAGAAACTAACTAAAAAATATTGGAAACCCTCATGATATTTTGATGCAAAAGTGGATATAAGATTAGGACATTAGAATGGAAATTGAAAAGTTTGAAGGACAATATTAGAGGGAAAGAAAGAAGAGATAGAATGAAGGGATGTGTAGAGTTTCATTGCAAGACTAGAGGTGAGAACTAGACACATGGGGATGAACATTTGGAAATCCATCAAAACTTTGCAATTGGATGAAAAGGAGTGAGTTGAGAGGGAAAGAAAATATTTAGGGAAAGGGTGTGGAACAAGGGGTAAGAACATATGGAGCTCCAAAGGAACTTGGAAAATGGATGAAAGGCATGCCAAAGGCAATTGAAACTTTGAAAGAAAATAATATGGGATCGATGGTCAAAAGTGGAAGTAGAAGTAGATAAAGTTTAAAAGTACAATGGGATTATACAACAAGGGGAGTGGAAGAAAACACAAGAAAGTATTGAGGAACTAGAGGAGGGAAGTGGAGGAGATGGAGGGAAAATGGAACAAGTTTATTAGAACCCCATAATTCTACAAAAACATATTGAAAGGAAGATTTGCAAGGATGTACGAAAGGACATGGGGTTAGAAGGTCGAGACAAATAAACTAAAAAATGAAGGAAAATGGAAAGAAGAAAGGACCCAACAAGCATTATGGAATTTTTATGTGGGATCAATAGTTAGAATAGGAATTCAAACAAGAGGAAGAAGTGTGGTAGTCCACCAAAAGTTTGTAACTCTGGAAAAATAGTAGAAAATGAATAAAAAACTCTCAAACTTAACTCTTTCTTATATTTTTACAACTTCTATCATATGATAGGGATATGGGAGGATGAGGAAAAAACCATGAAAATTTGACCAAGGAGCACCCATTTGAAGATTTCTTAGATTGATTATATATTATGTGTATAATGGGGTTAAATTCACAAGAGGGTTCAAACTCATGCACATAATTTCACT
This sequence comes from Sequoia sempervirens, assembly GCA_007258455.2. Classification (NCBI taxonomy): domain Eukaryota; kingdom Viridiplantae; phylum Streptophyta; class Pinopsida; order Cupressales; family Cupressaceae; genus Sequoia; species Sequoia sempervirens. The sequence goes on from VDFB02000003.1 coordinate 38,573,665, forward strand.
ATTATATTAAGCTCCAACACATTCAACAAGGTTTTTATTTTCAAGGTTTGTAGACCCTTATGTCCTATGTGGCCGAATATGTAGTCCCATAACATAGTATTTTTTGTAGGTAACTTAGAATCAATGGAAAGAGCACGCTTAGGAACAAAGAAACCATGACCATTGACTAAAGAGGATACCATATTTTCACCCAATGAAGTAGCCACAAAATTCCTCTTTATATAAGAATTGTTGTACTCAACACTGCATGCATCAAGCTAAAACAAAGTTACCAATCTACTCTCTCTAGCAATCACCATAACTTCTCTTACTACTTTAACACCTATTTTAGAAAACACCACCTACACACCCACATATTATTTTTCTCATATATAACATATTACATTCTAATGTTTTGATTAAGATAAAATGAGAAGGGCCCATACCCATTACAAAATAACCATGGAGGAAAAGCATAAGGAGCTCACAAGCAGTGAGAACCAAAAACTAAAACTAAAGACTAATAAAAAATTAAAAAAAGATAAGTGCAAAAAAAAAAATAGACATAGGACCAGTCAATGAATAGCATGCACACAAAACCACTACTAATCTCCAAGGAGGTGGAGACCCTTGATCGCCTGTCAATCCTTGGAAAAGAACTGGAGATTTTCTTCGAAGGATAGATCCTTCTAGTTATTTCTTCCATTGGCATTCTTAGGGGTGATAGGCACACCCTCCACATTCTTTCCCTTCTTCCTTGCACTGGTCTAAGGAGCCTCCAATTGATCCTCCCTAGCACGCTTGGCTTGGAAACTCTTCGGCTCCTGCTGGAAAACTTAGATGGTAACCACAATATTTTTTACCATTTTTATTATACTCAACAATTTCTTGAAGGATGAGAAGAATTTTATTGATTGCTATGAAGATTGGCATCCTCTTTCTTTGGTTTCATACTCTCTATTGGGCCAACTTTAATACCTAATTAAACTGGTGATACTAGGTATGCACACAACTCAAAGGAACTAAGAATCCCTAACTAAGCAATTCATCATTCATAAGAGGGTTGCATTAAATTATCAACTAGGGAGTCATACAACTTTAGATAGTGTTGTAAAAATATATGCATTCATATATTCTGAACATCCTACATCAATTGAGTATAGGCAAATAAACATGTCCAAATACAATAAAAGCTTGAAATAAGAATAAATTGCTAATTTACAAAACATGGGAAAAGAATACAAGTAATCTACCTTTTGCTATAGGTACCTATTGTTAAAGATTGTAACTATGAACTGCTACACTGTAGTGTCCCAACTTAACTAATCATTTGGAGTATGAAACAAAACATGAAGCTACAAAATCTAAATCATGAACTATAACACATCCATTCATAATCATATAACTGAAAACTAAAAATTAAATTCATAATGCATCATTTAATCTACTAGCTGAAATTAAAGTGGTTCAACAGACCCTCAAGTGGCCCTTGCTTGAGTTGCTACTTCCACAAGATTTTTCAAACACTTACTCAACAAATCATAGTATCAAATTGATTCTCCTTTATTGCATTCTAAACATAAGACTATTACCAAAATCTAGTAGAAAATTTGTTGAAGGTATTTTTTAAGAAAACATATTCTATATTCTCATAATACTGCTACTAAAAATCTAAAACTAATGCTACTAAATCTCCTCCTTGATAGACCTTGATAGAGGATCCTACTATATAGGGTCTTGTGAGGGAGTCCCATTATTCATGAATTGAAAAAAAAAACTATAAAAAAAATATCAAATCTTCCTCAAGAATAGGAAGAGGATTGAGTTTTGAAACAAAAAATAATAACTACTTTGAAACAGGATTAGCTCATAACAAAAGTAAACCATGTGACAAAACTAAAAAAATTGTGATACCCATGCTATAATTGCCTTTAAAATATGGATCTCCAAAGAAAGCGCTTCTTCAACAGTATCAATTTCAAGAATAAATTATAAAACAATCACATGGTAGATTGTACATACAGGTTACAAGGACTTATTCTTTCAAGTTTGTAGAGTGATCACATGAAATGTCATATGCTAAAGTGGTTCAGTCATAATATTTAAGGAATTCACGTAATCCAATAAAATTTTCAGGACATAAAAATAGGTTTATGGCACATAAACCAAGATTTTTTTACAATTATGTCAAGATAGATGCCTTGGGGTCCACATAGAGACAACAAATGTCTCAAGATCAAAAAAGAGGGCAATCACTTCCAAAACCAAGAAAAAGGCAATTTAGGTTTTAACAAAAGAGAATGAAAGCTTCATTTAGGAATCCTTTCTCTTCTTTGAAATACTAAATCCTCCTAAATAGATCTCGAAACCAAAGTCTATAGTATTTGTTTATAAGCTATTGAAATCATCTTCTTGAAGAAGGTATTTTCTCAACGTAGATTAAAGCTTCTATTTCAGAAGATCTAATCTCCCTTCATGTTCATGATCTTCAACAAAAATCCATTATTGATAAGTTTTGGAACCTTATTCCATCTAAAGAAGATATGATTTATTTGTTCAATGATAAATGGGATGAAGTAAATGACTTTTTCTTTCTAGAAAAGATAAAGGTTTTTTTTTTTTTTTTTTGGCTATTTTCAAATCACAAATGGATAGAGATAAGGCTAGTTTTTTCATTGTTCGAGTTTTTATTTACAATTCTAGGAACCAAAATTTTATCTATTTAACAAATATATTAAGTTTACTCCTTTATGGGTTCAGTTGAATCATTTGCCTCTCGTATACCATGACCTTCAAATCTTGGAGATTTTGAGGAATCATTTGGGTTGTTTCCATCTTCATGATATGGTTTAGTTTGAAAATATAGAAATGTCATTCCACTTCTATATTCTTTTTTATGTTCTGAAACCCTTCCCCAATTAATTTTCTATCTCCATAGTTAATGGTATATGGGAGAAGGTCATTCTTATTGAGGGTCCAGATCATTTTTTTCGATTTTGGACACGTTTTAAGCCAATGTAATCAAGCTATGAAACAAACATTTTTGGTTTGTGAGGATCCAAAAAATTAGCTTAAGAATGGTAAATATTATCCTAAAGCAAAAAATTCATGTCAAAATAATTTAGGGTTTTCAAAAAATCTAGGAAATCTAGAACCTTATCAAGTCTCTCTTCAAACTATTATTGACTCAACACTTTGCGAAGGTAAAAATTTAGAATTTTTTCATCTAATGGAAGAATAAAATAGAGAAAACTTGCTCTTTTCACATCAACTAGCTAACCCTTCTATTTTTCATTATGATGATCAAACTTTGAATAAATATCAAATTCAAGTCCACAAGAAAATATTTCCATTGATATTCATGAGGATTTTTATCAAGTAGACAAGGACATTTAGTCTCCCATTCATAAAGAGAAATATTTTTAAAATGATTATGTTTTAGATAGTATTGATTTCATATCTCCAAAGTAGAACTCTATTCCCCAAGAAGTATTTGAGGATATGGTGAATGAAATGTCCAAAAGATAGGAACAAATTTATCAAAGGAAATAGCTGATGATATTCTTAAGGATCAAAATGAATATGGATATTCACAAATTTTGTCTATTTTACAAATAGAAAAAGTGGATAAATTATATTTTTCTATTCCTCCTTCCAAAAGGGGAAGAAAATCTAGAAGCAAAAAACCCTAGGAAGAAATTGAGGTGAGAATCCAGTCCACCCTTGAAAAATGTTTAAGCTAAGCTTGAGGAGAGCATGTGGCTCTCCTTGAGGCCAATGAAAATCATCTTGTGGAATGTTAGGGGCATTAATTTTGCTAACAAGATAATTTAATAAAACATCAAATTGACATAAGTGGTTCATATATTTTTTTCTTTAGGAAACAAAGTTATCAGTTGATCAAGGTTCAAATATTTTTTTCTAAATGGTCAAGATGGCACTTTTTATTTCAGCAAAAAATAGTGCCTCATGACGTTTAGCTATCTTTTGGAATAGTAAAAAGATAAAAATTGAATTGATAGCCTCTACCCCAAGATGGATGTTAGTCAAAGTATATTTTTAATCTAAATTTATAGCTATTTAATATTTATGCTCCTAATTCTATAGTGGGAAATAAATTGCTTTGAGATTCTTTAGAGAACTGTAGTTATGAATAATTTGAGAGAGGCGAAATTTGTTGTAGGAGGATACTTCAATTTCATTAGATAAACCTCAAAGATAAATCACGTGGCATTTTTCCTCCACCAAAAACCATTGAATATTTTAATACTTTTGTTAAAAATAATTCCCTCCCAGATTGTCCTCCCAAAAATGGAAAATTTACATGGACAAACAAAAGAAAAAAAGATAGATTTATTTTTAAGTCATCTTGGCTAGAATATGATTTTAATTTGTGTTCCTTTGTTATGTCTTTCTCTACATATGATCATTTTCCTATTCTCTTGGAATTAAAGGACAAGTTGATCATATTTAATTATAAAACATCCTTTAGATTTGAGGTAATGTGGTTTGATTCCTTTACTTAAAGAGTGGTGGATGAGTGATCCTTATTCAGATGACTCTAGATTGAATCAGTTGTATAATAAAATTCAATTTATTAAAAAAAAAATCTTGGAATTAGAATCATTTTATAAACATTCAGGAAAAAAAAAATTCAAAGAAGATTGTAGGATATTATTGATCAAATTATTTAGTTTGGGATCAACAAAGAAAGTTTTAAGCTAAAAAAAGTATCCCACATCTAGTTTCTTAAGAGGACAATAAGTTGTTATTGCAAGAATTTACCCTTGATGAAGTAAAAGTAATTGTTTTCTCTTTATCTCTAGACAATGCTCTAGGTCCTGATGGATTTACTGCTCTATTCTTTTAGAAGTGTTGGGATTTTTTGAGAAAATATCTTTGGTTGGCTTTGGAAGAGTCAAGAAGAAATCATACAAATTTGAGAGAAATGAATGCAATTCATATTGCTTTAATCCCCAAAGTAAGTTCTCCATCATGATTTACAAATCTTTTGACCAATTTCTTTATGTAAAACATTAAATAAGATCTTTTCAAAGATAGCCTCTTTTAAATTAGCTTCTTTTCTCCCTAAGATTATTTTTAAGGAGCAAGGGTTTTTCTTCCAAATAAAAAAACTATAAAAGGGGCCTTAGTTGCTCATGAAGTGCTACATTTCATTCATCACCATAAACTTCAAGTTGTGATTATAAAATTGGATATGATGAAAGCCTATGTTAAAGTCAATTGGGAATTTTTTATTAAAGTTATCCTTAGGTTTGGTTTCTCATAAAAATGGTGCAAATAGATTGTGTCTTGCATCTTGGGAGTCAAATTTTTAGTATTGTTAAATGGCTACTCTTTAGTATTTTTCTAATCTTTCTAAGGAGTTTGTCAAGGAAATCCTTTGTCTCCTTTCCTATTTATTTTGATGGAACAAACTTTGAGCAAATCAATAATAGACCAAAATCAAGTTTACAAATGAAAAGGGATTTATATTCGAAGACTTCAAATCCCCATCACTCATGCATTATTTTTTGATGATACATTATTATTTGGTTTCTTTTCCATATCCAAAGTGCAATGCATCAAAGTAGCCTCAAGTCATATTGTCAAGCTTCAAGTTAGGCTATTAATCCGTAAAATATAAAAAAATAATTCTAGAATGTCTCCCCATCTCTTCAACAATGAATCTTTTCTCTTTTGGGTTTTAAAATTGATGCCCTTCCAATATCTTGGGATTCCTGTTTTTTATGGGGGCAATCAAGAATGATTTTTGGAAAAAACATTTTGATTTTAATTAAAAAAAAGAGTCTCCCCTAGAAAGGTAAATGGTTAACTCTGTTAGGGAGAATAACTATGATAAATGTTGCCCTCTTGACAATTCGTATTTATATGATGTCTATGTTATAAATGCCTAAGGGAGTTATTCATTATATTGGAAAAGTTTGAGGAATTATTCGTGGAAAGTTAATTATGAAAATATAACAAAATTGTTCTAGTAGCTTGAGACAAACTTTGCATAGTTCGACAACTTTTAGGTACATGTATCCATAATTTGGAGGCTCATAATTTGACTTTAGGGGCCAAGCTTACATGGAGGCTTTTTGCTAAAGCAGAAGCAAAATATGTAAGATAATGTAAGAAAAGTATTTAGATTCTAATGAACCTCATAATCTAGAGATAGGATTAGAAATTTGAAACTTCATAAGATGCAGAGAAATAATTCTCCTTCATTTATCTTGGGTCATACATAATGGAGAATCAACACATTTTTGGGATGATTCTTGGAATCGAAATCCTCCTCTTTGAAGCATAGAGTCTCTTACAAAAGCTAAAATAATTTTGAAAGATTTATGGGAAGATAAACTAAAATATTATTTTGTGGTTTCTTCAAACTATGTATTTAGGTCAACAAAATGGAAGAGTCTTCAAGATTCCCCTATTTTGTAGAATCAAACAAATATTTTTTAGGCTATTCTCAAAGAAAGGAAAATCTCTTTCTCTCAACAACTTACTAAGTTGATCTAGGCTCCTTCAAATAATGGTTAGTACAATGTAAACCAAGGATATATGTCTTTAATCTTCCCAAGTTCAAATTTGCAATTGGAATATAGCTTGTCTACCTAAAGTCAGGGATTTTGCATGGTTAGCCTTAAATAACCAATTCTTATTAGTTCTAGACTAGTTAAGTTAGGCATCTCTCGAGATTTTAAGTGTCCTTTATGTGACATTCACACATAAGATATAGATCATCCACTTCTTTCTTGCCCATTCATAAAAAAATGTTGGAGGTGGTTGACATCAAAATTGAATTGGAGTTCTCCTCTTCCCAAACTTTTTTAGATCTTTTCCATAGTTGGCCTTTGTTATATAAAGATTATACATTTTTCAGTATTTGAATTGTTTCTCCTTCCTTATTCATATGGAACATTTGGCTTGAAATAAATAAAAAGATTTTAAGAAAATAATCCAATAGTTGGGAAGAAGTCATATTACAGTTGGAAAAATCCATATCTAAGGTTATCATCACTCATATGACTAAATATAGTTTTTAAAAAACTAATTTTTTCTTCATGGGATGCAAAGATTTTAAAATAGTGGAAATTTATTTCCTTTCTCTATTTTGGTTGTTTTCAATCTCTTCACAAGATGGACAAAAGCAAAGTGGTTTGGATTCCTCTAAAGCATCCATTAGTTTGATAGAGTCTCTTTGGTAATCTTTGAGTTTTTAGGAGCAACTTGTATTCTTTGTAATTCAAAAGTTGAAAATATTTTTGCTTTAAATGGAAAATTATATATTGGATCAAACAATCAGACAAAAACTCAATCCCTTATAATAGGGTTATAATTGACTATAAAAAATAATGTTAAGAAGATTATTACTGAAGGAGATTCCCTCAACATTATTAATGGCATTAAGAAGAAAAATCTCAATAACTGAAAGATCAAATATGTCCATGAGGTTTAGAATCTCTTAAATCAAGTTCAATCATATCAAATTGAACATTGCTAGACAAGAAATAAAACTACCTAGTTGATAGTCTTGCAAACCTTACATGTGACCAAAACTAGAATACAAATAAGAGATTTTCCACAAATTTTTAAAATTGTGAAAGGTGAATTATCTTTAAAATCTCCAATTTTAGAGACTTCCTAAGATTATAACTTGTTTTGTGTACATAGCAAGATAAACATCCTTTGTATAGGTATTTGAGTTAAGTGGTTTTGCAATGTGAAATAATATTTTAAATGTGTGTATCAAAATATTTTTCCGTGTGCTGTAATATTCCAAATGTGTGTATATCAAAAGCTCCATCATCTGAACATGTTTTTGTACTGCCAAACATAAAGGGAAATTGTTTGCTGAGATCACATTTGTGTGAGAAGATAGTTTTAATTATTCCTCATTAAATCCTCATCTGTCAAGTGGGTATAAAATAGTTATGTTGGTGGAATTTATCTGACATTTTTTTCTTCTTGCTTGCAAAGGTGCTTCCATGGATACATAGCTTAAAACGAGTTTGTTCTTACTTGTTCTCAAATGGGAATGTCTGAACAATGGTGATTTGATTATGATCTTCTTGGGAAAGTATTCAAGTTCCAGATTTTGCACGAGTCACCAAGGATCATTTTCTTTTCTCATGTCTTGTCTTGTTTTTTTATCAAATTCCTTGGATCTTATTCAAGATGTTGACATGGTAAGGTGGATTTCTCTCAATTAAATCCAAGATTGTCTATTTTATGAAGAATCCTTTAATGAGGCTTTGTGTGACTATGATTTTTTTCATGTTCAGAGAGAAAAAAATGGGGGTCTATTTAAGCACTCGGAGATTAAGAAATCTCTAGCCATAAATTGTATTTCAATGCAATCAAACATGGTGTTCATAATTCTCTACAATTTCATCACTTTGAAGTGGATGCTTACATCTTCTAAGATCTTCTTCTCTCTCAGTTTCATCTTTCCTCTCCTTCAGATAGCAATGAACTTGTTGAATCAGATGATGGTGATGGAGGAGAGATCGTCATCACCCAAGATATACATATTAATGTGCCTCCAAAATCTTGATAATGTTAGGGTTAAATGAAGATAATATTAGTGTGGTCTTTTGATACTCTCTCTTTGGGAATTCATATGTAATATGGCTATATGAAGAGCCTCTTTTGTTATCCTTTCGATCTATAATGTTATAGTTGGCTCAACAAATGAGTCTATTTTGTAAATATATATTATACTATATTAATATAAAATTTAGATGTTTAGTATGTTTGACTAACTCATAGATATTAGGGTCTAGGTTTAGTATCTTTTATTAAACAAAAAAATATTAACTCATAGACATTAGGGTCTAGGTAAGTTTGTATCAATTTTTAATGTTAATGGACTCTTCTTTTTTCTTTTCTTTTTTATCCTTTTTGTGGTTTACTATGATGTATCTTTAATTTATTGTGGAGTACAATCTTATATATCTTATATTGAACAAATACATGACTTATGCATGCATGAGGATGAAGAACAACATGAAGATCTTTTTAAGTTTTTACTTAGTAGATGTGAGGATTATGTGCCACTAATTGATGATATATCTTTTCCATCTTCATCCAATATTACATGAGAAATACATAAACATATGGTTATGGGACACATGAGAATGACATTTCACATTATTTACACTCCCTCATTAGCAAGATTGACAATCTAGAAATGTGTGTTGAAGCTTATGGGGAAATATTTAAACAAAAAGATTATATTGATGAGACATTACATAATACTTAAGCATATGCCATTTTGACTTGTCCTTCACAAGTGGATTTGTATAACATTGTTTTACAAGGTATGATGTTGGATTTGATAAATTTCTCCATTCAAGAAGTTTCTAAATTAAATGTTTCAATTATTTTCATCACTTGATAAGTTTCTTGCTAACTTATTTCCAACAAACTTTAGTAATCCAATTCCATCCTAGGAGACAATCAAAGGATAATGCACAACCTAGCTAAGTGATTAGATTCACTTAAGTATGTTGAAAAAATGAAGAAGGAACCCTTTTAATGTGTTGTCATTGATGCCAACATTAATTTTTGATAGTTTGTCTAATCCGGTGAACAATATAGAGACATCTTAATCCAGTATTTTGATCCGGAATTGCTCGTGTAATAAGATCTGATTATGAGGTTATAGTATGATATTATTGACTACTTTGTACATTGATGTCCAAGTTTTCAATGATTTTGGATGAATAGGTTGAAAATTACAAGTAACAATAGTTCAACATACAATTTTGGCTTTATACAGTGTAAATGGGTATGTGTAATTTGGTCCACGTTCCTCCGGTGATTGGAATAAAATTTTACAATTTTGGGAGATTGTTTATAGGTGTTAGTACACTATATATTCCTAATGACACGTGCTTATATGACCAAATGGATCGTTGATGGTTGATTAGTTGGCTTATTTTGTGATTAGGTCTAATTCCTGGCTAACCTAATACTTGATATGTATTGTGAAGTCTAAATATATATTGTAGATGTTAATGAGATCTATTTTAGGTCCATGCCGACCTAAATTGAGTGTTGCACATTCAATTTGAGCACGAATAAGTTTTTGAATCAAGTATGGAGCTGACAATGTAATTTTGAATTAAAATAGGGCTACATTTAATTGAGCCGACCTAATTGATGTATATGGATGTATTGGGTATATGTGTAAGACATTTTTGAGTTGTAGAAGGGTGAGATGAGGATATGTGATGTGAACATGCAAATTTGTATGTGTGTGATCCAAATAAGTGCAGAATTATTATGAATGTTGAATGACTACAAAGTAGAGTAGAGTTTCGTATTCAGAGCTTTAAAGGAACTAAATCCAACATAAGGAAAGTGCACTTTGTATCAATTCACATTTTGGTTGTATAGCCATTACTATTTTTGTATCTATCTTTGGGTATGAGCCTTATTGGATAGTGTGTCCTAGCAGTGAGCCTCTATAATATCTTATAACCAGTTATAATATATTGTGAGCTAATCCCCGCCGTGGTTTTTCCCTTTTTGGATTTTCCACGTTAAAATCCTGGTGTTCATGTGTCATGTGATCTTGTGGTTATGTCATGCTTTCATTCATTATTGCAGTTAGATATGTTTTGTTAATTGGATGGATTATGATTAAATGGTTTAATAGAATATTGATTCACCCCCTCTCAGTATTCTGATTGTTCAACTTGAAGTAGTATTATGAATTATAGAATTCACAAGAATTTTTAGGAAGGATTCAAAAGGTCATAACACATTCAAAGAGTCAAAAGTTAGCACAAACACTCTTTCTATATATATATATATATATATAAGAGTATGCATTACAACAACGATTGAGAATGAGAATTCTCATTATCAAAAAAGGCACAAGATAACTTTCCTAATTTTCCTAGACTACACAAATGATGATATTAGATACACAAGTCATGTATATTGTGAATATAGGGCAAGAATGTGGGACTTACTAGATTGGTGATGTAATTAATAGTTAGATGTGTATATGGATTCCCGTTTGGTGACTCCCTTGTATAAGGTGTATAGTGTCATGTATTTGTAAGCGAGGTTAATATTATAGCCACATTTATGCTAACTTGTGTTTTATGTGTATGGTCATGTACTATGTATGGATGGGATATTTCTAAGTGTCATCCAAATGGTGTGGAATGCATGTGTTACATGAGACTTTGCCATGTTCTTGATGCATATGATGCCAATTTTTTAGATTTGTATGGAGCCATTTCTAATGAAACTAGGCCTACCAAGAATCACACACATATAGAAGCATAATAGATGGATTCCAATGGTCTATGTGTTGTAGTGTATGCTTTAATGAAAATTTACAATGATAAAGCATGTGTTGTGGTGTGCAATATGGAGGTACATGTGTTATAATGCATAATGTAGAGAGGTATAAAGAATGTGTGAAGCATGATTCTCGAAGGTGTTGAATATCCTTTGAGGAAGATATGAATAATTAAACTTAAATAACTCATGAGGTTGTATGATTGAGTGTAGAACACAAAAATAATAAGGTTGATGCTTGCATGGTTGTGTGTAAAAGAATATTATAAAATAGACATCTATTCCTAAGGAAATTACGTATAAGGATGACATGAAAGAGTCCATATAAGGGATATAGAGAAAGAAATAATGTTAATAGTCTACTTTAAAATAATATGTTTATATCATGTATTCTTTCTTAAGCATCAATGGTTTCCATTATGTTTTATTATTCATTGAAGAAGCTTATTTGTAGTTGATGAACTAATGAATAGACCTGTATGTAGTTATGCTTAGAGCATTCACCCTTTCTTGAAGAATGATGGTCACCTATTTTGTTCTAAATTTTCTAGAGATTGTGATGTAGTAATAGGGTGTTGTTGACCATGTAGACACTGATTTAGGGTGAACCAATTAGATGGTGCAATTCAACATGAGGTACACAATGATGTGTATATTTGCTAATGATTTATGGAAGCATGATGCAAAAGATAGTGATATATACTTAAGAATTATGGAAGCAACCCACATATAACTAGAATTTAATCCTTAAAGGTAAATCATTCATGGTGGATCTTAAGTATTCTCAAGTGTGTTATTCTTATTGTTAATGAATTGATGCTCCTACTATGGATGCCCATAGATGAAAAAGGATGTATGTGATATCTCTATGTACTCTAATACTAAAAGGAGAGGGTATATGTGTATCAATTTTTCCTTGTTAAGGAATATGTGTACACTCCTTGCATGTGAGAGAGTAGATCATGAAAAACATGCTAAGAACACTATATATTTAGAGAATGTTATTGACATTGTGATGATACTGAGGTGTGTTGGGCACAATTGTAAAGTTTTAGTTTTTGGGGTGATTTAGTTGAATTATCATTGATAAATGATGTTATATGGCTCAATTCACGTCTATTATATAGTACCAACAACTTACCCATATCATAATGAAGTTGACTAACTCTATGTGCTTGTAGTTTTGATAACTATGAAGCTTCTAATGTAAGTGTAGACATGACCTATTACAAGTACTAAGAAATTGTAGGTTAAGCATGAATCATTATGATGATAAGATGTGTGTATGTGGTGGAATCTAACACATTATATACATGAAAAGAATTGTGCCAATAGGAACATATACGAGAGGAAGTGATCCTTCACCACTTGGATGGGTTGAACCATTCATAGTGTTAATGTGGTGTGTGTATAGTCAACTATGCACAATCATCCAAGCTCCAAAAAATAGATTGTGAATGGTTGCTATTTCCACTAATTCCACATATATGTAGAACTTAACATCCTCTAGTTCTATGGTCCCTATATAAACAATGGTGTCATGTAACCTAGGTGTGTAATGAGGACCTCTATTGAGGATCCTTTCGCACATTATGTATTTGAATAATGGAGTGTTCCTATATTTATGGTATGTATACCTTGATATGTGTTATCGTTGCATGTAAGAGGTGACTAAGGAGTCCATAGGCTTAGGGAAAATCCACTCTATGTAGAGTTTTTTTGATAGTTGTGAACTTCTCGATGCATGTGGAATTGCATGTAAAGTACTTGTTATACAAGAAATATTTATCAAGTGTTGGTCTATGGAGCCTGATCAAACTTTGGAGTTAATATTTTGGTCACTTTTCCCAATGCAGTTTCCCCCCAAATTAATTAATGGGGGAGTGTAGGGGGCAGATCCCCTCTTGCGGGGTTCAAGGCGACCACCCTCCCCCCCCAAGCAAGGGCCATGGGGTGGAGCTCACGGTGGGGACCTGGGGACAATGCCCCTAGTAGCTCTGCTAGGGGCAACACCCCTGAAGTAAAAATACTATAATTAATTTGTTGTAAATTCCTATTGTATTTTGGTTGGAAAAACTAATTCGTAACTGCCTGAAACAAGGATTTTTATTGCTGCAGAATTAAGAAATGAAATGTCATGACTTTGTAAAGAAGCCAACAACAAGGCACACACAAAAGGAGATTGAAATTCACGGTTCTAAGAAGAATGAACACACAAAAAAGCACATAGAGTTTATTGTTGTTATGGTGTGTAACACGCAACAACACGTGATGGAATTTTGGGCATAGTTTAAAGTTTACTGTTGCATGTTGTAGCATATTGTTGTAGGTTTGTGTAATTTATAATTCATTGGGAATTTAGTAAAATGGACTACTATTATTTGTGGACGTAGCCCAAAGGGTGAACCACATTAAAATATGTTGAATTCATTCCTTTGCTTTGTGAATTATTTCTTTGTTCTATAATTCAAATTTGCATTATTATTAGTAATTTAACTCTTTTTCCCTATCAAAAAATCATAACAATTGGTATTAAAGTATGGTGTGCAATAGTTTGGCAAGAAAGTCTCATGATTGAGTGGGAGCAATGCCTAAAGAGGGGAAATCGAAGGTTGTTAAATTCATTGGCCAAAATTATCAATTATGAGAGATGCCAATGGAGGATTATTTATATCAAAAAGATTTGTGGTAGTCATTGCAAGGGAAAGAAAATAAACCAACAAAATTGACAGATGAGGAATGATAAATTTTGGATAGAAAGGCACTGGGAAGTATTCGGTTATGCTTGGAACCATCAATGGCATTTAATATTTCAAAAGTGAAGAAACAAAAGAATTAATGCAAACATTAGCAAATATGTATGAAAATCCCTTAGCTTCAAATAAGGTATTCTTGATGAAGCATTTATTTAATATGAAAATGGTAGAAGGTGGTTTGGTTATAGATCATTTAAATGAGTTTAACATAGTTACCAGTCAATTAGTTTCTATAAATGTTAGTTTTGATGAAATTAGAGCTTTCTTGGTTTTATGTTCTTTGCCTGAAAGCTAGAATAACTTGGTTATGGCAGTTAGTAACTCCGTTTCTAGTTCAAATACATTAAAATTTGATGATGTTGGTGTGATTTTGAGTGAGGAAATTCAAAGAAAAAGCACAAGTGAAACTTCTATATCAAGTAATATTTTAAATGTAGAAAATAGGGTTAGATCAAAAGGGAGAGGAAGTCCTAGAGGTTGTGGGAAATTACAAGAAAGGTCAAAGAATAGAAGGTCACAATCCAAAGAAAAGAAGGATTGTTGGTACTATGGAAAACTAGGTCACTTGAAGAAAGATTGTTGGTCTTGAAAAAATAAAGGAGACAAACAAGATGACAATAAGGAAGCAAATGTGGTAAGTGAACTTGAAGATTATGCTTTAATTATTTCCCTAGATAGTGTTGATGATTCACGGGTATTATATTCAAGGGCCTCATTTCATGCTACACCCCATATAAATTATTTTCTTGATTACGTCCAAGGATATTTTGTGCTGGTATATTTAGGGGATAATGAACCTTGTTAGATTGTTGAAAAGGGAAAAATTAAGATTAAATTGCAAAATGGAAATAAATGGCTACTATAGGAGGTAAGGCATGTTTCAATGTTAGTAAAAAAATAATTTAAACAAGGCAACTAGGTGATGAAGGTTGCATAGTTACTTTTACGAATAACATTTAGAAGGTTACAAAAGGTACTTTGGTAGTGGCTAAAAGTGTGAAAGTAGGAACTTTATATATTTGTACAGGTCATATTGTTCCTTCTACTTTAATTGTTGCAGAGAAAAATACATCAAGAAAAGCTATTGGAAAAATAGAGCTAAAACAGTTGTTATGGGTTTAACAACATTTGTTGCGGGTTCTACAACAGTCATAGGAATAGTTGTCACAAGTTTTGCAACATAAATAGGAATAATTGTTGCGAGTTCTAAGATAACACTATGGAATCACAAACTCGGGCACATGAGTGAGAAAGGTATAAAAATCCTTCATTCTAAGAAGTTATTACCAGGTCTAAAATGTATTAACATTGATTTTTGTGAGAGTTGTGTGTATGAGAAACAAAAGAGAGATTTCTCAAGGATGGGAAGAAAAAGAAAGATGATAAATTGGAGCTTGTGCATACAAACATATGGGGACTAGCTCAGGTATCTTCTCTCAGTGGCTCTCATTATTGTGTCACATTTATTGATGATGCACCTAAAAAAAAATGGGTGTATTTCCTTAAACATAAATTGGATGTGTTTGAAACTTTAAAAAATATAAAAGCTTGGTTGAGAATGAGATAGGGAAAAGATTAAAATGTCTCATATCTGATAATGGAGGCAAGTATTGCAGCAATGAGTTTGAATATTATTGTTCATTTAATGAAATTCGTATGTAGAAAATGGTTCCAGGGACTCCATAGGAAAATGGTGTGGCTGAGTGAATGAACAAAACAATTATGGAGCATCTAAGGAGCATGAGATTGCATGTTGGGCTGCCTTTACACTTGTGGGAAGAGGCTATTAATACTGTTGTATATTTAATGAAGAGAGGTCCTTCAATTTCTTTGGCTTGTGGTATTCCAAAGGAAGCATGGACATGTAAGAAGGTGTGTTATTCTTTTCTCAAAACCTTTGGTTGTGAAGCTTTTACACATGTTGATTTTGAAAATAAAACCAAGCTAGAAGCTAAATCTAAAAAGTGTACCTTTGTTGGATATGACATTGAAGAATTTAGTTGTAGATTATGGGATTTTGATAATTTAAAAATTATTAGAAGCATGAATGTTGTGTTCAATGAAAAGGTTTTATACAAATATCAGTTGCAGAAGCATGAGAAGAAAGAAAAAGAAAATGTGGTGTTGGATGATATTCTAGAAAGTAATATTCCAGTGGTTCCTCATGCTCAACAACAACAAGAAATACCATAAACTCTAGTAAATGTTAGACATTCTAAATGGATAAGTAGACCTCTCAAAAGATTTTCTCCTTCATTATATTCTATTTTATTAACTAATGTTGGTGAACATGGAGGGTATGAAGAGGATATGTAGGTGGATACACATGAACAGTGAGAGCAAGGAATGAAAAAAGTAATGGATTCCTTGCTGTAAAATCAGACTTGGGATTTATGCAAGTTGTCTGTAGGTAAAATATTTTTACTAAATAAATGGGTTTACAAGCTAAAAGAGGAAGGAGGTAAGAAAAGCTTTAAACCTAGACTTGTGGTAAAAGGATTTGCACAAAAAAAGGGTATTGGTTTTGATGAAATATTTTTTCCATTTGTTAAAATGACTTCTATTCGTACTATTCAAATTCTTGTGGCTACAAAAGATTTGCATCTTGAACAACTAGATGTGAAAACAATATTTTTCCATGGGGATTTGGAAGAAGAAATATATACATGCAACAACCATAGGGATTTGAGGTCAAAGGTAAGGAGAATTTAATGTGTAGATTGAAAAAGAGTTTATATGGATTGAAACAGACACCTCGATAATGGTATTTAAAATTTGATAGTTGTATGGTCGAGCAAGGTTATAGACGGTGTCATTTTGACCATTTTTTTTTATTTTAGGAGGTTGGATAATGGTAGTTATATTATCCTATGTTTATATGTTAATGATATGCTTGTTGTGGGGTCTAACATGGATCACATTAATGAGTTAAAACAAAAGTATGCAAAGTCTTTTAATATGAAGGATTTGGGTGCAACTAAAGAAATCCTTGGTATGAGAATTTCATGAGATATGAAAAATAGAAAATTAACTCTATCTCAAAGTGATTATATTGAGAAGGTGTTAAAAAAAATTAGTATGGAAAATGCCAAAGCTGTTAGCACACCTTTGCCTAGTCATTTTAAATTGACTAAGGAGATGTGTCCAAAGACACAAGAGGAGGAAGAAAAAATGTCCAAGATTCTATACTCTTTAGTTGTTGGTAGTTTAATGTATGCAATGGTATGAACTAGGCAGGATATTGCACATGTTGGAGTTGTGAGAAGGTATATGAGTAATCTCATAATGGAGCATTGGGATGTTGTTAAATGGATTTTCAGGTATTTCAGAGGGACAACCAATGAACATTTATTTTTTGAGGGACCATACACTACTTTACAAGGTTATGTTGACTCTGATTTGGTGGGTGACATTAATACTAGGTGAAGCACTATAGGTTATGTGTTTACTGTTGGCAGAACAATAATTAATTAGATTTCAAGGCTACAAAAGGTATGCATTTACTATTGGTAGAGCAATAATCAATTAGATTTCAAGGCTGAAAAGGTATGTTGCTTTATCAACCACAAAGATAGAGTATGTTTCTATAACATAGGCAAGAAAGGAGATGATTTGGTTGTAATTTTTCTTAGAGGAATTGGGAAAATAATAGGTTGATAATTACTTATTTATGGATAGCTAGAGTTCCATTCATCTTGCTAATTTTTTTACCCTACATTCAAAGACAAATCACATACAATTGAGATATAATTTCATATGATCAATATTCGAGGATGGACAGTTAAAGATATAAAATATTCATACAAGTAAGAATCCAACATATACGCTTACAAAGACGGTAACACGGAAGAAGTTGATTTCCTCTTCAACTTTCATTGGTCTTCAAGATTAAAATTATGGAAATAAAATAGCTATGTCTAGGGGTGTTCAATTCCAGTGGGAGCTACAGGGGCAATAGTGCTATGGGATCAGTCTCCAAGTGGGAGATGGTTTGGTGTGGAGTTTGATTAGTCTCCAAGTGGGAGAATGTTGGTTTGTGGAGCTTGATCAAACATTGGATTTAATATTTTGGTCACTGTGCTTGGCGTAATTTCCCCCAAAGTTAATTAATGAGGGAGTGCAGGGAGGGCGAAGCCCCTCTTGCAAGGTCCGAGGGGACCACCCCATGACGAGGGCTTGTGGGTGGAGCCCACAGTGAGAGTTTGGGGGTAGCGCCCATGAAGAAAAAAATCACTATATTTTTAATAAATAATTTGTTGTAAATTCCTATTATATTTTGGTTGGAAAAAATAATTCATAATTGGCTGAAATAAGAAGTTTTATTGCTATGGAATTAAGAAATGAAGTGTCATGACTTTGTAAAGAAGCTAGCAACAAGGTGCGCATAGGAGATTGAAAGTCATGGTTATGAGAAGAATGACCACATAGCAAAGTGCGTGGAGTGTATCATTGTTATGGTGTATAACACACAACAATGCGTGAGGGAATTTTGAGCATAGTTTGATGTTGCACATTGCAACAAATTGTTGCAAGTTTATGTAATTTGTGGGTAAAATCACAAAGTTGTGTCACACTTTATAAAGAAAATGGCCAACACTGATCCAACTTTTAAATTTGAATCACTAAAAAGTGGCATATATGTTTTGAATTTTGAAATCGTGTAAACTAGTAAAATATGTATTTTTTAGTATATTTTATGTTTGTATTTTTAAACAAAAAAAATAAAAAATTTTAAACTAGTTTTTAATAAATTAAAACTATATTTTGTTGCCGATAAAATGCTGAAAAGTGAAGTTGCATGGGACGTCAAACTTTTTATAGTAATTTTTTTGTGTATTTATAACTTGAAACTTTAGTGCATGAATATATTTTTTTCCAATTTTGATGAATATATATTTTTAAATAAATATTAAAATGTGCGTGAATAAAAAAAAACTGTTTCCATCAGATGTCAACTTTCATATTAAATATTTATCTAAAATGGAAAATAAATTATACCATCTTGAAATAGATTCTTTTATCTAGTGCATCATATTTTTTTCAATTTTTTTAATAAGTTTTAGTATTTTTCCTTGGCATGGTAATCAACCTAATATTTTGTGCTGATAACCTACTTTTAGTAGAAATAAAAAATAAAATATAAATAACAATTAAACTATTAAAATAAATATATTTTTGAAAACTACACTTATGGATCTACAAAAAGGTATTTTTATATTTAAAAAAAAATGTTATTTACATTAGTAGGAATTATTGAAACTTTGAGTTTTTCAAATAATTTTATTTCTTTGGTAAATTGGACTTAAAGTGGTGCTCCATATATTTTTAGCCAACAATTTTAGTTGAAAAAGTTGTGGAAGTATCTAACTTAGCTAGAATGAATCTTACTAGATCATATGTTTGACCAAAATTTATTTTTAGTTAGAAATACTTAAAGTAAGTTGTGTTGATAAGTTGCCCTGAAAGTGTGACACAAAATTGTGCTTTTACCCTTGTAATACACTATAAATTTAATAAAATGCACTGTTGTTATTTGTGGACATAGCCCAAAGGATGAACCACGTTAAAATTTATTGTCTTGTGCCTCTGTGAATTCATTCCTTTGTTCTGTGAATTATTTCTTTATTGTCATTCAAACTTGCATTATTATTAATAATTCAACTCTTCTATCCTGTCGAAGAATCCTAACAATAAGTGAATTCAATTTAATTATTGCATGTAAATGATTCATCGATGCTAAATATATCTTTAATACATCTATCTAAAAAACACTAAGAGCTATAAGTCTCGAGGTGTCTTGAGGTGCCTATCTATACTCAATAATAATTTTAATATAAGTTCCTTGAGACTCATATCTCTTAGTGTTTATATATATATATGCTATTATATTATACATCTATTTATATTACTTATATAATACATACATATACATTATTTTATTTACATTATTTCCGAGATACCCTCATATATATATATATACATACACATACATTTTATATAAGTAATGTATATAGTATATATTACACTCATATATTCATGTTTATAAAAAATATTACTCTTATATATATATATATATATGAGTAACATTATTTATATATAGTAGTGACTAAGATAAAACATGACAACATTCTCACTTGTTTTTGATTCCCTCAATCTGCTTCCTAGCATTTTGACACCTCTTAAGGCCCATAGTGTTTGTGGGAGTTCTTGAGCCTATGGGAATGGTACAATTGCTTTGGAATCACTTATAGTTAAGGTTCTTCTAGTGTTAATGGACTATTTGAAGGGTGGACTATTTGAAGGGTGTGCAACTTGATGACTCTCCTTTTTCTCTAGCTCACACCATTCACAATGGTACTCCTTTTGGTGGTAGCGATGTTAGTGGTTTGGATGTTACTGTGTCTTTTGCTATGATTGTGAGCTATTATCCATCCATGATTTTTTCTTTCTCTCATCCTCAAGCTAAAACTCTACCATTTCATTATGCTTAGGCCCCTATCATGCAATGTGGCTACGAGGTCATCAAGATTACAGTATCTCATTATGCTCATCTTGCTTTACTTTTTAGATTTAATCATTTTTGGCCATCTCTTCTTGACTTGCATAAGTGGATGTTGGTGTCTTGGAGATTCCTCACAAAATAAAAGAATGAGTTTTACCCTTGTGCCAAAGGGTTTTTTATTGCTATTTTTGGTTCCCAAGCTAATAGGGAGTTGATTTATAGTGGTAGGTTGTGGTTGTGGGGTAAACACTCTTTGTCACTCAAGCAATGGTTTTGTTTTTTAATACCCTTAAAACCCCCTTCATATTGTGCCAATTTGGGTCAGATTACCTAATCTCCCTCTCCATTTTTTGGAAGACTCCTATTTTGAAGCTATTAAAAATTCTATTTGATGATTTCTTAAGGTTGATTTAGTTAATTTAGACATTGGCCACACTACTTATGCCCTTTTTTGGTGGACATTGACTCTTCCAAGGCTTTTCCCAGGGAGGTAATTTTGATGGTGGGGGATAGGCCTTGGACTAAAGTTATTTATTATGAAGGTCTTCTCTTCCATTGGAGGAATTTTTTCGCTTATAGGAATATTTCTTTGGATTGCCCTCATTCTCATCACAAGAATATTGTTTCAACTACATGATGGTGAAATGCCTTCTTTGAACACTTGATGGCTAATGTTTTTGTTGGCTCAAAATACCCTCTTATGTCTTTGGTGTTGGGGCATGGGGCCTTAGTGGTGACAACGTCAATGGCTTCTAACCTCAGATTATTATTGGTGTGGCGGTCCCTTCTCTTTTCATGTTGCTTGATGATCCTATTGCAACCTATGTTCTAGTGAGTGTTGATCCTCTTGCATGGGTTGGTGTTGGTATTTCTCCTTCGGTTTGTGTTACAATTTACCCTCAAAGATTGACTTCCTCAGCTAGGCACTCCTCTCTTGTGTTGTGCTTGATTGAGGCCTTAGAGAGGAATTCTTCTCCATTCTCTCCACAATATGAAAATATGGATAATGAGGTTTCTTGGTTTGCTATCCAAAGAAGGAAGAAAGGTATTTCAAAACATGTATCTCAATCCCAAACTAGGGTCAAGGGTGTGATATTTTCTTGCTCAAGGTTGGTGTTGTTTAATGTCCTTGTGTTGTGGTTTAGTCTTGGCAACCTCGTTGTAGATGTGCTATTATCCAATTGTTGAGTGTTGATTGTCTCTCTTTGTACAAGGTTCTATACCCTTTCAAAATTTGGTTTACCCTTAATCAAAAATATTATTTACATATATAATATATAAAAGTCATATTTATCTATAAATATAAACTAGCATATACCTATGGATTCATATTCTACTTAAATCATACATTTAGACACCTCAAAAATGACATCTCTTAGATTTTTCTAAAGATAAATATGTCAATATTAATTCTAAAGATAAGTATGTTAGTATTAATTACATTATTAATATTTATTATAGTACTTATTAATATATTATATAATATTTAATAATATATATTATTAATTTACAAACAAAATGTTATCAACTATTGTCAGATTTTAACATTTTTAGCATACAAAATATTAAATAAGTGTAGTAATTCTCCTAAGGTAAAGATAAATAGATCATTTGCACCATATTTTAATTTGTTTGTTTGTTAAGAAAATCACTTTTCTTGCCCATGATTTGACTTGTCTCAAAGAAATAAAACAAATTTTAGCTAGACAATGAATGCAAATTGCTTTTTTCAATGATGATAAAGCTATACATCGAGTAATTAAAAATTATCATCTTACATGATTTGGAGATGATAACTTTGTGAAGGCTATGTAATTTCAATAAATGAACAATAGCTTCAAATTGTATTTTTTTTAGCCGATAGGCTACATATAATGTGAGATTTGAGCCTAAATTAAGTCTCATGCTTGCAAACCATTGTTGAGTCATCGGAAAACAAGTTTCAACTACCGTTTAATGGTAAACCAACTACCATTTAATAGTAAAAGCTTTCAAAATATATCAGGTAAAAGCCTCCAAAATCTCACTTATCACATAAAAGCTAGATAAATATTGATTTGACAATTGGATGGGAACATTCTATTATCATTTAGAGTATTTTTTATCAATTTGATGATAATTTTTTTTTCATTTGCATTGCTTAATGTTTTAAAGCTGTATGCAATTCATAATTAGATAATACTTAATTTCTTTAAGGAAAAAATTTAGATTTGTCTAAGTTTATTTCATTCCATTATTTAGCATTTATTATTAATTGTTTAATCTAGCCACATGCAACTAGAATTTGTATGCACAGACACATACTCTCTAACATATTAAAATACATATAATTTTCTATCGGCATAATCCTCAAACCTCCTTTAGTTGCAAGTGCTATTATGTAAATAATTAGCCGATAGACTCATAGTGTGAGATTTGAGCCCGAAACAAGGTAAACCAACTGCCATTATGGTAAAAGCCTCCAAAATTTCATATCACGTAAATGACTGATAAATATTGATTTTCCAACTAGACATAAATGTTCTATTTTCATTTGTAATATTTTTTTGTCAATTTGATTGAAAACTTCTTTTTTCATTTGCATTGCTTTATATTTTAAATATGTATGCAAATATTTCAAAATTAGATAATACTTAATTTCTTTATTAAGTAAAAAATCTAGATCTATTTAAGTTTATTTCATTCCATTATTTATCACTTATTATTAATTGTTTAATCCAGCCACATACAACTAGAATTTGCAATGCATGACATTCATACACACCCATACACAAACACGTACTCTCTAACATATTAACATACATATAATTTTCTATCGACGTAATACTTGAACCTTTCGGTGCAAGTGCTAGTGACAAATATCTATACTTGATTAAAATATTTGATTTTTTTATACAGTGAACATTAATATAGTACAAAATTCATTATTAATTGTGTTGAGCTTGCAATGAGAGATGGAAATTCAATCAGCTGAAATGTCTATAAATATCATTAATTAAATTTTTAAATATTTTTAATTAAAATTAAAAAAATATTTTACTTCGTTAAAAATTTTCATTTCCAACTAATAATGACTAGGTATTTAATTTGAATGCAACAATCTTCTGAATAAAACGAGACGAGAATAGACGTTGACGATTAGGCACATTATCATCCTCTCATTGTTCAATATTCTTGCTGCCAGATTTTGCTGCTTAGAGTACACACAAATCAGCTGAAATCCATGGCTGCATCTTCCACCCAAATGTTTGCAACCAATGTGCAAAATTTGAACAGGGCAAGTTTTGCAATCTCAGCTATTACAGTGCAGAAGAAATGTTTATACAGAACTAAATTAGTCCAGATGAGAAGTATACACGCTCCCAAGTTAGTCCAAGTTAAATGTGTATATAGTAACATGGAAAAACAGAAGTGGGTAGTGCCTAAAACAAGTTACAGGACTCAATGTAATGCAGGGGCAGCTGAATTGGGAGGTTCAGGAATTGGGTCCATTGAAGGAATGCCCGAACAGGAGTTAGATAGAGAAAATAGGGCTAAGAAGAAGAAAAAGAAGGTATTTATTGCCGGAGTAGACCAGGATGAGTTGGTGGATCCCATAAGTTTAGCTGATTCGGACAGTCTTTTTGTTGAGTTCAATGGGGTTCATTTGCATCATAAATTGGCTGATTGTTCTAGTGAGATTTCAGTGGCCGGTTCTTCAAATTTGGACAGTGGTGTGAATGATAAACAGAGTGACATTGGTAGCTCGATTGGGATTCCAGCAATTTTATTGCATGGGTTTGGAGCCTCTGTCTTCTCATGGAATCGGGTGCTGAAACCTCTGGCAAGGCTGATCGGGTCTAAAGTTGTTGCTTTTGATAGGCCTGCATTTGGGTTGACGTCTAGAGTTGAGCTCCCAGCTAGTGGAAATCTGCTCTCAATGAATCCCTATTCAATTGGATTTTCCGCTGCAGCAACAGTCAGTTTTATTGATCTCCTGCAGTCGCAAAAGGCGATTTTAATTGGGTAAGAAGTAATTGGATTTTGGATTGCAAGCAAAGTGTTATAATTTTTCCTTCATCAACGAGTAACACTTACTTCCGTATGAGGATGTGCATTAATGATGCAAACAAATTCTGAATTTTTGTTGCATTAAATTAACTCGTGAAAATTGCATCATATGGCAAAATGATATGCCACCATAGAGCATACAAAAATCTGTACATCTCTCCACATCATTTCCCTGTTGCTTTGGCTTTACTGCTGTTCAAACCTTCGTACGATTCTTATCATTCTCTTCACCTCTCACACACTGGTGCTTTATCTTCTCTTCACTAGTGCTGCTCAAACCTGCAACACAAAACTCCCAATGATACCTCTATAGAGGCATCTCTTCACTTTCCCATTCCTCTCAAACTCCTCCTTATTCCTCACAAACTCTTTACCACGTTTTTCCTAAAAACCTTCGAAAAATGCATTGAAAAACATCAATTATTGCTCCAAGTGGGTGTCCAACTCTCCCCAAGCATAGCTATGCATATTATAAGTTTATGCAGCATTAAATGAGACGTTTTAAGCCTCCATTAACTCTTCCAACTGCTATCTTTACTTCCAGGGGCGTTTTTCTCTATTCTGGGCATTTTAAAATCTCTAAAATCTTGATTTTTTGCCTCTTTCCTGTTCCAAATGCTCCCCATATTATTTATGCAATAGATAAATAGTAAATGAAGGAATAAAAACCAATATTTAATTTCCATGACCTTCGTAATACCCTTCCACAATAAAAATGATTAAATTGGTACTTTGGAAGTGTCGAATCGGGTGCCAATAGGTGAAAAAAAATGGAAGTTCTCCGATTCACACAAAAATTAGCGTGCAAACTTGGAATGGTACCCCATGGACTCCTGCAAAAGAATTTTTCTCCAGCCCTCCAAAATTATGAGATATTAAACTTTTCATAAATTGCTGAAAATTTTTAACAAACTTTCGGCATTAAAATATCCCAAACTGAAAATGATATGACTTTAATTATTTTTGCACATTTCACATGCTACCTCTATGAATGTCTCTACCAAATAATTCTACTCCAATCCTTACAAGTTTTCCAGAAATAATTTTTAAAAATTGCCTACGGAGTCTTAAAATGATGATTTGATAAAAACTAAATTTATTCAAATTTGAACACACCAAGAGCTTTCCAAAGTTGAGAGATGTCAAATGAACCCAAAACACACCAAAACTGAAATTCAAACCTGAAACTTGTTTTTGGTTGATGCTGATTGCTAGTCCGCTCGGATGCTCCTGTATCAATTAACATTAGACCAACCTGGTTATCATCATGTCAATCTCTTTGCCTTGTCATTAGATAATTATTGCCAGTTTTTCTGCAAGAATTGAAAGTATTTCATGGTAGAATCTCAACAAGAAATGCTTTAATTGTAAGAACAGATTTTAGCCAACTAACCAGGTCTACTGTAATGGTGCTTCACACACCTGATATGTAAGGTGGCACTGATAGACTCTTTTTGATTTTCCATAGGAAAGAAAGAAATTATGTGTCCACGAATCACTTACGGACTCAAATCTACAGCAGTAGTTGATCTGGTGTAATAATAAGAACTCTTAACCATCAAATTAAATATAGAATGCAATAGAACCAAAAAATAGGAATAAACCAATGCAGATAAACCCTAAACAGTTAAATATGTACACAAGATATATAATACAAAACAATCCTGTAAGAGGAAAGTCATTGTCATACAAAATCCATCAACAAAGTCGAGAGAAAGGAGATAATGGAGAACGAGGCTCTAGTTTCCATTGGAGAAAGAAGTTCACTCATCTCAACATCCACAGCTGATCCTGTAGGCATAGAGAGAAAATTGATAATGCACCTTTGTACCTGTAGTTTAAAAATTTAACTATTATGCTGTTAAGTTTAAACATTCTTTAACCAAATTTGAAATAATTCATTTATTTTCAAAACAAAATCTGACAACCAATAAATGAAAGTGGATAAAACAAAGCTGTTTCCTTATATATGTTTTGAAAAAGGAGAACACATGCGAATAATCTAAAAAATCTAATTTAATTATTTCTAAAATTATTTGAAAAGCTAAAAAATTATTTAATATTACTGTAATATATGCAGCAAAAGCCTATTATTAATAACTCTAGCCTCATGCATCAGGCAATGCAAGATTGATCTTGATTCACTTAGTGAGCTTATTTGCAGGAATAATTTTAATTAAAGGTGAGATGTTATAAATAAAACAATATTAATGGAAACATTACCATGGAGTGTAGAAGGGAGATGATGGAGAGAGATACATATCTGAAACAATGTTTCATTATCTTCAAGCACGTAGGATGAGAGAGATCCCAGTAGCCAGGGAAAGCACATCCTCGGCTAGCAGCAAAGAAACTAATTTTTACATGATACCATAAGCAAGCTTGGCTGGGCACACCAGGTTGCTGTCATCCTCTCTACCATCTCTCAAAGGAGCCCTTTTTCTGTTCTAACATTTACTTTCTTCTTCATCTAACAAACTCATCGATAGTGGCTGATTTTTCTCCCCCCTTGCATCCTTTCTCTCATCTTATCTTTTATATATTTCCAACAGGGAGCACAATATTCCAATTGGTTCGTCTTTCAATAACAAGATTATGATTAGTTTTTAGGACGAGAATTTTAGGAGGCCATTTTTTAGGGATGACTATTGAAAAATTAGGGAAAATTTAAAAATAGAGGAAAATTTAAATATTCATATGATAACATTGAGAACGCATTCAGCATATACATTATATCACCTTAATGTTGCAAGGTGTGCGCCCTTGGACTCCTTGTGCTGTGCAGCGTAGCGCTCGGGTTAGTGACATGGTCTAACTGCCTCCCGTGGATCTTAACTAATGCTTGTATCGGGCATTGACAGGTCGATCTTTTGGTGCAATGGCGAGGCCAACAATTGGTATCAGAGCTGGTCACGGGTTCGAACCCCTCGCTTGCGCTTGGGGGGGGGGGATTGTTGCAAGGTGTGCGCCCTTGGTCTCCTTGTGCTGTGCAGTGCAGCGCTCGGGTTCACGACACGGTCTAACCGCCTCTCGTGGATCTTAACTAATGCTTGTATCGGGCATTGATAGGTCAATCTTTTGGTGCAACGGCAAGGTCAACACTTAATACATAATATTATAGCTGAATTGAGATTTCACATCTGAGTAGACACACAAATTAACAAATTTTCATTGCTTTCATTGTCAATGTGAATAAATATTATATAAAAATTGCAACAAAATGCCCAAAGACTGCAAATTTCAACTACAAAATAACATAAACATAACAAATGTACTGCTGCCCCTAATCAGCATCTACTAATATTACATCAACATCCCAGTACAAGTTTGAGTCATTGCGACTATGAGGGACTGCCTCATCCAAAGGGACCTCAATCAATCTCTTATGTGCCTCCTCAACTTGTGTGCAATTTTTGGGATCAATACCACAATGTGTGTCTAGAGTTTGATGATACTCAAGAATCTATCCATCTTGAAGTTGCAAGGTACTATGCCTGGCCACCAACTTCTTTGTATGTTGAGAGGTAAGCTTATTCGTCTTGATTGATTGGATGAAGTTGAATGTAGATCAATTTTGTCGGCAACAAATAAACTAACAACTTTTGAAAGGAGGTGAACGACAAGTATCTTCAACTTTGGTGCATCCTTGCAATGCCATGTACACCATCCGCTAGGGTCAGTTTGAGCTAATATAGCTCTATCTGTCCTCGCATTTAGTTTGCTAAATGTTGGACCTCAAAGATTGACAAAGGCTAGCCATCACATTCAAAGTAAACTAGACTCCTCATTAGTATAGATTTTTCAAAAGGCCTTAATGAGCCCTTCTTACACCTCCTCCTCATTAAAATGAGGCACTCTATCAGGTCCCAATGCATACCATTTAGGATTTAGAGCATAGGCTGCCATATGAAGTGGGATGTTCATGGTGTTCCATTGTTGCATCACAATGGGTCCTATATGCTCCATAGTTGTGTCACAATGGACTTGATATGTTTCTCACAAAATCCCAAATTAGTATCCCTGCTATGAATGGCTTGCTTCATATGCCCAAGCATGTTGTCAAATGTCTCGCAAATCTCTTCAAGACTAGGATAGTCTGTATTGGCATATCTTATGATCTACACAATAGGTAAGATGAAGGAGCAAATATATTTGCAAACAACTTACAAAAATTAAAATTAAAAAAAAAACTCAAATGACAAAGAGTGGATGCTATTACAAAGAATAAAAAATGTTTACAAGTTAGAAACATTAATAAATTAATAATTGAAAACTAAAATCAGAAATTTATTACTTCACTGTGGACTATCAATTATCGGCAAGGATTTTTTACTTCACTCTTCTTCCTTCAATCGCGTTTGCCCAATGCCATCTACCTCAATCCGCACTAACCATTATCAATTGTAGAGGCTCCTATACCTCAAACATTCTTTCTAACAAAATACAATAGTTGGCATATCTAGTATCAATGGTTTTGAGGAATTTCTTCCTCAAAGAAGTCTTGAAGACAGCAAGTGAGGTGTGATGGTTGCAAATGAACATTTGTATGTTTCGATCTTTATTCTTTTGCCATCACCACCTTTATCCAATCCATCTTTCCAATGTTTTTCACTGTATTCTTCAAGACACGAGCACAACATGAGGTCTAGAAAATGTGCTTGTAAGCACCCTTCGCCATCAAGCCAACTAATTTATACCCGTACAACATTTGAGGGTCCAATCTCCTCTATGGTGTCCTTCAAAATTTAAAATTGTAAGTTTGCATCCTCCCTCTTCTGTGAACAATCAATAGCTCTATGAAAATAAGAGCTAGTTAAATATGTGACAATGATATTGATGAGTGGCTAATATCTAATATCAGTCTACCCATCCATAATGATAGAGCAGCCTGTTCTACTCCAAGTTTGTCTCATGTCCTCCGTCACCACACTTGTCTTAAATACTCTCCTTAGAAAAGAAGTTGGTGCATGGTTTATGTTCTTTAGAGGGGACAAAGAAGAGGCCAACAACAATTGTATCTTTGAACATTTGTTTGAAAGAGGAAGAACATGTGACATGAAATGGTATGTCATGGGCAAAGAAAAATTTGGCAATCAAAGATTTTGCCAATTCTCATGATTGCATATTGAATATCCTTGCAACACGACTAGCTGTTCTCTTCCCCTTGGTAGAATCCTTCCCCCTTTCACTCCCAACATCCATGGTTTTGATAAGCAATGGCATACTAGATTGCATAGTCTCTAATGATATTTTTTTATTTTCTCTCGCCCTCCATATACAACGTAGTTACCTTGGCCTTCTTAGCTAGGGTTATTTTTTCACAACCTTTTATCCCCTATCCACTTATGCACTAAAGCTGAGAGTAAGCTTTTGTGAAGCTGCCCCTACAATCCTTGTTCCTAGAATGACATAGGCCGTACTCTACTTCCCCTTTGAATTTTTTTTCTTGTCTTTTTCTATGGTCATTGCAGATTGTAAAAAGGGTTTTTTTTTTTTTACGATTGAATGGACCCTTTGCATAAATTTGTAGGAGTTTGGAAGGGCATTCAAATGAGTTATTTGAATTCACAATCCTTGCAACCTACGTTACTAGATCCGCCTACAAACTAGCCGAATTTGGGTTTGGTTCAAACTAGATCCTTGATCTGGTTCGATACACTTGCAGATACAAGGAAGATGCAAGGAAGTGGGGCTGAGTTCGTTTGGGATGAATTTGGGAAAATGTAGGGGGAATCCATCCATTTTTCTGCCTTTTAAAAAATTATGAAAATGGTGTGTGCCATGAAGGTCTATGTAGTTTTCAAGGTCTTCATTTGGGCTTGGTGGTGGGTGCTTTGCCCCTTGTCCCCACCCTATCATGATAGGGAATGCTGTAACATACACCCCTGATTTTTTTTTTTGAAATACACTGTATGCTGTTTGTTTGTTGCTGATGTATTTGTGTTTGTTTCAAATGTGTTTTTCCAATGAAGCATAACAACATAGAGAATATTTGCAAATATAGAAGGAAACCAATATATAACAATGCCTTTCAATAGAGATTGCAACATATATTAAGAGCATTCATTTTCAGATTGAAATCAGGCAAGTACAATGCTATATCAGACCTGAAATATGAAGTTTCAGACCTGGTAATTTTCTTATAACAGCAGCAATACAACATATATCTCTTCCAAGGACTTCAATGATGTCGTGCCAAGACGCCTATGCATTCCAATGCCTCCAAACAGCCTCTCAGACGCTGGAAATGAGCTGACAGTGAGGTTTTTTACAACAACAAACCCCTGTCCAATATCACCCAGAAATGGTACGGCCTCTAGAGAAGGTGATTTAGCTGTAAAAATCAATCCTCCACTGAAACCCTCAAGTAATAGCTTGAAAGATGGCGCCTAGGCATGAGGAATCCGATGCACCAATACCCAGAACAAGGAGCCAAACATGAACAGAGTTATAAAGGAATTTGTCCTTCAGCCACTGGTAAAATCTGAGTTCCCAGAACTTCTGATAATGCAAAACAGACTTCAGTAATCACTCCAAAAAGCCTACAAATCACTACCAAAATGATCCAAACTCCAAACCACACTCACACCAACGAACCCAAATCAAAATACCACAAAAATCTTCATCTTTCATCACCCAAAACTCAGAAAATCAGAACTCTGTTGAAGCACTATGTGATCCTTGGATGGAACCACTCGAATCCGGCTAGGGTGGATCTCTCACCACCGAAACCAGCTCAATACGGCGAGGGTTTTCATCCTCAACGTGCAACCCAATTACTCTGGAGTCATTCTAGCAGCATTTTGTTAAATTACCACAAAGAAGATGAGTAAATGAGAGCCAAAAAACAGCTTTATAGAAGGTGAGAGGGAAATTAGGGCAACTTTATGTTTGAATTCTTTTCCCTCCAATTTCCAACGCCCTCCTTATGAGCTTTTTAATTTTTATTAAGTTTTAATACCTTATACCTCCCTTGGGCATCCAACTCTCACAAGGAAACTATTTTGTTTTAGATGCCTTCTAAAACAACGTTGTTATAACATTAGGCTCCAAGGTGCTTTTTACGATGACCACCTACCCCCTCACTTAAGTTATAAAGTTATTTTATAAAAACAACTTAAGTGACTGATAAAATGCAAATATTAAATAATCCAACCTTAGTCTTTCCAACGCCACCTTTGGAATAACACTGCTGAAACAATATGGGCTTGAGACTAGTTTCCAAAAATAGACTTAGTATAAAAAGCAACTACTAAAAATAGTAAGTACTCACCAAACACCAACTGGCACAAAGCTAAAGATCACTGAGATGCCCTGTGGCTTACTAAGAATAGTAAGCACTATAAATTGGCCACTGCTATAAATAGAAAGTCCTGTTGAAAACCAACACTGAGCCCAATGCTGGCCACTGAGTCCCCTAATCAACTCCAACTAGCCTACGAGAACTTTGGAATAGGCTAATGGGCAATCCCATTGCTCAAGACTGAGAAGGGGACATTACAAATGCACCAAGAGCGCTACCCTCAAACCCCACGAGGGCGCTGCCCCTAGATCCCCATGAAGCTATGGGATATGGAACTAGAGCAAACTAACTTGGATGCTTCCACTTTTTAACATGTTAAATTTGAGTCCAAAAGTGAGCACAAATTTAGTTTGAGTGGTAGTGGCACTGCTTGTGAGTTTTCAAATGTTCCTACATTAGATAGAGTTGATGATGATGCTAATCTTGATGATTTAAAAAATCCTTATGACATTGAAAATTGATTGTTGAACTTGATATTATTATTTTAATATTGAACTTAAAGTTTGAAAAATGAATATTTTATAATACTTATCATTTATGTTTTAAATGACATTAGAGTTTATGGTGGTTTTGTTGATTATATTATGCTATGTGATATTCTAAACTTAATTCCTATTTTTGGGCTGCAAATATCTATATTTTTATATATACATTTTTGGGCTGCATAGTTGATATTTGGAAGATATTTGCCCCTTGTTCCCAAAGATGAAGTCAAAGTTATGCTTTGACCATTGCTAAAGACATTCCAGTCTCTGAAGAATTCAGATATAAGATTATTGGGTTCCTATCATCCTTTTCATTTTTTAAAATCCACGACTTTTGGCGCGTACAAGCTTCTTTATCGGGAAAAATACCTGCAACTGGAAGTCGGGAAAAGTCTTTGATTCCTCCACCACGCCAAATGCCCGCATCCGCTTTTACTTCGATATCTTCCGTTACCTGCGATTCCCGCAAAGTCAAGAGATGTAATGCAACACCACCAAATCCACGTGTACCATGAAGTAATCTTTAAATAGTTAATCTTTTACCTTTTCCACTTTTACCAATTCCAATTTTACTTCAAAATAAACCTTGGTTTAAATTGGCATAACAATCTTTTCGGAATTTTTGGGTTTTTAGCTTTTATTCGGGTTTCAAGAAAAATTAGGGTTAAAGGAAATTTCAGATTCTGCTCCTACGAGAATTCCCGAATTCAGAAAATACCTAGTTACCTTATTATGCACTAAAAACCCGACGCTTGCTTCTCCTAGCTTCCCCCGCTTTAAAACAATGCAGGCTATGCCATGACTTTTGCCACTCCCGACGTTGAACCTTTCGGATTTGCAACGCATAATTTCTCCAACATTTTACCTTTTCGCACTCGAAAGAATGTTAATCATTACCTTCGCCCATTTTTTTAGGTTTTGCACTTATGTTCCTCCAATGAATTTTTTTCACTCGGATCCCCATGCTACATGGATATCATGGGGTGTGTTGTGAAACCACACTCGCTTGGTTAACTTTCTGTATGCTATTTTTGTAATATGGTATTAGAGCTCGAGTTTTGAAAATTCTCGGGGTTAGTGAGTGCGTGAATTCTATAGACTGTGACAATGATGAATTGCACACAAGAGACACAAAAGAACATGTCAAAGGAAGCTCTACAAATTTGTACAAGGGTTTTTGGTGAATTTTTTCAATAAATTCTGTTAGTTTTTATGATCAGATGTAAATAAGCAAATTTTAATTCAAATTCAAACACATAGACACAGCATATACCTTGGGAAAATCCTTCAACTTGAGGGAGAAAAACCCAACAACAAAATATCTCTTATATATTGAATAATAAAGCCAACTTGCTTTTACAATAAGGCCAAATACTAGGCCAAATATCAACATCACACTTTGATGCACTCACAAGAAAGAATCTAACACCTTGCTGATAATAATATTGATCCTCTTGAAGACACAATATCAATCTCTTGAAGAACTCGCACTTCTCTTGAAATCGGACTATGAATGAATAAGATAATAATCAACTAAACAACATCTTATATATATACAAGTTGAACAGATAGGTTCCATAAGTCGTGTCTCTTCACATTACAAAGTCGGCCCATTAAGAATCAATTAATAAATAAATAAATATTATTTATTCTCCAAGTGAAGCACCTCTTCACTTAATGACGTCTCCAATAAATTAAATAATCGTTTAGGCTATATTTAATTTATGCTTTGTAACAAGGTCGAGGCTGGAAGTAAGAGGCCCGACGCTGCTCAACATCAACACTCCCTCTTAGCTAGGGAGGAATACTTCCAGCAATCCAATGTCATGGAGTCTCTCAACATGACACCCACAATGACTACACCCATATGTAGAAAGAGCTCATCATGGAGTCACTCAACGTGATATCATCCATCATGGCTACTCCCATGTATGGAAAGAACATGTGCACAAGTGCCCATCACGAAATCACTCAACGTGATGTTGTTATCTCATCATGACGTTCACCATGGCTACTCCCAGAGGGTGAAAAGCACAAGTACAAGGAAATCATCACGGACTCTCTCACGTGATGTTGTCACGGAGTCACTCAACATGACATCCACCATGGCTACTCCCAGAGGGTGGATACAAGGGATTTCACCTCAAATTTCTCTCACAGAGAAAGATGCATTAAACAAGGGCTTACACCTCAAATCTCTCTCACAAAGAGAAATGCATTAACAAGGACTTGCACCTCAAATCTCTCTCACAGAGAGAAATGCATTAAAGCAAATCATAGATCACTGATGCTGAGTCTCCCTCTCAGCTAGGGCTTCATTCTCCACAATACCAAGCTTGTCTTGAAAGTGCACAAACTTTACTCTGGAGAGAGGCTTGGTGAGAATATCTGCTGTCTACTCATCAGTGCTGATGTACTTCAACTAAATTGCTTTCCTCAATACCATATCTCTGATATAGTGGTATTTGATCTCAACATGTTTAGTTCTGTCATGAAACACTTGGTTAACAGAAAGCTTCACACAACTTTGATTATCACAATGAATGACAGTTGGCTCCAACGATTGTCCAAACAATCTTGCAAGGAGCTTTCGAAGCCACACTGCTTCTTGAGTTGCCACACAAGCTGCAATATACTTGGCCTTTGCTGTGCTTAGTGCCACTGAGGACTGCTTCCTGCTACACCAAGATATCACTGAAGCAACATCCAGAGGTGCTCTTCTGATCAGCAACACACCCTGCCCAATCAGAATCAAAATATCCATGTAGCTTCAAGTCCACACCAAAAGAATATCTCAATCCATACCGAACTATGCCACGCAAGTATCTCAGGATATGCTTTGCTGCAACTAGATGTATTTGCCTTGGTTCACACATGAACTAACTAAGTGCACTCACCGCATAACAAATATTTGGTCTAGTATTGACTAGATACATCAACGATCCAAACAACTGCCTGTACATAGTAGGATCCACCAGATCTGAACTAGCTGCGGCCTCTTTTAACTTCTGCAAATTGGTCTCCATCGGCGTAGACATGGATTTGCAATCCACCATACCAAATCTCTTCAAGATGTCTATTGTGTACTTTCCTTGACTTAGAATGATCTCATTAGGCCTCTTCCATACTTCTAAACCAAGGAAGTAACGCATGTATCCAAGATCCTTCATTTCAAATTCAAAAGCTAACTCCTTCTTGCATTTGATAATGAGGTGATCTTCTCCAGTAAGAAATAAATCAACATAAAGAACCAAGATCAACTAGATCACCATCTTCTTTAGGTTCAGTAGGCTCCCTCTGAATCTTCAAGTACTTGCATCAACCTTTTGACCTCTTCATTCAAGATTGCCTGCAACACTTGCCTTAGAGAAATGTTTTCCAGTGCACACCTTTGGTACTATAGAGAGTTTAGGATTGTCCTCCTCGATCTCATCCCAGATCGCTTTATTCTGAATAGGTTTGCGGAGCTACCAATATCAAATCTAGATGACTGACTTGTGTAGTTCTGATCTCAGCAGCTGAAGAGGTCTTCCAAGGACTTTAGCATCGGCCTTGCAACGCTGTGTTGGTGTACGTTTTATCATCCACCGAACACACAGAATAAAATGTCCAAAGACACTATATCCTTTCTTGAAAAACCACCGCGTATGCTAAGATTGCGAGAAGATCATACAGCGATTCCAAGGTTTCTTTTGTCAGGTCTTGACGTGTGGATAAGCTCAATGGGCGTTGTGATTTGCTGGTAATACACAAAGGGACTTACGTTAAAGAAATTTTCACAAGTTTGGGACTTAGGTGGATTTATCATTAAAGGCTTCTTCAATTGGGACTTCAATTTGGATCTCGAAAAAAAAGGGCCAAAGGATAGGGTTTAGGGGATTTATTCTACGCCTAGGAATTTAAGAGACAGTAAAGATTCTGTGAAAGGAATAACCACACTTTGTTTCGCCTCCCTAGGACAACTTACGCAAAGTGGGTGCAATCTTCAAGGGGTGTGATAATGATTTTCAAGCCTCGAATGAGACTGAAGTTAAGCTTCCACAATTACAAGCTCAGGCTAACTTTACGCATTGAATGCAAATCATCCATTCGAAGAAAGTATGAGCAATATTTCACCATTGAATCTATACGATCAATCTCTCATTCACTTAACCAATATTTAAAGCAAATTCTACTTAACTTAATTCTAACTCTAATCTATGGTAGAAGAAGATATGCAACCTTGCTTACTACTTGACAATAAAAGTTATTCAAAGCAAATCATGCATAAGAGCTTTTATTATCGGAAATAGTCTCAATTCAACAATTTCATATACTGTCTACACACAAATGAAAGTGAGAGATCACCAGTTTAAATAGAGTTACAAAAATCAAATGAAGGGCCGAGATTAAAACAATATTGACGGCCAAGATTAATACAACCCAACCCTAATTAGGGTTGCCCAAAATAACATCAGTTATCAATCAGTAAACAATCAGTAACAGGTAGTGAAGTGGCAGTTGGAGCTATCATCAAGGAGAGGCGTCCCTATCTTCTTGGGCAGCATTGCGCTCGATGAACCTGGACACGACCGTGACAACCTCCTCCATCGTGACGGGCGGCAGCATGCTAATCCGAAATTCAAGTCCATCCAAGTCCTCAACACATTTGGCGAAGGTGCTTTCCCAATCCGCCTCCTGCTTCACAAAATCCTTTCGGATGGCCAAGAGACTCGCCACTCTCGCGAAATCCTGTCTCAGAAGTGGTCCAGTAGCCGAGAAGAAAACCTCTTGAACCTTATGCTTCAACCTCTCCAGCTGCATGTCGTTTTCCCGGACAATCTCACGGTCAAACACATCTGCAGCTGTCATATAAATTTTCTCCCGGATTTCTTTGACCTGCTCTTCAACTCTGAGCCCGTCCGCTTTCGCCCTTTCCAGAATCTCTCTCCGTATAGTCATTTCCCAAAACCAATGGTGAAAATCATAAGCTGCTCTAGTAGCAATCACCTTTCTTTCAACTAACTCCCCCCTTGGAACGCCCTTCAGGACCCTGAGGCATGGAATGAGCCTCTCCTGAATATCTGGAAGGTTGTCCCAAGTTTCTGCCATATCAACAAGTCTGGAAAGAAAAGAAGAAGTTTGCCCGTAGGTGAGTGCCAATTTCTCCATGAACGAGGCTGCCTCCGCGCCCTCACTTATCATCCATTCCTGAGCCTCCTTGGCTGTGACCATCCCTTGCTCTACCTCCTTGGCTATTTCCTGTGAGGGATTAAGAAGAGGAGGAGCTACTGCATCACCCTGATTAAGTGGTTGGGTCAGATGCCGTATGTACTTCTTCAGGCGTTCGACCTCCCTTTTATACTCCTTTTTTGCCACTTCTTTTTCCAGTCTCGCCTTGACAGTTGAGACGGAATTGTCCAGCTCTTCCACTTCCTGACCTTTTGTTGTCGGGCCAAGGTCTATAGTGGTTATGGCGTACTCTTGAGGAGTGATCTCATCTTGTGGCTTATCCACTATAGGTACTGCGATATGTATGGAATGGGTGCCGGCCTTGTCCCTCTGAATGGTAGAAAATTTCTTGGCAGGCTTCTTAATTGCAACCTGTTCCAACCTTGCCAAGAAATCCGCAGTATCATCTTCCTCTTGGGCTTCCTCTGGTGCCTGAATCTTCATCCTCTCTATCAGCCAATCCGGAATGGTAGGTTGCTCAATGCCATCTTCCTCCTGAACGTTCTCTTCATTGGGAACATCCAAGACTCCTTTGAGGGCGGAAATCATTCCCTCTTCGAAGTCCTCATTTTGGACTTCCATCTCATTATTTGAACCTAGTATTTCTGTGCTCGTAGGTGATGAGGGCTCCTCGTCATCCAGCTGAATAGGCTCATTGTTCTCTTCTTGGACTGCAGAAGCTCCAATCATTTCAACCAAGGATTCGTCTATGGTAGCCACCAGCTCATCAATATTCCGAGACGCTGCAGAACGAGATGGTTCTCCCTTCTGTCGTTTTGGGGCAGGCTCTATACTTGGAACTACTTCCTTCCTCTTCTCTCGAATCTCAACCAAATCCTGATGGGATGCCCTGGCATTGGAGGAGTACGACTCCGTCTTGCTCAGTAATTCATACGTGAGTGTTATTATTTTTTGTCTCATCTCCTGGACATGATGGTCAACCCACCACTGAGAGTACTTGGTCACGGGTCTCATCAAAGTTGCCAAATCCGAATGCTCAGGCTTTGACCACTTTACGGGAGGAAGAGGTCGGCTCTCCTCGAAGCGTGGCTGGACATAATTCCCATCGTCTTGCAACTGATTAGGCACCCGGCAAAGTTCGATCGCCCTCATGAAGTCCACTAGCATTCTGGACCATAATCTTCTCCTAACCTCATATTCATTAGCAGCGTTCGCCCAAAAGTCCTCCAGCTCCACCCTGTGCTTGTATCTTCTCCCATCCACTGGCCGGATATGATGATGTGGGTCAAAATTGGCCCTGGACTTATAGGCCGTGAATGGGTACCACTGGATTTCCAGCTTGGCGCTCTCAGTTGCTTGCGCTGACGGACAAGATTCTAACATATTCCCGATGAAAAATGGGAATGTAACAACTGCCTTTTTAGTCGGCCTCTGGATGTTCTGGTATTCTTCTAGCTGCCTCAGGACTTCAAGCAGGATCATCCGATTTGTTGGATAGATGGGCAACTTATAGGGATTTCTAGTAAATCCCTGCATCCTGACATACGTAAATTTTGGAAATTGGATGAACCAGGATCCGTATTTATTGATCAAACTCTTTGCCTCATGACTCAGCCTTTGATGCACTCCTCCTTGAAGTGTTCTGGTAATAAGCTTCCCTCTCCTCTCCTCTATCATTTGGTTGAGTAGCATAGTATTGTTTGTAGTGCTTGTGTTTTTGTCACTTCTTTATCTCTTTTCCATTGGCTGTCCATGGAGGTGGGAACACCTAAACGGGGGTCTGACTGAGGCAGACCCCTATATAGCCACCCCCCAACATTCTCTCTCTTGTTGTGTGTAGGTGTGTGAGCTCTTGGAGGATCAATTGGCGAACGAGTTCATTGGTGAGATTCTCCTCATCTTTATCACTCTTGTTTATTTGCTTTACAATATTAGAGATTATTTAATTTACCTAGTTCTGCCATTTTGGCCCTTTAATTAGCTTGCTGGGCTGTTAGCTAGTTTTTTGTGGCTTAACCTTATCTTTGTCGCTGTCTGGCCGTACGGACTACAACGCGCTTTTGAGACG
Source organism: Sequoia sempervirens (assembly GCA_007258455.2). Taxonomy (NCBI): domain Eukaryota; kingdom Viridiplantae; phylum Streptophyta; class Pinopsida; order Cupressales; family Cupressaceae; genus Sequoia; species Sequoia sempervirens. Next base: position 38,613,311 of record VDFB02000003.1, read on the forward strand.
CTAGTGCGCTGCACTGTCGTCCAAAGTCCGCACTTCTGTCCTTGGACAGAGAGCTTCCTGAGACGAAGTGTTAAGCCTAGAAACCAGCTCGCCTAGCCTTTTTGCATTTCAGGCCTGTTGAGTAACTGAGAGGCCTTGTAGTCCTCGCTACCCTCGCCTTACATACCCTAAACAATACACTTAGCTGAGGTAAGTTAGGGAAGCCATTCGCGTCTTGACCCTCCGTGACTTGGGGTCTTGCATGCGGTGGTCCCCCTCTCTTACACTATTTATAGCAGTGCTATTTATAGTAAGTCATCTTTGGGGAAGTGGGTCCCAGGCCATTGTTCTTGCGACAACATTATTACTTAGTATTTTCGGAGAGCCTAAGGTTGCAGTATTGGTTATTTGTTTAATTTGACAACTTAATTTATATTATAAAATTAAGTTGAGGGGTAAAGTGGTTATTCGAAAAGTACCTTGTGCCCAGTGAAACGACTTTAAGTTGTTTTTAAAAGATAAATTGATATTATATTTGCTTCTTGAGATGGACGCCTAGAGGAGAAGATAAATTAAAATGTTTTAAAACTTTTAGAAGGCTCAAGAATGGGCATTGGTTTCTAGGAGGAATTGGAAAAGTTTTTGAAGTCCATCGCCCTAATTGCTTATATTCTGAGTTTGGCTCTCTTGTCGACATCTTTGCTTTGACGACATAGAGAAATGATGCCGGTTTGTTTCTAGGTTGCTTGGGTTGCGTAGTGAGGATGAAAACCCTTCTTCGTATGGGCTGGTTTCGGTGGTGAAATATCCACCCTAATCAGATATTGGTGTTTATTATCAGTTAAGATCACAGGAGCTTCAAGAGTTCAATTTTGGTGATGAAATGATGAAGATTTTTCCAGTATTTTAAGAGTTTTGGCTTGCTTTTAGTTTTGGAGTGATTGGTGAAGTTTTTGGTGTGTTTAGCTTCATTTCTTGAGCTTTGCTTTTCTGGGTCAGAACTCACTATTTTGCTCATAACTCTAAGGCGCCTTGAAGAATTCAAATGGGTATTGGTTAAAAGGAAGGGTTTCTCCAAGACAATTATTTCAAGCACAAGATCAAAATTTTTGGCAGAGCCTATGAATTTATGGAGCAGATCGAACCATCTAGGAGGGATGTCCTTTGCTGTCAGAAAACCCTGTTTTGAGCAGCACGTGTGGGGTTTTCATTAGCTGGTTTTTGGTGTTGGAAAAAGAGTGGTATAGGCATTGGTGAATGAGGCAACTTGAAGATTTGAGCTTGAGTTTTGATTACTGCCATTCAAGAGGATCATTGCTGCATTTGAAGGGGCATGAACTTGACTGTAGCTTCTCTTTCCAGGTCTGAACATTCATTGTATTAATCTGAAATAACTGAAAAGAATGCTTTGTTGATTTGTGATAATCTCTATTGTGAAAATGAATGCTATTGGTGATTATGGTAATCTCTATTGAAAAGATATTAGAGTATTGTATTTCTTGTTCATTGCAATCTCCTCTTATTTATATATACTCTTGCAAACGCATTGAAAACAAACACAAAACATCATTGAAACAAGCAACCAGCAAACAGGAAACTCAAAAACAAAAAATCAGGGGTGTATGTTACATTTTGTGGTGTGTAATGAATTTTTATGATGACTGGTAAACTTTCATTAAGTGGTCTGCCATAGATGAGTGTACACATAAAATGTGTACATGATTTGCTATGTTGTCAGTTAGTTTGCTGTTACTTAGCAAACATTTTTTAATTTTTTTAATTTCACTTAGATGGAGTACTTCAAAATCCAGTACTTTCTGAAGTATATGGTAAAAAATGTAGAAATAAGATAAAGAAATAAATATGGGCAATATACATCCAAATCTCATAAACCAAAAGTTTCCATCATATTCCCTGTGCTTCTCAGCTGCATTTGTTTTGGAACATCAAAACTGCTTTAAAGATAAAGAAAAAACAAAAATGGAATCATATCGCTGTGTTTAGGAAACTCATTTTCTTTGAAGAGAAGCTCATATAGCTTGTAGATGGTTGTATTTGTCAAATGGGATGCCTATTTTAGTTGGAAAATTCACTACGTCATCCTAATCTAAATTATAACATGTAATTGAGTAAACAATGTATTTGGCAGAAAAAGATTGACTTTGCAAGTGTAAATCCTTTTCAATAGATTTTATACTTTATTCTGGATAAGTGTGCTTCTATTGTTTAGTATCATTTATTGCAAATGAACAGAAAAATGTGATAGTTTCTAACATTGAGCTGTCATGTGTAAGATATAAAATGACAGCCATTCTGCAGGCTGTCTGGTAGCAGCAAATACATATTTTGAGGCTCCTGAACGTGTTGCAGCACTGATCTTGGTCGCTCCTGCAATTGTAGCTCCTTTAGTCATTGGAAAGAATAAAAATATGAAAAGAAATCCAAAGCAAAAAAATAAACAAGATGATAACTCTACTCCAGAAGAGGGAGAAAACCCTTTTAGAAAGATCAAAATGATGCTATTTAGGCTGTGGGCTGTTGCATCTAGACTGGTTGTGAACATGGTACAAGAAATGAAGTCAATGGCAAATACATTGTACAGGAAAATCTTGTCGAGTATCCTCCGTTCCAACATTGCAGTAATGCTGGTAAGGGTAAATGTTTATACTTATTATTAAGGAACTTTCTTATGTAGAGATTGAGGATAGAATTGTTGATCAGTGTTCACACGTGCTGATGAATGCATTGACAACTTTGAGTCACTTCAGGGTCCAGTTGCTGACCCACTTCCATGCTTGCAGGTGAGATTTATTATGGATAAGTACAGCAGAGAGGCAGTAAGAAATGCATGGTATGATAACAAGCAAGTAACTGACCATATCATACATGGATACACAAAGGTGAGTTTGTGGTCCATATCATACATGGTAGGAAAGCATGCAAATATATTTCTTGGTTTTGTTGGTTTCTTATATTTGCAAAATTTGTGGGCTGAACTATTCAGAACGTTGGCATCTGAGATTCAAATTTCAATTCCATTTTACTCATGTACAAAAATTAGGATTTGTATTTATATTATCCTTGGAAGAATTTTTCCTGTAGGTCTCAAACATGATCACTTGTTATTTTTCCTTGCAGCCATTAAAATGCAAAGGTTGGGAGAAAGCCCTAACAGAGTTTACGTTAGCCATGTTAACAGATTCTGCATCTGAAGGGAAGCTGCCGCTTCAAAAACGGCTTAAAGATATATCCTGTCCTGGTAATTCATTCTTGAGTTTCTTTCCTCTGATATGTTGTTTAGACATAGACGTTAAGTTTTATAGATTCATTCACACATAATTTCTTATACAAACAGCTGATTTCATTGCATTTGGCCATGATGCTTTGAAAATCAAGTGTTGGTCATAACTGGTGACACGGACCGGCTAGTTCCTGCATGGAATGCTGAACGATTGGCAAATGCTATATCTGGAGCCAAATTTGAAGTTATAAAAAATTGTGGTCACTTACCCCAGGAAGAGAAGCCAGAGGAGTTCCTTGCTGTAATTCAGAGGTTCTTGCAATGGGCTTTCAACACTTCTGAGAAACAGGTCCTTCAAACAGCTGGATAATATCGGTTGTAAGACTCCAAGCACCAAATTTGAGTAACTTTGAGACAGGATGGAAATCTCTTCTTAGTAAGTTCCTCAAGAATTGTGCTGTACCTGTAGTTGTTATAACTTATAATGAAAGATATATTTTTTAGAACTTTTACAAAATAAACATCAGATTTTAATAGTGCTAAATCGGACATTTTTTGGCAGAAAATTTCATGCCTATCTTCACTTACAAGTTACAACTGAATACTACTTAAACAATATTCCATATTAGCCAAAGCTGGTCCTCTGTTAGAACATGGTGTAACAAGAAATCTTGATGCTCTTACAGATCAACTGTCATTAGTCATTACTCATCCAGCCTTTTTTGTTTTTTCATGTGGCCTACTAACCAAGTCAACAAGGTGCTCCTTCGGTGCAGCTTTTGCTTCATAATCCTTCAAGGCTGAATCTGATGAATTGGCTTTGCAAAGATTTAACAAATCCTCTTTCATTAAGGGGTCTTCCCAAGGTTCAGGAGCTTCTGCTTGCTTCCCCAATTTCTGTCCCCTGAATTTTGGGGTAACATCTTCTTTCTTTCATGAACATTTATCTTCCTCAATTTAATTTGTCTCTCTATCAATTGCACCTTCTTGGGACATGAAGTCATCAGGTGTTGCATCTGAAGGCTATCTTTTCAAATTCCAGTATTTGGGTCCATTGATATTCAGTTCAGATTTCTGATTGCTTTGTCTACGAATTCCGTTCGTAAATCCAGTTATAAACAATTCTTGCATAGGCTGTAGGTCCATCATCTTCTCTTTCACAATCTATAACTAGATTTATACCCCACAAATTTGTTATCATCTCTTACATCTCATTATTTTGAGCATGTATGGATAATGAGTGTGTTTGGAATTCATATGGGGAAAGTAGTGACCACTGCTATAGCTGCATTTTCTCCAGGAATCATGGCATGAGAAAGTGTCTGAATCATCCTTAAATTCATCGCCCATTATTTGAAGCCTGTTTCCTAGCTTATTAGGGTGTTCCAATTAATAGAACAAAGAAACTCAACAGGAATTTATACGACCCTTGATATTCAGTTTGATGATAGTCCAATTTTTTATAGAATCTGTTGAGTCTCAATATCTAGGTGATTTCTTGATACTTAAAGATATTGCCTTGAAGTTGAATCAATGTTTTTTGAATAACTTGGGTAGTTCACCGATATTTTTATGTTTATAGGAAAAAATACAAAAAGAGGATGGAGAAGCTTGGTTGGGCAAGAGAGGAATATAGAAAAGCAAGAAGTGAAATAGGAGAGAGTAGGGTGGGGAAAATGGTAGAGGAGCAACAGACATTCAGGTAAGATCTGCTCACTGGCTAATTAGCACACTTTGGATTGCCATGAAATATCCCCTTTAGTTTTTTCCGAATTTTTAGCACATAAAAACTCACCCATTAACGTTAGCCCAAGAAAGATAACCAATTGAAAGCAACCCTTCATGTTTTGATCACCCAAATCCTGGAATGGGCAAGGTGAGAACATATAGTGTAAGGGGATCTAATAACAATATGAAATCAACCCTTCACGTTCTGATCACCCAGATCCCGAAGTGGGCAAGGTGAGAGCATATAGTGTAAGGGAATTTGATAACAATAATATGAAATGTTGGAAGTACAATGCTATGGGCGGCAAGCCAACCAATATAGAAAATGTAAATTCTTAGGTGGTAAGCCAGCCTCTTCAACTTTTCAGCGGGCTACGGGAAAAGTAAATGAAAGTAAAATGCTTAGGCGGCAAGCCAGCCTCTTCCACTTTTCAACGGGCAACAAAAATATAAAGAAACTCAACCACTTTTCAAGGGGAGTGGAAATACAAAGTATTGAAAGAAAGGCTGATTAGTACTACTAGATCAGCGATTACAAAATGACAAAGTATATCATGTGAGAAATCAACAACCAATAAGCCCAAGTGTTAGGTATACAACTCTGAAACAATATAACGATGAGGCAACATGAAAATATGAAGAAATGACAAAGATACTAGGTCTGATATAAAGAAGCAGTGTTTTGATTTTTTTGATCAGCAAGCCTGGAACACCTTCAAATGCTCACAACTTCCTCCATACTCCTCTGAATGACCTCAAATTGAATGCAAATGAAGCCTAGAAGTTAGGCGTCCAAGTTCAAGACACCAAACTCAACCAACCAGCATTGAAAACTCAGGAATGCTTCCCAAGGATCTTGCTGTAAATGGTATGGTCCTCTAAGGAGGTCGACCTCAAGCTGAAATTCACACACACTTTCTAAAATCACCAAAACAGGAACAAAGGGGCGCCCAGTTACAAGGCTTCCAATGAACCAACACCCACAAAATTTTTGCTAGCTCCTCAGGAAGTTACGATTAGAAACGTGAATCAACTAGGTATGTGGAAGCACTCCAACAAATACCAAACAACAAAGGAAACACACCAAAAAACGCCTTAGAAGACATCAAAGCCACACCAAACTGAAATAGAAGGCATCACCATCACCAATGAAGCTCAGTTGCACCCTTTGAATGAAGGAGCACCAACAATCCAACTAGAAGCTATCTTGCAAGCCCAAAATTGAATAAGGCTAGGAGGTATTCTAACCTTGAAGCAATAGTGAATAAAATTCAGTAGCACTTCGTTATGATATGAAAATGGCTAACCAAATGAAGAGGCGAAGAGGCATACTTATAAGTTTTCAACCTAGAAATTCAAATCCTTTTTCCCTCCAGAATGGGACGCCCAAATATGAAGAATATAATATTATAAATTAAAACTCATAACTTGTGAAATATGGCGTCCACTTTACCTTGGCAAATAATATCACTTAAAACATTTTAATCTCCAATATGGGCGTCCAAAATGAGGCCCATCTTTTAAACACAACTTCAAGTCACAATGTCTAGGCACGGGTCCAAAAGCAATAATGAAATATAATGTGACTTAAGTTATAAAACTTTCCTTTTCGAGCTCCAAGAATGCTGGAGAAGCCATTGCCAAAACAGAACTGCCTCACTGCCAGGATTAAAAACTGTGTGCAGAATTTGTTGGCGTAACAACTAGCACCTCTGGAGTAAGAGTTGGTACGTGCACACTATGCAATGAGTGCTCTTCAAATTAGGAGGGGAAGCTCCCTCGTTGTGCTTAACAAAAATGCTTGGAAAGGGAAAAGTAATCTAAACTATCTCTTGTCTTTTTGTCTCAGCTGTAGAGGTACAAGGCTTTCAAGAAAACTCTATACTTTGCAGCTAAGTATTTTCTGGTTTCGCAGACTACTAACTACAACTAGGCTTAATTATTTAAAATCTATCTAGTTTCCTCAAGAAAACAGAGCATGAGAAAATGGAGCAAGGATAACTATCTGACGATAAACAAGTATAGATTCTCAACTTGAAGGCAAGGTGGCACATCTATCAACTCAATCTAAACAAGTTTATTGGAAACAACAATATACTATAAACTGAATATAGATTCTCAACTTGAAGGCAAGGTGGCACATCTATCAGCTCAATCTGAATAAGTTTATTATTCACACACATCACACGATAACCAAGTATAGATTCTCTACTTGAAGGCAAGGTGGCACAACTATCATCTCAATCTGAACAAGTTTATTGAACACAAAACAGATTTTATCTAAGGAAAGAATTCACTATTATAATTGCATGAAACCCTATGTGGCATAACAATTCATCATAATAGCAAAAACGCATGAACAGATACAAAACGAGCAATATTGAGGGCAAGGTAGGCACAACATATATTTCTCTCTCGTGCAAAAGTTATGTACAAATGAGCAAAAACTCTTATTTATAGACATCGAAAGGTGTAGGGAACCCTAAATCACCTTGAGTCAACTACAGTCTTGCAATGCATGCAAGATTTATTGCTAAGCCCTAATGAAATAAACTATACGGTCAATTGGAAAGTTACCATCAATAAACCAAAACATCTAATCTAAAAATGGACAATGTGCAAGCATGCACGTCCTTATTGAAAGCATGTTAACTGGAACACTACTATCAGTTAACGTAAACCCTAAATAAAACTCCAAGTAAATAAAGCTGATCTCAGAATAGATATGCATGAGATAAGACAGTGAGTTAACTTGAGAAGATAACACCAAGTTTAACTCCTGTGTGTAATGTCTATTTTGAGAGGTGGGAACTGAAGTCTACTGATTGTGATCTCGAGCAACCAATCCCTCAACGAGATTGTTAACTGCATCGCTATTTGGAGCTCTGATACTCTGTCGAAGAATACTATGCTTGCGCAACATGTCCTCACTAGCTGTGATCTGGGACTGAAGTTCACCCCTACTCCTTGTTGCTTCATCGAACAACACTGACATGACTGTAAACTGATTAATCTTACAGCCAACGGTCTCCCCACTGAAAATAGTATGAACGAGTGCTTGGAGCTTTGACTGAACGTCGGTAAGCTCAACATATGCACCACCCTCAATCTGATATCGACACGGCAAGCGAGATACTAGGGTCCTCACAAACCGGAGTGCACTAGTAACGTGCTCTCTACTCTCAGCCAACTCTGACGCCGTAGTCTCCTCTATCTTTGCCTTGAAAACCAACTGTGTTTTCCAAGAATAGATAGCTTTTTTATCCTCTGCATCTTTGACTGATTCATATGCCATACTCAAGTGAGCAATCATAATCTCATCCTGGGGTCTGTTGATTGCCATGTCTTGCTCCTCATCCTGGAGACGAAGATGAAGCTCTCGTGCATTGTACCGCAACTGATATAACTCTGTAAGCATAGCACAACCTCTAGCAACGAACTCCTCCTCCCACTCATCCAAATGCTTGCCATATGCAACTAAATGATTAAGTTGACCATGTTCTACTGGAGGCTCAAGCATCAGCGAGGGTGTGGCAATGACATCTGACCTGTGTACAAGGCTAGAAATGTACTGACGAAGCTGTCTGATTTCAGCCTTGAGGGCTGCCTGATCTTCTCCGTCTTTCAGCATTCTATCCCTGGCACTATTTGTAGCAACTTGTAGGAGATTAACCTGAGTCTGGTGTGTGCTACGACCAAGGTTGACTGTGATAACCTCAAAGTCCTGAGATTCCAACTTGTCTAAGCTTTTCCCCTGTGGAGGTATAGCAGTCTCGATGACGATCTCCATGTTAGTATTTCTCTCCACGTGGACCATGTTCTTAACCCTCTTGTCTGGCGCATCTTGGTAAACCTGATCAAAATCTGAATGATTAAGGACATAGGATGGCTGCCTCCTCTTCCTTCCCAGTTGAGCTTCAATCCAAGACTGATCTTGACTAATGCTGCTGGAAGGGTCTGTACTAACGACAGGAGGTTGTGACGAGAGTGAATATGTAGAAGAACCACTGCGAGACGAGGAGTCTAAATCCAATTCAATGTGAATTGGTGCTGGTGACTGCTCCGGAACTGGTGTAGGAACTTGAGGCTGAACCTCAGGCACTGGTGGACTCTGAACTGGCCTCTGAACTGGCTCTGTAATGGGTTGTCTGTCAGGTTTTGTGGGTGTATTAATAGCAAGCGCCTTGCCTTTTGAATTGTTTGGCGCTTGACCTTTCTTAGGAGGGTTACTCCTCTTCTTCTGTTTAGGTTTTGATGAGGAAGGTAGCGAAGGATTCACCACTGGCGGCTCTGCTCTAGGCATACTTACCCTCCTGGTCTTGCTGTCGAGGTAAAGTATACTGTTTTGAATAACTCTACTTGACCTCTCTTTTACTGTTGCGTATTCTTTGACGTACCAATCAACTGTTGGCAGCGGCTGTGTGTCAACCTGCTCTCTGAAAAACTGAGGAAGAACTTCTCCCTCATCATTTGATAAACCTCCCACATCTTCTGACAAGAAAACATAAATTTGTGAGAGAGAGAAGTGACCATAGCTATGTCTGCGAACCTCGAAGTCATCTGCGCAATTTGCCCAATAATCCTCCATAGAAGGCTCATGAAATGTGCGTCCAGCAAGGCGAGTTGTGTAATGACCTGAAAGATCATAGGCACGTGCCTCAACAAGATACTTGAGATGATATTTCTCAAGCTCCTGTCTTGCAACTTTGGCATCAACTGCCGATTTGCACCAATACATTCCAAACTGAAAAGGAAAGGTGGCATATGGTCTAGGCTTGCGGCGTAAAAGACGATGAACATCATGCAACTGCCTCAGGGACTCCATAAAGACTGTCTTATCCGAAGGATAACGTGGAAGCATAGCTGGATTTCCTGTAAATCCATATACTCGGATGTAGGTGTATGTCGGGAACTGAATAAACCAATCCGCCCAACCATCCATCGTTGCTCTAGCAACTGCCGAGATACGAACGTGCAACTCCCGGTCCAAATTTCTCACTGTATAAGTCAGAAAAGCCTCGTGAACACGCTTGAAATGACGTTTAGCCTTGGTGAACTCAAGCTGATCATAATATTGATAGACTTTCTAAACACTGAGAATACCCACGGTGTTTAGTCCTCGGAACTGACCCTGATATGCAATCAAGTACACGAGATAAGAACACATGTGAAACTCATGAGCAACTAGGAAACCGGTAATTTGCTTGTGGATAACATCGCTGATGAAGGATGCCCAATCATAATGCTCCTGCCCAGATATGATGTGACCAATAATGTAATACATCCAAGACTGGAAAACATTTGCATGTGATTGACCTGAGACACGATTCAAGAGTGTAATTAGAATCACATATTCATCTTTGTACTCACCATGACCCACATTGTCTGGAAATCTGTTCTTCGCTTGTTTTAACCATCTTTCTGCCATTTTACTCTGGCACTTGTCCACATCAGCATTGAATGCCTGCTCGCACTGCTCCATAGAAATCACTAGACTGTTCGGGTGTTGAGGTATACCGAAACTTCTTTCAACGTCCAAAGGCTTGAGACTGCAAATAACTCGTCCATCTATTGACACTATCTCACGAGTAGTAGAATTGTAATGCTTAATACAAGACATCACGAACTCAATACAATGAACGAAGATAGGTATGGAAGCGGCCTCCAATAACCCGGACTGCTGAATGTTCTGAATAATCGAACCTCTGATCTTAACAGGATCTAGAACTGCTTCTGGCAGCACCTTGTGAAGATTCGTCTCAACTGTCTCGATGAAGTTGTGAGTAAGGACTGTTTTGGTCCTGTATTCGTGTTGAGTGTACTGCATTTTGGAAAACTCGCCTGTTGACTGTTAACTCAACTATGTTTTGACAAGATTTCTGGAAAACTAAAAATACCCTGCTGAGGCTAAAAATAGCCTTTTGAAGAGTTATTTTCGGCGAAAAATCTGAGATATGGGTTTTGTCCAGAAAAAGATTCTAAGACAACCCAGAATGTCAGAAATGCGAAAATCTAACTTCTACTTGACCATGCAAAGAGTTTTCAGTTGAGAAAATTAGAAACTCGAGAACGAATGTTCTGGAATTAAAAATTCCTGAAAAATCAATTGCACGATTTTAATTCGAGGAAGCTATACAGAAATGATCCGAATGTTGAAACTTGCCAAATTCGCCAATTTCAGGAACATGCGAATTGTATTTTGAAAGAAATTTGAGAATCAAGGAGGAAAAAGACGTTTTTTTAATAAGCTCTTTCTTCTGTGAAAATCGCCCCTCTTCTTCAAACTTGCTGATAAATGTGAACTTTAACCTACAAAAGAATGTGTTTGATAAAATCGCCCTTGAAAATTGATGATAAATTCGCTTTTGCCTTGAGAATTCGCCTTTGCCTTGAGAAAATACGAATTTTCTTGAAGTTGTGTGAATGAATAATGATGGCGCCATGCTTAAATAAAGAAAATTCGCACCATCTTGTTTACTGCAAGATTTAAAACCTAGACCAAAATAGAAGTCCTCTGATTGGACCCCCTTCAATGAACTATGACTGATTTGAAGTTTGAAATTTAAATAATATTAAAATATTCATTATGCAATTTGAAATTCCAGCATAAAGAGGGCGCCAACTTTAGAAATTCGCCATTTAATGCCTAAAATGCAAGAATAAATATTAAATATTATTTAACTTCAGTTGAAAAACCAAGTAAAGCACCTAGATTCACCGGCGAACTTCACTGATTCCAAAAAGTCTTCATCTGACCTCATAGGCGTCCATTTGCTCAAGATATTACACTTTTTATTAACTTCCTACTTTATAGCTGACTTCAAAGTTACAACTGGCCATCTTCGACATTGATTTCCGGGTGACCCGATGATGCTGAGACTGAACAGGTATATTCATTGCGAAGCCTGCAGAGCAAGGAAAAAATGTCTGCTGGGAGTCATCACTGCAAAATCCATCATCTAACACCTCAAAAAATTATGTGCCTTTGATTAAATTGATTTTCAGGTAACGGACTTGAACCATTTATCCAAACTGCCATCTGACGCTTTAAACGACTGCTGACAACGAACGGTGAACTCTGCTGACAGGCAACCAAGCTCATTGCATGCCTGGAGGTATTTCACAACCAATGAATATATGCAAGGCATCTGAAAGCTGCATTAAGGACCTTTAAAGTAAAAGCGCCCTGGCTTGAAAAGGCACGAACACTATTTTGACGAGAGTACAACTCTGAACCAGATGCCCTACTTTGACCTCTGATATCTGGAGCTAGGATGACCCGATTCGAGCACTGTATGTCTCGACGCACAACCAGAAGGACCTACGAGAGAAGACTCTAGAGGTGATGAAGCAAGAAAACTGCTTCTAAGACCTCAAATAGAAAAGCGCCTTTCCTAAGATGGAATAAACGGCTAGACTTGGCCATTTCTTGAGTTGTCTTCGTTTTTCAGTATTTCACCAAAGACCTTGCACGTACGAGCGTTTGCCAAATCCTGAAAGCTGACGGCTGGGCTCGTTGAGTAGATAAAGTAATCACGCTCAAATCCCGTGAAGACTTTGAATGCAAACAACTCCATTTGACAGGCCTAAAGGCTAGGCGCCCCTGGCCTACATAAATACAATGAATATTTTATGCTAGTTCGCCCGTGAAATTACATGCCTGGTAGAATCTCTACCACAATCTCTCAGAATGTCGGATTAACAGGCACCTTGGTGCATCGCGAAGCCATACTAGAGTAGCACTGATGTTAGGAAGACCTCGTCAGCAAACTCTACCATCTCAAAGGTCATTTTGAAAGGCGCCCCTGAGCTACAGGCGCACTGGAAAAGCAATTACACCATGTGAGGAAATTCTGTGATATGAAATCTCTCCATCAGCTCATCTTCTGACGTCGATTGCCGGAGCTTTGGGACTCAGATGACTGCATTTGATAGCTCGGCAGATAGGCAGACTAATCGTGAAGGGATTGACTACATCAACCATCAGGAATACCAAGATTTAACACCCTTTAAAGAGGTGCGCCCTTGAGCTACAGGTGCGCAAAAGCTGGAAAAGGACAAACTTCTACAAACTGCAACTTTGGAATCTTCAACTTCTGTCGCCAGTAATCGGAGTTACGAGTCTCAGATAGCCTCACAGGATAGCTCATCGGATAGGCAGACTAATTTTGAAGAGTTTGACTGTATTCATGAGCATTTACCACAAAATTTAGGCCTTCAAAAAGAAGGGTGCCCTTGGGCTACAGGGGCGCAATTCTGCTTTTCCTTGAGAAATCTTCAAAAATTGACCACTGAAATCTTGATTTTAGCCACTGAAATGATCATTCAAAAGTATAATTATCGTTGCAAAATGCTCCTCTACCGTGAAATGTTTCATTCTGAGTCTCTGATTTAGGTTCTGATCAATGGATACTGCCTTTGACTGACAAAACATTGACAAAACTCCATGCTTGATATTGCCCAAAAACTGTGTTTGACATCATTTTAGCAAGGTTTAGACTATTTTACACAAAATGCCTTGATGAAGCAAAAATTTTGGTTTGGGTACAACAAAATTGTTGCCAAATTGCACTGCCAAAAATAGAACTTACTAAAATAACATATTGCTAAAAATAGTAAGTGACTCCAAACTCCATTTGAGCACAAATTGGGCAGCCGTCGTAACTTACTAAAAGTAGTAAGTCCAAAAATATCCTCTAATGAAAATGCATGTCACACCCCTCTGAAGCTCTTTGAAAACCCAGAAAGACCTAGAGAACAAACTACCAAACTCCTAGAAACAACTCCCTAAAAACTCAAAAGGAGACCTAAAAAATAAGAAACCCTAATTCTGCATTCAACTAGCCTACGAGCCTCCAAAATAGGCTAACGGTCACAAGAAAAGACTAGCGCTGAGAAGGGGACATTACAGTCCACCCTCCCCAAGATTGTTTGTCCTCAAGCAATCGCAAGTCTGGATGTTGCAAAATTTGTCCATCTTCCCAAGTAGCATCCTCAATTGGTAAATTCTTCCACTTCACCAAATACTCTTTGATAGACCTCCTCCTCAAAGAGCACTCCCTAAAATCAATGATTGTCTCTGGAACTAAAACCAACTGTCCCTCCTCATCCAATGGAGGAAAATATGATGAAGCTACAACATTGTGCCCAAGCGCCTTCTTGAGGTGTGACACGTGAAAGACATTATGCACCTTGCTACTCGTTGGTAGCTCTAACTCGTAAGCCACTGCCCTAACTCGCCTGGTGATCCTGAAAGGCCCATAGAAACATGGCTTGAGTTTCTCTGCTCCACTCTTCCTGAGAGTGGACTATCTGTAAGGCCGGAGCCACAAGTAGACCATGTCTCCAACCTCAAAAGTGCGCTCAATATGCTGCTGATCATCATACATCTTCTGTTGATTCTGTGCATGGTGAAGATTATCCTTCAAAGATCTCAAAATGTCCCGACTCTGCTGCAACATATCCCTTGCTTGAGGGGCTCTACTATCACCAAACATCAAATCTATGAAGTTAGAAGCCTCATATCCATACAAAGCTATGAAAGGAGACATTTTGATCGACATGTGGTAGGAAGAGTTATAGCAATACTCTCCCAAATGAAGCCATCTCACCAAATCCTTCTGCTGCCCTGAAATATAATTCTTGAGATAGCCCTCCAACCACTTGTTCACAATCTACATCTGCCCATTTGTCTATGGGTGATAACTAATGCTTGAAGTAAGCATTGTACCACTCAATCTAAAAACTTCCTACGAAAAAGTACTTAGGAACTTGCTGTCCCTATCACTCACAATGTTTCTTGGTAACCCATGCAATTTGAACACCTCTCTGAAGAACAAATCAGCAACCTGAGCTGTTGTAAAAGAGTTGGTAATGGCGAAGAAATGGGAAAACTTCGTCAATCTATCTACAACAACATATATGCAATCTCTCCCTTGCACTTTTGGCAACCTATTAATGAAATCCATTGAGATACTTTCACATTTTTGATCGGGAATAGGTAAGGGTTGCAACAAACCAGTTGGAAAAGTGTGCTTATTTTTGTTCTGTTGGCAGATTCGACACTCCTTAATGTAACGAAGGACCTCATCCTTGAGTCCCTTCCATGAAAACCTCTCACGAATCTGCCTATATGTCTTGAAATACCCTTGATGACCAGCCAAGGGAATGTCATGAAATGATTGAAAAATCTTCATCTTTGTCATGACCCTCTTTTTCCCTCACATAATCACACTTATAGTTATCTATATTTTATATATATTGATGCTCACTTCATTAGATTGTATTTATACTTGCTTTTGTGAAAGCCTTTTATCTATCGCTCTCAATTATTCTTTGATTACGTTTCTTAAAACTTTACTCTTTCTTAATACCGGTTATTCTAATTTATTTTAATTAAATTTAACTGAAGTATAAATCGGTTCTTCTAAAGAGACAACTATGTAATTTTTATACGGGGTGATTAGCGAATTATCATTAATGAATAGTATTTTTGAATGAATCGGGCTTTGCTTCAAAACATTCACAATTCTTTGTTGTTGGGTATTCACAAGAGGCTGTGGATAATAAGCTAAATTGTTTATCTCTTGCGACCTCCTGGAAGACCACGACCGACTTATGGTAAGACACATCCTTTCTTTGTAGTGAAGAGACGCATTGATTAACACTAACCTTGTTCGTATTTATGTATCTCCGTATGTGCAGATGAGGCATCGAATGAAAGTTTAGTATTTTGATAGCACACGGGTATACCTCTGATTTGCGTAAGAGGAAGATAAAACCAGTGCTCTGAGATTTGATAAGTAATATATATATATATATATCCATCATCTGTAATCTGGTATGTACTGCTGTACATGAACACAATCTGATTCTTGTTGTTAATGTTAGCATTTGTGAATGAATTAGCAATAACTTCATAGCATATTATCATGGCATTATTAGGAGAGACTAATCCACTACCAAATTATTATCCTTTCTTAGTCAAATCATTAGGGAGTGGAGTTGGAAGCACATGAAGGAGAGCAGATACTAGGGTCCCTTCGAGGTAGGCCACCCTCCTTGGATGACTGCGGTCTGCCATTGAGGGCCGAGGGGGTCATTACAATTGGTGGTTGTTTAGCCGCCCTCGGGCTGAGAAGGGAGTGCTCTAAGGGCATCCTTGTGTGTGGTCCTCTCTTGCCCCGCTTATGAAGTTGATGAGCAAGGGACGATAATTTGGGGTGTCTTATATCTATTTAGTTTACTTAAAAAACTATAGATTGAATGATTGATTGCCTATGATTTACAAGTAGTAATAATTAATAAGGAAAGTTTTATTGATTTCATTGATTGAATTAACATCTTTTTAAGTTGGTATTCTTATTTCATGAAGCATATTGGTGTTTTTAGGATAAATTTTAAGCAACACCTAAAAGGGGTCATTACAATTGGTATCAGAGCCACTTTCTTGCCACCTTGTGGAAAATAGTGCATGCAGACTTTCCAAAGAAGAAGCCGTAGGACTACTGACATTATGGGGGAATAATTGGGAAATGAACTTAGGACATTCATGGAAAATAATGAAAAGAAAACCCAGGCACTAATAGAGCAAAACAAAAAAACAAGTCAGGCCCTACTTCAAGCTTTGCAAGATATTAATGTTACCATGAGTAACCTCAAGAATAATGGTTCAAATGGTAGAGATACAAATTCAAACCACTCTGAAAATAATAATAATAATGCTTCCTCAAACCTTAGGATTCAAAGGCCAAATTTCCTACCCGGGAAAGAAACCTTAATTGAAGGAGAAAACAATCCTCCCTTATTAAATGCTGAAGATACAGTTGCAGCTTATGCAAGATTAGACTTCGACATAAGAGAAATCATATCTTTTAGGAATTTCCTAGAAGCCAAGAAGTTAGAGACCCCCCAAAGGGAGGGTAGACAACCAAGTAAGGACCTTAAACAGAAGACTAATAAATTAACTTTACCAAACTTTGATGGGTCAAGCAAGATCTCAGCCTACTCTTGGATACAAAAACTAAATACCTTTCTAAATCTAAGTCCCATGACTGAAGCAGATGCAATACAATTTGTTATCTTACACCTTGAGGGGTTGGCTCACGAATGGTGGCTCCATGGCACCCTCACACAAGGGCATGATAATAAAATTTCATACGAGGAATTCACACAAAAACTTATTAAGAGATTTGATAGGAAACACCCCGAAAAGGACTTCAAAGAATTAACCCTCCTAAGACAGCAAGGGGTAGTTGAAGACTATATTTTTGAATTCCAACAAATCTCCGTAAGGGTTAAAGGAATTGATGAAGACTGCCTTACCTTTCTTTTTGTTGAAGGATTAAGAGATTCCATTAGAAGATTAGTGAGTGCCTTAAAACCCAGCTCTCTTGATGATGCCATTGATAAAGCACTCACACTAGAAGATACATCTGCCCATGAAAAATCATCAAAGTCATTCTCTTACAAGAAAGATAAGCATAAGAAGAACCTCTCAAAAGACAAAAAGGAGGAACTACGTAGGAAAAACCTATGCTTCTCTTGCAATCATAAATGGGACCGAGGTCTTATATGTAGTAAGGAGAAACCTGAGGATGAAAGAGATAGCCTTAGAAAGTAAAATCTGTGCTTTAAATATAAATAAAAATGGCAACCGGAACATAAATGTGGAAAAAGAAGTCAAGCTCACAACATGGGAGCCCTATTCGATGATGAAGAATGGGAAAACCAAGAAAAAATAGTCACAAAAGAAGAACCAGAAAGACCTAGCAAAAAGATGAGGTTTAGTGACGAAGAAAAGGGAACCCTTGCAGCTATCTCGAGGGCCTCAAAACATCATCCTTTCCGAATAAGAAGTGTAATCAAGGGAAGAAGAGTAGTTTCTCTTATGGATAGTGGGGCAACCCACAATTTCATTGACAAAAACCTAGCATCAAGACTGAAACTTGGAACTCAAGAGTTTAAAAGTTTTCAAGTAGCCTTAGCTGATGGTTCCGCTACCTCATGCAACCAAAAGATTCCTCAACTAGACATAATCTTGGGAAAACACCCCACTAAGGAAGATTTCTATGTAGTTAACCTAGGAGATACAAACGTGATCCTAGGCACCCCATGGATACACTCATTGGGGCGATTCTCCCTTGACCTTCCAAAGCTGGAGTTATGTTTTTCACACAATGGGGAAGAAGTCCTCCTCAAAGGACTAGCTGATGGCTCTCCAATGATGGTTTCATCCAAGAAAATGGAAAAAATTGTCAGGTAAGATTAATATCAATTATTGATAAGAGATAATTGTTTGGTGGCAACTTTACCATAATTCTAAAAATTTTCAGTTTTGCATTATGTCTAGAAAGGGGCAAGGTGAATGGGCAGCACAGTGTATGATACTTGATAAGTCTACTTCACAAGGGAAGACCATTCACATTGATATTAAGCCTATCCTAAAAAGACACAAGAGGGTGTTCAAAGATATTCCTCCCAGGTTACCTCCAAAGAGAGGGTTTGAGCACACCATAGAGCTTGAGGAGGGAGAAAAACCTGTTATTACCACACCCTATCGACACCCAAGGGGTTATAAGGAGGAAATTGAAAAAGCCATAAAAGAATTATTGGAAATGGGGCACATTTAGCCTAGCTCCAGCCCCTTTGCTTCATTAGTCGTCCTCGTAAAGAAGAAAGATGGCACAATGAGAATGTGCATAGATTATTGGGCACTTAACAAGAAAACCATCAAGAATCAGTATCCTATCCCAAGGGTTGATGAATTGATAGATGAACTCCATGGTGTTGTGTACTTTTCAAAAATAGATCTTCGTTCGGGATACCATCAAATAAGGGTAAGGGCAGAAGATGTTCACAAAACAACTTTTAGATGTCATTATGGGCATTTTGAGTTTTTAGTCCTTCCTTTTGGCCTCACTAATGCCTTGACCACTTTTCAGTCTTGTATGAATCATATTTTCAGGGGACTATTGAGGAAATTCCTACTTGTATTCTTTGATGATATCCTAATCTATAGTAAAACGTGGGAAGAACATTTAAGGCACATAGATGAAGTATTGGGAATACTAGAACAACACTATCTATTTGCTAAAATATCCAAGTGTGAATTTGGGATGGAAGAAATTTTGTATCTTGGCCATAAGACTAGCGCACAGGGAGTAAGAGTTGATGAAGAAAAGATAGAAGCCATTAAGAGTTGGTCCAAACCTAGGACCCTTACACACCTTCGGGGTTTCCTTGGACTTTGTAGTTACTATCGTAGATTTGTGAAGGGTTTTTCAAAACTAACTTCTCCTTTGACGGACTTAACTAAGAAAGGAGCTTTTACATGGACATAAGAAGCTCAATTAGCCTTTGAGAAGCTCAAGGAAGTTATGAGTTCATGCCCAGTTTTGGCAATACCAGATTTTTTCTCACCATTTGAACTATGTTGTGATGCATCAGGCGAAGGCATTGGTGCTGTACTAATGCAAAACAAGCATCCCATAGCCTTTGAAAGTAGGAAGCTTAAAGAGTCAGAAAGAGCCTATTCAGTTTATGATAAAGAAATGTTGGCAATCATGCATGCTTTGGAGAAATTCAGGCAATACCTTATTTGTGGAAGATTTATCGTAAAAACAGATCACAATAGTTTGAGATTCTTCCTTAACCAAAGGGATCTAAATAATAGACAACAAAAATGGGTAAGTAAACTTCAGGCATACAACTTTGATATTGAATACGTGAAGGGAAGAACAATGTTGTTGCAGACACTCTCTCCAGGAGACCTCACTTGGGATCATTAATTGTGGTATCTTCAGAATGGAAAGCATCTATAATAGCCGAATATGCCAAGGATATTTTCTCTAGCAATATTTTGGAAGGGAAAATACAAGATGGAAATTACAGAGTAATTGGCGAATTTATTCTTTATAAAAACATGATATATCTTACCCCAGGATCGAAAGTTAAGGCATCAATCTTGAAGGATTACCATGATAATCCTTTGGCAGGACATCAAGGTTTCTTCAAAACTTACAAGAAGATTAGAGAAAGATTTTCATGGAAGGGATTAAAAAAATATGTACTAAGGTATACTAGAGAATGCATGGTATGTCAAAAGAATAAAGGAGAACATGTACTTCCAACAGGGCTGCTTCAACCTTTACCTATACTGGACCAGAAATGGGAAAGTATTTCCATGGACTTTATCACTAGTCTACCAAAGGTCCAAAACAAAGACTGCATTTATGTAGTGGTGGATTGTCTAACCAAGTATGCTCATTTTATGGCTATATCATCAGATTTCAAAGCTCCTTAGGTGGCTGATATGTTCTTCAAAGAAGTTTTTAGATTGCATGGTCTACCAAGGAATATTGTAAGTGATAGAGACAACTATTTTCTCAGCTTATTTTGGCAAGAGTTATTTAGATTGGCTGGAACAACATTAACCCCAAGCACTAGTTATCACCCGCAAACAGACGTGCAAACAAAAATCGTCAACAAGTGGTTGGAAGGTTATTTGAGGAATTATGTCACAGGACAACAAAATGGATGGATTAGATGGTTGCACTTAGGAGACTATTGTTACAACACTACTCATCATATGTCCATCGACATGAGTCCTTTCGAGCCTTGTATGGATATGAGGCTACATCCTTTGGAGATTTGATCCGAGTTGAAATTCGCGTACTAGGGGCTAAAGAATTTGTACAACAGAATGTAGACATCATAAATTCACTCAAGGACAACCTACACCAACCCCAGAATCAATAGAAACTGTACGCCGATAAGAAAAGAACAGAACAAACCTTTGAAGTTGGGGACTTGGTCTTTTTGAGATTGCAGCCCTACAAACAATCTTCTATCAAAATCAGCGGGAAAGAAAAGCTTAAGCCCCGATTTTATGGACCTTACAAGATCTTGAGAAAGATAGGAGAAGTAGCATATGAATTGGAGCTGCCCACACAAAGCAAAATCCATAATGTGTTTCATGTATCTCATCTCAAGAAAGTTTTGGGGCAACTCATTGTACCAAGCACGAAACTTCCTCCACTTGATAATGAAGGGAAGCTTATTCTAGAACCGAAACTCATACTAGATATGCGCGAGAAAAGGCTAAGAAACATGACCATTCAGGAGTATTTAGTTAAGTGGAAGAGTCTGCCTACTGAAGATACTACTTGGGAGGAAGCTGGCATCTTGGACCATCCAAACTTAAAGTTGCTTGAGGACAAGCAAACTTAGGGAGGGAGGACTGTCATGACCCTCTTTTTCCCTCACATAATCACTCTTATAGTTATCTATATTATATATATATTGATGCTCACTTCATTAGATTGTATTTATACTTGCTTTTGTGATAGCCTTTTATCTATCGCTCTCAATTATTCTTTGATTATGTTTCTTAAAACTTTACTCTTTCTTAATACCGGTTATTCTAATTTATTTTAATTAAATTTAACTTAAGTATAAATTGGTTCTTCTAAAGAGACAACTATGTAATTTTTATACGAGGTGATTAGCGAATTATCATTAATGAATAGTATTTTTGAATGAATCGGGCTTTGCTTCAAAACATTCATAATTCTTTGTTGTTGGGTATTCACAAGCGGCTATGGATAATAAACTAAATTGTTTATCTCTTGCGACCTCCTGGAAGAACATGACCAGCTGATGGTAAGACACATCCTTTCTCTGTAGTGAAGACACATTGATTAACACTAACCTTGTTCATATTTATGTGTCTCTGTATGTGCAGATGAGGCATCGAATGAAAGTTTAGTATTCTGATAGCACACGGGTATACCTCTGATTTGCGTAAGAGGAAGATAAAACTAGTGCTCTAAGATTTGATAAGTAATATATATATCCATCATCTGCAATCTGGTATGTACTACTGTACATAAACACAATCTTATTCTTGTTGTTAATGTTAGCATTTGTGAATGAATTAGCAATAACTTCATAGCATTTTAGCATGGCATTATTAGGAGAGACTAATCCACTACCAAATTATTATCCTTTCTTAGTCAAATCATTAGGGAGGGGAGTTGGAAGCACATGAAGGAGAGCAAATACTAGGGTCCCTTCGAGGTAGGCCACCCTCCTTGGATGACTGCGGTCTGCCATTGAGGGCCGAGGGGGTCATTACAATTGGTGGTTTTTTAGCCGCCCTCAGGTTGAGAAGGGAGTGCTCTAAGGGCATCCTTGTGTGTGGTCCTCTCTTGCCCCGCTTATGAAGTTGATGAGCAAGGGACGATAATTTGGGGTGTCTTATATCTATTTAGTTTACTTAAAAAACTATAGATTGAATGATTGATTGCCTATGATTTACAAGCAGTAATAATTAATAAGGAAAGTTTTATTGATTTCATTGATTGAATTAACATCTTTTTAAGTTGGTATTCTTATTTCATGAAGCATATTGGTGTTTTTAGGATAAATTTTAAGCAACACCCTAAAGGGGTCATTACAATCTTAAGCTTAGATTCTAGTACCAAGAAGATCCTACCCTTATACTGTATCAAACCATCAATTTGTACCTATCATCATGCAAGGTACCCTCAACTAAACTGGTAGCAAACTGATTTTTGGCATACTCTGCAATAATCTGCTATTTCCAATCAGCAGTGATCTCAACCAATGAGCTCAAGTGTGGCCATCGAGACAAGGCATCAACCACAATGTTATTATTCTCCTTGACATACTCGATGTTAAAATCCTAAGCTTGGAGCTTACCCACTTCTGTTGCGTTTCGTTTAGATCCTTCTGATGCATGAAGTGTTTGAGACTGTTGTGATCAGTCTTCACCACAAATTTGCTTCCCACCAAATACCATTTGAATTTGGCCAATGCATGCATGATTGTAAGCATCCCCTTGTCATATATTTATAAGTTCTCTTACCACCCCTCAATTTTTTGCTCTCGAAGATAATTAGATGCTTTTCTTGCATTAGGACATCACCAACTCCTTCCCCTGAAGCATCACACTGCAACTCGAATGGTTTGGAGAAGTAGGGTATGGCCAAAATGGGACATGAACTCATGAGTTGCTTGAATCTATCAAAAACCACTTGTGTTTTTTCTAACCATGCAAATGCCCCCTTTTTTGGTGAGATCAGTAAGAGGGGCAGCCATCTGAGAATATCCCTTCACAAACCTCCTATAGAAACCACACAATCCCATAAAACCCTTCAACTGTGAGAGGTTCTTTGGATTAGTCCAATCCAAGATAGCCTTGATCTTCTCTGGGTCAACACTAACTCCCTTAGAACCGATCACGTGCCTAAGATAAAGCAGCTCAATGATTCCAAATTCACATTTGGATTCCTTAGCAAACATACATTTTGACTCCAAGATACTAAGCACTTCCTCCAAGTGCTTGGGATGCTCTTCCCACGACTTATTGTAGATGAGGATATCATCAAAGAAGATAAGTACAAACTTCCTCAACTATTTTTGAAATATCTTGTTCATACAGGACTGGAAAGTCGTAGGTGCATTAGTCAGACCAAAGGGCATGACTAGAAACTAGGGAAACTCGGGGACACGTCCCCCCTCTAAAATGCCTCGTCCATGTCCTCGGGATGTCTTGGGTACAAGGGGACGGTCCCCTGGCGTCCCCTTTTTTGCACTTTTGCAGGGAAACATCTCGAAAACCCAGGGATGGTCAACCCAAAAAAGGGGACGGCTGATCGTCCCGGGGACGATGGATACAATTATTCAATATTGGTTTATGTACTTGTCACAAATGATTCTATTTAAGTTTTTCTTCATTCCATGAATCTGAGCATATTCACAGATTCTTAGTTTTCTGTGACTCGCATATTTTCTATTCCCTTAAATAAAGCCCGAGACTTCTTTATTATGGGCAATGTACAGTTCTTAGACATCTTTTAGATTTTTCTTTTTATCCTGAGTGTTCCTGTCCTAAATTTCAAATAATGTGGAATTCAAATGTATTGTGATTTTCAAGCCTTGTAAGTACATTATATGATATTGGGTTTTCCAAAGTGTAAATTGCAAATTATTTCAGTGGATTATAGGGTATTTTGATATGCATTTCTATTGCCTATTATCTTAACACTTCAAATCTGAGACATTTTTTTTCCATGTGTTTGATAGAGGTGCCATTACTTAATAATCATCCGTTATGATACATATAAATTCCTTACTAATATTTATTAGAACATTTGACAAGGAACTCCTTCATCGACATATGACTTGTTTAGCACTGAGGTGCCTAGATGAATTCTCATGAATAACCCAACACTCAGTGCTCGTTCTCAATGCTACTGTGCCTCAAATAAATCTCACAACTCTTACTCTATTGTGAAGATGATACATAGCAGGCCTTGGGACATCTGATCATGCAAAACAATAACATGATAACTGTGTAGATTATTTGCCTAATGCAACTCACTATCATTCTCAGAAGGCTGCGCTCCCTTGTTCCAGTTATCTATAAACAAAAAAATTATCATTAGAGTATCTGTTTTCTTAGTTCAAAATCAAGCTTTCTATTGAATAACTTCTAACTTATTCATTAAGATCAATGCATACCCAATAAACCATATCAAGTCATATCTTATTCATTGAATCATTTGTCTAAACAACCACTTATTAGTTATTGTCCAACATTTCAGTATTTATATTCTTTATAAGTATATCACTAAAGAAGTCAATCAACACTCATTATCTCGTTAATGTTTCATCAGTCTTAGTTCAACAACAGGATTGAACAATGTTCATTACTATAAGTTAATATTCAATTCAAAGTACATGAAGGGTCTCTCCCAACATTCCTATCAATCAAGGGGGGGTTTAGTAACTCAAAACTGTCTACTTTTATGTTTTTAATTGTTTAGGGCCCATTCAAGATCTTAAAGGGAACATGTTCATTCTTAAAATTACTGTATTGACTGTGGCATCTAGTTCAAATATCAGTGCTAAATTTCAAGATCACATACCATACTTATGATGCTTTATTGTATGCAAGTGCAATTATGTGTTAGGCATAAATGTTCTATAGTTAAATAGCTAAACTAAGCCAACTTTCTTCACTTTGAGTTTTGAATTCTTTTCATTAGTAATTCCAATAAGGATGTCAATGCAGTAGGATATCCTATCCTTGTTCATTGCAGTTTACATTTGGTCTTTCATAATCCATACCTATAGCTAGAAAAATCCTCCCATTAACTGGTATAGCATAAGTATTTTTCCAGTATGTACTGGTATCACAAAAAATACAATAAGACTGTTTAATTTAAGTGTTGTGTTCTTTTTTGTCAGTTATCAGTATCACTAACAATTAACAAATGATAATTCAACATACAAGAAAGACACTTAGTTTATTGACAAATAATGTTGAACACAAATGTTATATGTTAAGGTTCTATAATGTATATTATGCATGCCTTATCCATGTTATCATATGAATATTTAAAATCTTCCTATATATTTTAAATTTTCCCTATATTTTATATAGCTGTCCCCCTTCCGTCCCCAAATTTGGCCTCAAAATCCGGAAACTTGGGGACCCGTCCCACCATCCCCTGCCGTCCCCATCCTGGAAACCTGGCGTAACATTGCTAGAAACTCAAAATGCCCAAAATGGCATTTGAAGGTTGTCTTCTCAATATTAGATTCTCTCATCTTGATCTGATGGTAACCCGATCTAAGATCTATCTTGGAAAAGTAGATAACTCCATGTAGCTCATCAATCCTGGGGATGGGATATCGGTTTTTGATTGTCTTCTGATTCAAGGCCCGATAATCTATGCACGTGCGCATAGTGCCATCCTTCTTCTTGACCAAAACTACTGCTAAAGCAAAGAGACTCTTGCTTGGGCAAATGTGACTCATGTCCAAGAGTTTTTTGATGGCCTTCTCTATCTCATCTTTCTACCTCTTCGGATACCAGTATGGAGTAGTTATGACTGGTTTAGCTCCTTCCTCAAGCTCAATAACATGCTCAGTTCCCCTTTCAAGAGGTCTCCTAGGAGGTATACTACCAAAAACCTTACTCCTCTTAGTGATCAAAGACTAAACGTTAGGATGGTAGTGTCCCTTATCCTATGTTGGATTAGATGGCATGATCAAACACTTTGCTGCCCATTCTACTTGGTCATGACGAATTAGCCTTTCCATACTTTTGAAAGAAACAATATGAGGGCATCGATTTGACATCCCTCTCGACACCACCTTCTTCCCATTTGTGGTGAACTTCAATTCCATAGTTTGTAGATTCAAAGTGATCTCTCCAAGAGATCTCAACCACTGAATGCCAAGCATTGCATTAGTGTCTCCAATGCTAACAACATATAAGTCATCCTTGACTTCATAGTTGCCCAACTACATAGACATATTGGAGACCTTCCAGTTGCAAGAGATAATAAAACCATCGGCCACCATTACCTTAAAACCTTCAAACTCTTTCGTTTTGAGGCCTCTCTTTGCAACTATCCCTTCGTCAATGAAGTTATATGTTGTTGCAGTATCAATGAGAGCAATGATTCGCTGGCCTCCAAGCACTCCACAGACTCTGAAAGACTCATTGTTTTGAAAACTAGAAAGTTAGGCAAATGCACCCCCACTTCCTTGGTTCTTATCCATCACTTCCAAAGCTCTGTCTTCTTCACTATCCACAAAATTAGATTGCTGTTATGATATATACAATTTTGATCCATCATTAGAATACGCCTCCATATGATGGGAATGGCCCTTTCCAAAGCACTTGTGATCTTGGCTCCATGGTTCTCTACATGTGTAACATATTTTCTTCCTACAAAGCTCGTCACAAAGGTCATTATCCATTCGAGAAGGGAATTTCTTGGTCTGATTTTGTAATGTCCCCTTTTTAGCTTGTTCTAGTTTCTTGATGGTTTAGCCTATTAGCTAACCCTTGTAGGCTAATGGAGATGATTAGAGGGTCCTGTTTGGCAGTTATCTGGTTATTTTCTTCTCCAAAGCATATTTTGGTTCAGGATGGGCCTTCGTTTGGTGTTTCAGGACTTAGTTGTACACACTTACTATTTATAGTAAGTCATTAGGTCATGGGAGTCCAGTGTTACTAATTATAGTAAGGCACCTGGACGTGTTGTGGATGTAGTGTCGATCTTCGAGGTTTAGTTAGTATGGTGAATTAATGATTATTAAAGGAGTTATTATCATTAAAGTGACTTCAATGATAATTAAATATTATAAAAGTATATTATAAAGTTTATAATTGCAGTTTATGTCCAATGGCGCCATGAGACAAAAAAAGGTTCATTAATGATTAATTAATTGGGCGCCCACTTTGAGGAGATATTTAATAAAGTCTAAAGTGCACATTTAACATATTTAAATGAATTAAAAAAGTGCCTTTTGGGGATCAACCTATGCATGGGCGAGTATTTAAAGATTCATCATAAGCAAATAGGTATTCATTTGATCATATACACTTATGCTCTTTGGTGAAGTTGCTTGGAGAGAAGAAGTGCTAGGGTTTCTGCACAAATTGGTCATTGAGAACGAATACTCTCTTTGATTTTTGCATTCCTGAGGTTGTGAAAGATCTTCTGAAGGATTGCCCATTCTATTGGGTTCATACAAAGGTCAATATTGAGCATATTGGTGAAGATTACTACAGGGTTTTGAGTAGAATTGAAGGGGTTCTTTGTAAAACTTGAAGACATTGGTTGTTGTGTTCATTCATTGCTGAGAGCAACCAAACTTGGTCGTACTGTTGCATTTATGAGCCCATACTAGCTGCTGAGAGCCAGCCATACAACTCCTTAAGGCTGAGCGTGTTCTCTCCTAGCCAAATCGCTTGGCTTTTGGCATTGTTTTCTCATCCTTTTTGGGCGTCCAGGCTGGTTAGAGCATTCAAAAGGGTTTCAAAGGTGGATAAACTCCATACTAGTTGCAGATTATTCATTTCCAGATTTATTATGTTGCTGCCAAATTTTTTGAATTGAAGACTTTTGCCATTGCTATCATCCGGGTATGAAAGTGATGTAAAAAACTTAAAAATAATTATATGCTATTGATGCAAATTCAGTTTGCTTGCTGCCATAGTTTATTTTCTGTTTTTGCATATCTTTTCTTGTCTTTTCTTCCTGGTATTACATATCAAAAATCACAAAAAATCATAAATCATTCAGAATACAAATAAAAGTTACCGCAGTTGCATTAAAAATCCATCACAAGGACGGGAGGGTTTTTATAGTGGTATCAAAGTGGTTTCCTACCATCCTGTTGGGGAAGTCTCTTACATTCAGAACAGAGGAAAAAATGGCTTTCGATAAATTCACTCTTGATTTGATGCAGAACTTGTATGATTTGATGGGTGATCCAGAAACACAATGGGGATTTCTAAGAATGTTTGGGAAATCTTAAGGGAAGGATAAGAAAAAGGAATTGCTTCAAAATGATTTTCAACCTACAGGTGAAAATGGGGTTAAAATTGAAGTGGCAGTTGATGAGAAAATTTTACATCTTGATAAAGGTGTGGTAGAACCCCAGGATGATATTATCAGCACTAATGGAGATGTTATTAGCCTTGAGGATAATTCTGATTTTATAAACAACAGTCCATTACCTTCACACAATCATAAGGTGATAGATAAATCACATGAAGATGAAAACATCATGGAATCTCCTATATTTAGCAATGAAGTTTTGCATGTTGAACATGAAAAATGTATTGTGGATTCAAGCCACAAGCAATCTGATTTTGTGCATCACACTATAGAAGATGTTAAAAGGACACACGATAGGTGTAATGAGTGGTTACAAAGAGCTAAGAAGGCAAAGATGTTGGCTGCCCAAACAAAACAATGTTTGTAGGAGGTCAAGGAACACTACAACCGGCTCGATCAAGCAAAGAAACAAAGGGAGTCACACCTTAGAACTCTAGTTCTTTCAAGAGAAGAACATTTAAAAGTTGAACATGCAAAGAAGAAGCTTCTTGAGGTAAGCACACATGAAGAATATGCTGTTATGTGTGAACAAGAGAAGATATGTGATTCAGAAAATTCTATTGGTATACATAACTTGCATCATGAGTCTCATGAGTTGCCTTTGGTTGAGAGCCCATTAAAGGCTCAAGTTTTAGAGACGGGCAAAAAGATTGAATACACACTTAGTGGATCAACCACTAATGTCATTGCTACACATGAGTATGGAGGAGAGTTAAATCATTTTCTTGTCATGGGGGAGTAGCATCATCCTATGAACCTATTGGTATCTTTTGCATCCCCATAGGTTGGCCTTGCAGTTTTGAGGGTTTTGTTTCGTTTCATATCAACAACCTAAGAGGAGTGATTGCACATCATTCAACACCTATGAGAGATAGTCAACAAATCCATGGGAGTTTGGCAGTGGATAGAGAGAGATGTTGTGTTGCAGATACTTTCAAATATTTTTATCTCTTCATGACGGATGGATGTGAGGTTCGTTTGTATTGGGATCCGGGCAGTGACAGGTATGGCATTGCAGTTTGGATGGATCCCATTGGGTTGCTTCATCATTTCCAGCATGGTGAAGTTGATATCAGACTAGCGCAATGGAAGTCAGAGAGGGATATGTGTGGCAAACTCCCATTTTGGGTTTGGTATCCAGGGATATTTTGCGTAGTCGAGCTTATTCTGGTGTTGCAGGAGATGGTTGTTGATGTGAGGGACATTACAAAGTTCTACTTGTGGGACCCAGGTGGAGTGATCTTTCAGAGGGTTCTCTTTTGGAAGTTGAGATTGCTTGGGGACAAGCAATTTTAGGGAGGGCGGACTGTAATGTCCCCTTTTTATCTCGTTCCAATTTCTTGATGGTTTAGCCTATTAGTTGACCCTCGTAGGCTAATGGAGATGATTAGAGGGTCCTGTTTAGCAGTTATCTGGTCGTTTTCTTCTTCAGCCGTTTGGTGTTTCAGGACTCAGTTGTACACACTTCTTGTTTATAGTAAGTCATCAGGTCATGGGAGTCCAGTGTTACTATTTATAGTAAGGCACCTAGACGTGTTGTGGATGCAGTGTCGATCTCCGAGGTGCAGTTGGTATGGTGAATTAATGATTATTAAAGGAGTTATTATCATTAAAGTGACTTTAATGATAATTAAATATTATAAAAGTATATTATAAAGTTTATAATTGCACTTTATGTCCAATGGCGCCATGAGACATAAAAAGGTTCATTAATGATTAATTAATTGGGCGCCCACTTTGAGGAGATATTTAATAAAGTCTAAAGTGCACATTTAATATATTTAAATGAATTAAAAAAGTGCCTTTTGGGGATCGACCTCTTCATGGGAGAGTATTTAAAGATTCATCATAAGCAAATAGGTATTCATTCTATCATATACACTTATGCCTTTTGGTGAAGTTGCCTAGAGAGAAGTGCTAGGGTTTCTACACAAATTGGTTATTTAGAACGAATACTCTCTTTGATTTTTGCATTCCTGAGGTTGTGAAAGATCTTCTGAAGGATTGCCCATTCTGTTGGCTTCATACAGACGTCAAGATTGAGCATATTGGTGAAGATGACTACAGGGTTTTGAGTAGAATTGAAGGGGTTCTTTGCAAAACTTGAAGACATTGGTTGTTGTGTTCATTCATTGCTGAAAGCAACCAAACCTGGTTGTATTTCTGCATTTATGAGGCTGTTCCAGCTACTGAGAGCCAGTTGTACAACTCCTTAAGGCTGGGCATGTTCTCTCCTAGTCAAATCACTTCGCTTTTGGCATTGTTTTCTCATCCTTATTGGGTGTCCAGGATGGTTAGAGCATTCACAAGGGTTTCAAAGGTGGATAAACTCCATACTAGTTGTAGATTATTCATTTCCAGATTTCTTATGTTGCTGCCAAAATTTCTGAATTGAAGACTTTTGCCATTGCTATCATCTAGGTATGAAAGTGATGTAAAAACAATTATATGCTATTGATGCAAATTCAGTTTGCTTGTTGCCATAGTTTATTTTCTGTTTTTGCATAGCTTTTCTTGTCTTTTCTTCTTGGCATTACATATCAAAAATCACAAAAAACCATATATCATTCAAAATACAAATAAAAGTTACCATAGTTGCATTAAAAATCCATCACAAGGACATGAGGGTTCTTACAAATTTGAAGAATGCTTCTTGTCCCTCTTGTGAGCAAAAGGTTTGGACTAAAAATTTGGCCTTGGGGCAGCCAACTCCATGCTTCTATATTTTTTTATTGCATCTAGTGTTGGTGGATCGAAATTTTTCACCCACCCCTTCAAAGGTTCCATTAGTCCTTCAGAAAACAGGACTACAAGCCTCCTTTTGGTGATGTGGGGTACCATCATAGAAAGTCTCTAGAAATCTGCAATGTACGTGTCAAGTGAGCCATGTTGTTTCAGCTGTGCAAGCTCATGAAACTTGACCTCAGGATCCTTGGTATCAAACCTCTCAATGGGTTTGTTGGTAAAATCCTCATAAGTAACAATAAGGTTATGGCCAAGAGTGACCAAACCGTGATACCACCACTCATGGGCAACCCCATCCAAATGCAAGGTAGCAAACTTGATGGCATCTTGTTCTGACATCGACCTTAGTGAGAGGTAGTTTTCAAGCTTCTGGACCCATGATCTTGCCAAACACTTATCACTTCCATCGAAGTGAGCCAAGGTAACCTTCCCAAGAGCTTGTTGGAAATTTCTTGGAGGCACAGGAGCTAGATTCTCAATTCTTCCACCTCCCCTTCTCTTCTTTTGGTTCATGTATTGATCCAAGGACAAAATTTCATAGATCTCAGCAAGAAGGGAAACATATTCCATGTAGCTAGTCCTCACTTCATCCGACATTGGTACTTTAGGCTTACAAGTGGTTCCTCCCTTTGGGTAAAAGTAGGAAGAAGAGGTCTAGGGACTGATCCTCTAGTCACCTCAACATGTTGACAAATAGGACCCCCTCTTGGATTTGTATTAGAGCCGCTGGTTTCAGTCTCTTGATTCTGTTGCACCGGAGTTACATGTTGATTCATCTTAGCATGTAACTAAGACATCATGTCCAACATGATATCAAAATTCCTCTTAGTTCTAGCATCTGCATCTTCCTCATGGGTTGGTCCCTTCTCCTCATCTGCCATATTCTCAACTATTATATCATGGTTCCTAAGAACCTTTGAAAAGTATCCTCAACAGGAACTGATGGGGTCTGAAACTGCTGTCTCTTTAACTCTCTGTTGTAGTACCCGGTTTCTCTATCACTCATTTGCCAATTGAGACACTGAAAGCACAGGCTGGCAGGATGACCAACTCTGATACCACTAAAATATCCCCTTTACTTTTTTTCTGAATTTTTAGCACATAAAACTTCACTTGCTAATGTTAGCCCAAGAAAGATAACCGACTAAAAGAAACCCTTCACGTTTTGATCACCCAGATCCTGGAGTGGGCAAGGTGAGAGCATACAGTGTAAGGGGATCTGATAACAATATGAAAGCAACCCTTCACATTTTGATCACCCAGATCCTGGAGTGGGCAAGGTGAGAGCATACAGTGTAAGGGGATCTGATAACAATAATTTGAAATGTTGGAAGTACAATGCTATTGGCGGCAAGCCAACCAATATAAAAAATGTAAATGCTTAGGCGACAAGCCAACCTCTTCCACTTTTCAACAGGCTACGGGAAAAGTAAATGAAAGTAAAATGCTTAGGGGGCAAGCCAGCCTCTTCCACTTTTCAATGGTCAACAAAAATATAAAGAAACAAAACCACTTTTCAACGTGAGTGGAAATACAAAGTATCGAAAGAAAGGCTGATTAGTACTACTAGATCAGTGATTACAAAATGATAACTAACAGAGTATATCATGTGAGAAATCAACAACCAATAAGCCCAAGTGTTAGGTATACAACTCTGAAACAATATAATGATGAGGCAACATGAAAATATGAAGAAATGACAAAGATATGAGGTTTGATATAAAGAAATAGTGTTCTGATTTTTCTGATCAACAAGCCTGGAACACCTTCAAATGCTCACAACTTCCTCCACACTCCTCTGAATGACCTCAAACTAAATGCAAATGAAGCCTAGAAGCTAGGCGTCCAAGTTCAAGCCACCAAACTCGACCAACCAACATTGAAACCTTAGTAACGCTTCCCAAGGACCTTACTGTAAATGGTATGCCCCTCTAAGGAGGTCGAACTCAAGCTAAAATTCACACCTTCTAAAATCACCAAAACAGGAGCAAAGGGGCGCCCAGTTACAAGGCTTCCAATGAACCAACACCCACAAAATTTTTGCTAGCTCCTCAGGAAGTTACAATTAGAAACGTGAATTAGCTAGGTATGTAGAAGCACTCCAAAAAACACCAAACAACAAAGGAAACACACCAAAAAATTCCTTAGAAGAAATCAAAGCCACACCAAAATGAAATAGAAGGCGACACCATCACCAATGAAGCTCAGTTGCATCCTTTGAATGAAGAAGCACCAACAATCCAGCTAGGAGCTATCTTGCAAGCTCGAAATTGAATAGGGCTAGAAGGTATTCTAATGTTGTAGGAAGAGTTTGAATAAAATCCAACAACACTTTGTTATGATATGAAAATGGATGACCAAATGAAGAGGTAGAGAGGCATACTTATAGGTTTTCAACTCAAGAATTCAAATCCCCTAGAATGGGACGCCCAAATATGAAGAATATAATATTATAAATTAAAACTCATAACTTGTGAAATATGGCGTCCACGTTACCTTTGCAAATAATATCACTTAAAACATTTTAATCTCCAATATGGGCATCCAAAATGAGGCCCACGTTTTAAACACAACTTCAAGTCACAATGCCTAGGCATGGGGTCCAAAAGCAACAATGAAATATAATGTGACTTAAGTTATAAAAATTTCCTTTTCAAGCTCCAAGAATGCTGGAGAAGCCATTGCCAAAACAAAACTGCCTCACTGCCAGAATTAGAAATTGTGTTGAATTGTTGCCAAACTGCATTGCCAAAAATAACACTTACTAAAAATAACATACTGCTAAAATAGTGACTCAAACTCCGTTTGAGCACAAACCGGGCAGTTGTCATAATGTACTAAAAATAGTAAGTCCAAAATTATCTTTTGATGGAAATGCATGCCACACCCCTCTGAAGCTCTCTGAAAACCCAGAAAGACCCAAAGAACAAACTGCCAAACTCTTGCAAACAACCCCCTGAAAACTCAAAAGGAGACCTCCTGGAAAACATGAGACCCTAATTCTACCTCCGACTAGCCTACGGGCCTTCGAAATAGGCTAACAGTCACCAGATAGGACTAGTGTTAAGAAGGGGACATTACATGCCAGCACATCAACATAGAAGACAACATCCTCAATCCAAAGATTGCCTTTTTACCATTGCCCTAATTTGTCATTTTATTGGTATATGGCCTTTAGTACACTCCATATGTGATTGGATTTTCAAAAAATAGGGTGGTTATGATAACTTTGATTCATCTCTAGAGAGTCCTTCATAATTCTATGCAACAATAGAGAAAATAGGGATGAAATATTGTAAGGAGGCACCTGGTTTTTGAGAAATGCAAGTCTATTATTCCAACATTGGATCCCAAGCTTTAGTTTAGAGTTGAAATTCGTAGACAGGGATTCAATTTGGGTCAATATTTTTGACCTTCCTATGGGATTGTGAACAGAGGAAAGCCTCTATAGAATAAGCAACTCCATCAGGACATTCATTTGCATGGTTAGAGCTACAAAAAAACATAACACTTTCCTCCTATGCATACATCTGAAACTACACAAGCAAACCAAGCCTCTACCAATGGACATTGAAAATTTAGCATCTTGGAGAGCATTCACTGAAAAGTTGGATTATGATTTTTTGTTGGTTAGAAGCCATCTTATCAATAAAACTAGACATTTGAAGAGGTCTTGCACACTTCAATTGGCTTGATCTAACCCCCATAAGGATTCTTTGGTATGACAATCTAAACATTGTGCTTGAAGGTTGAAGCAAGGGTCTAGAAAGAGAGGCAATGCGATTGTTTCTTTAGATTGGAAGAAGATCTACGAATAAATTCTATGGAGACTATGGCTACTTACACTGTATAGAGCAAGGATGAAGACTAGAAGTGAGGGGAGAAAAAAGAATTGAGCAAGAACAAAGATTGAATGATGGTAGGATACCTTAGTGCAAGAAACTAAAATCACTTATAGAGATTGAGTTTAGTTCGTCAATTTGGATCATCAAAGCTAAGGATGTTGAGGCTATTCTATCATCTGTAAATGTTGTTAAGGAGAGGGAGGCTCCTAATGTAATGCATGATAATATTGTAACTTAATCTAGTATGGTTGTTATGCTTGAAAAAAAGATCTTTTATGGAATATTGTTGGTGTGAATAAGGATGTTACCCAATTGGTTCACCTCTTTGGTCCTATTCACACTTGATAGTTAAGTTTACTTAAGTTACATATAGGATACTTATCTCTTTTGGTCTCATGTCATATGATTATGATATATGTCATAATTGTATATGTTCTCTTATCCTCTCACTTTGCCTATATAAGCAAGGCCTCATATGTACATTAGTATCATTGATTCATCCATTTGATCATTGTATCATTTTTTACATCTGTAATGAAGCAATCTATTCTCTTGCTACTCTCTTGTGGAAGGTTGTCTTTTGTTTTGCAAGTGATCCTGAGAGCTTGAGTCCTTATGTGACTCTTACATGATATTAAAACTTCAAATTTGCAAGCCCCTTCTCAAATTTGAGGGTAATTTGGGCATAAGTTTTTGTTAAGTGGGTTTTTGAGAAAAAAAGACCTCTCCATTGAGTCTAGAAAACTCAAAAATCCCTATTTTCATATATGGCACTCTATATTTTGGAGTTAGACTTTTTTTTTGCCATTTTTGAGGGTTTGAAGGATTTTGCAAAAAATATTCTGTTCAATCGTATAGAATCTGTACATTTGCATGAATCCATACTATACAACTTTGTTGCAATCGTTAGTTGTAGGGTACAATAGAAAATTCTATCACAAGGGAGTTAACATCGTACTTATTTGTGTAGAATTCGTGTCAACCAGGCATCAATAGAGGTGTGAACTGGTAGAATTTTTAATTATAAAACAATTATTTTAATTTTTTTCCCATTTAGTGTAGGGATTCTAGTGGTTGGTCCTGAGGTTTATAAGCTTGTGGTCATGACCAAGCACTAGGGGGCTGAAACCCCAGGCTATGTGACCAAACCTACCACTTTTCTCTTGCTGCTATTTTAGCTCCAAACCCCCTCCCACCACCTGAACTCAATTATGGCTAGAATGTCACCTTCACGTAGATCCATCGCTTAGGCTGGTGGCATCGCCTACGCAAGGCCGTTCCAACCCTTTTTGTATGCAAAGGGAGCTATTTTTTTGGAAAGCATAATTTTTTGTTAGGATATTAGTTTTTTTACTTTTTATAGTTGTTGGAAAATGATGAACAATGCTTATACTGAGAGGGGAGGTGAATTAGTATAACCAACTTTTTCCCAATTTAGAACTTTAATCAATCAACAACAACAACCATGCAAGATCTAATAATTAAGAACACAA
This sequence comes from Sequoia sempervirens, assembly GCA_007258455.2. Classification (NCBI taxonomy): domain Eukaryota; kingdom Viridiplantae; phylum Streptophyta; class Pinopsida; order Cupressales; family Cupressaceae; genus Sequoia; species Sequoia sempervirens. The sequence goes on from VDFB02000003.1 coordinate 38,649,792, forward strand.
TAAGAACACCAAATTTACATGGTAACCTTGTATAATTTGTGAGCACCAACCCACTGGAGACACCAATCCCCGCAATTGAGCACCAACTCAGTAAGAGACACCAATCTCTTCTTTGATAGGGACCAACCTTCAACTTCTTCAATGAATGATATAGTTTTATTTCTTCTCCACTAAACTGATCACATCTTCTAATTCTGAATAATGTAAGGTTTTCTTTCACAAATCAGGTCCACACATACACCTTCCTCCACAGATTTAATTCAAATGATGCACACTCTTCTTTCACAAATCTGATTCTAATTAAGGAAATGTCTTCCCTCAAATCTGATCACAAAAGTACTTTCAAATCTACACTTTTTACCCTCTCAAATCTGCACTTATATATATTTCACAAGTCTGCTCTTATGCACTTTCAAATCTGGTCTTATATTCCTTCAAAAATCTGCTCTTATATTCTTCTTAGATCTACTCTTATTTTTGTTAAATCTGCTCAACTGGGGAATGATATTCAATAATTGCTTGATGTTAAAATTTCCTTGCAACCAATCCTTATAGCTTCCCAAAGGGGGGCGACTTTTTGAAAACCACATAACTCTTGCCAACGGATGCACCATTTCATTTAATAGATTTCTTTTCATTTCAAAAATGGGTGCCAAGATGGGGTCGGCCCAAAACAGAAAATTAATATTTTTATTTTTAATTTAAACCCCTCTAAAGTGGGCACCACAATAGGAGATGTTGGCCCTCTAATTAAAATATTATTTTAATTTAAATTTCCTAGGGGAGTTGACCTCACATAATAAATAAAATCTATTTATTAATGCTTCAAGTAAATAATTTGTCGTCTTCGATCTGCTTCAACAACCTCATTTTATGGTCTTTCTTTGACATCAATGACAAATAATTTAACATAAAATTGGTTTCAAGCACTTTGTAATGGTATGGTTTATTTTTTTTAGATTTTGTTGTAGGTGCTTATTTTTACTGATTGAATTCTAGATTGCCCTTTTTGAGTTTTGAGCTCATAAATTTTTGCTTGTTTATTTGATCTTCACGATTCTTGCAGCATTGGAAATGTATTGAGGAGCTCATTAGATCTGTACATGTGCTTTTTCTAGATTCAACCCTAGGTTTCTTTTATTCAATTTGTAGGTTTTTCACACCTTATTTGATTGCTTGGACATATTGACACCTATAGAAGTTCTATCTTTTTTGGGGGCTTCATTTTTAGTATTGGTTCATATCTGAGAGGCTTCATATTAGATTATTCTAGTACATTGTCTATATTTCCTCTTGGTGCTTGTTGCTCATGGAAAATTCAGATTCATTTGAGCTTCTCATTCATAATTATCATACATGGAAAATCAAAATGCAGTGGTTGCTCCTTTCCAAGAGTTTGTGGTCTACTTTGGGTGAACATCAACTTGATTTCAATAGGGAGTATGAGAGATTTTCTCACAAGAACAAATGTGATGAGGCTATGGGCTTGATTGCATTGCATGTTTCTTGTAACATGCCCATTGTTCTACCCAATAACTTTTACTATGTTTTACCCACAAGTGAATAATTTAAGAAGTCAACACTTAACAATAAAAAATTTCTTCTCTAATTTAATAACAATATGCACATTTGAAATAACCTCATTCCAAACTTCCCCATTGCATTACAATGAAACATTAAAAAAAACCCAAGTAGTGATTCCATATTATATAATTTCATGATAATATTTCAAATTTACAATTTCCATAGAGATGGATAAATGAATACGTACATAGCTTCTAAGAGCTTACTGAAATAGAGATACAAATGGTCCAGATGCCCCAACATTGGTGCATACATCCTCAAATCTTGGCCAACAACTGTATGAGGGAGAGCATCACTCAAGCGCTTTTCCACCAACCACAGACTTACTGCAGTTCCCCACACATCTACCTAACTAGTAATATGGCCCTACCCTTCGACGAAGAGATTGGTTTGGTAACCTCATAATACTAGCGTTTCTGGAGCATGGTGTTGTGTCCTACATATCTAGAGCTACCATACAATGGCTACAACCTATATGTATGATATTCTCTACCTAGTATGCAAACCTAGATCACAGTGAACTGACAGTGTAAACAGTGGAAACTTACACTACTTTGGCCAAAGTATTCATCATCTAGAATTTAGAGTGGAGGTCACACGCTCACCCACCTTTCCAACTCGATTTGGTTTTTAACATTCATATTCTTTATAGTCATAACATACATTCTATTTAAAAAGAAAGTGATGACATAACAATCTTGCCTAACTAGGTTACACCCTTTTTCATGGTTTATCCTAACCCCAAGAATAACCAAGGTAACCATACAAGTAAACATAACGTCACAACATTAAATGACTCCATTTCAAAAAGTATGATCTCATCAATAAATGACTTCAATCAAGGATATAATCTCAACAATAAATGACTCCAATCCAAAAGTATAATCTCAACAATAACTGACTCCATAAGTATAATCAACAATCAAATGATCAAACACATCATATAGGTTAATCCCATTCCCAACCTATTTGCTTCAATAAAAAATAATGCAATAATCAAGTAAACAATCCAACTAGATAGGTTAATCCCAACCTAGGGTTTTCAATCAAAAGTGATGTAACAATCAAGCAATCATAAACAAGTCATAAAACCTCTCCTTCAATATGCCTCAAATATTCACATGTTTACAATGTTCACTATATTTGTATAAATCTGGAGGACATTAGCCTAAGAAGAGTTGTGCTTCTGCACCTACAAGTCCTCTTCTCAATACAACTTTGGGTTGTCGGAACGTGAGTCCTCTTCTAGAATTCTGTGAATAGGAATAGACTCTTAATCAAATAAGAAAATAGCATAACCAGAAATATATTTCTCAACCCTACTGTTGAATATTGATATAACCATCAAGCTTATACCCTAACCCTAGGGATAAGAGACTCTTCCTACTTTCAAGGAGATATGAGTAATCGATCCAGTATAGACTATCAACATGGTTTGCATAACATCACAATCTATCAATGGTGACATGCCTATCATGCCATCATTCCTATTGTATTACTGACCTCATTATCTACAAAGGTTTATTTATCACCATAAGCTAACAAATTCAAGGTAGTAGTTCAATGTAATATTAATTCCTATACTTCACATTTCATGCTACTTACATATAGCCTTACCAAGTTTAGTATAGTTCCAATAGCAATATAACCACTCCAATTCCAATATACTATATATGTATATGCTATTCAATCAAGGGTTTCACCAAACAAGACTCTACCCAGAATCAAGCAAGCTTATCCACAATAAGAAATAAACCGAGTTCATAAAAGCAAGCTTTTCATGCATTTAAATCATCCTTCTCACAAACAAAGGCATTCAAGAACAATTAGCATTTCAACATTAAAAAAATAGAGAAATAGGAATCAACATGCCTAGAATTATAGCTCCAACTGATATTACTGTTTTCCAAGCTCAACTTCTACAATCCATCTTCCTACGCCTTCTAACTCAACTTATCTTCAAACTCTAGCCTCTCACAAATCCACAAAACAACTATCTTCCTCACAAAAGCTCTCAAAACTCAATTGCACAAAAAATCACAGCAGAGTAACAATGAAGAAATCAAAAAAGAAAGTGTAACAAATGGTAGAGAGAGCACATCTATAAATACTAAAATCTAAGCATCTCAATGCTACAAACAAGCTAAAAAATCTGCCACCTCTCTATTCCAAATGCGTCAACTTAGCTCAAAAGGTGAGAGGTGGCTGGTTAAAACATTGTTTTGTACACATACACTGTCCAGTTTCTTTGTTAAAGCTGAGTCGATCCTCTTTTGGTGACAACAATGATTCTAACTCAGAAAAGCAAGCTACAGTTTCCTTATTGCATTGCAAATCGACTATCTTAGCCAGCTCGTGGCAATTGACTCATTCTCATGCATCCACTAAGCTTATGCGTTGGTTTAAAGCACAGTAATAGAGTTCTAAATGCTTTAGATTTCATTTAACTTAGCGCCACCTTTCATATTCATGTGCCTTATTTGCTGAGCGCAGTTCACAAAGTTAGCAACGTGGTCATATTATCCTCTTTTCAAATGGTTCAATGCAAAAATACTTTGAGCATTGTTTAAAGGCTTTGAGACCTAGTTTTTCATGCGTTGCCTTTAGCTTGGGCTTTATTCAACCATTTTCCATGTACTCCATGCACTCTACTTCCTGTGCAATGTTTCCATTATTCATTATTTCATAGCTTTAATCTTTTGTTGTTACTTAATGCATTCAAGAATTGCATTTTATGTGCCTCTATATAGGCGACTTGGCTTATTTATTAAATCTTTCATTATTCATTAGCTAGTACATGCAAATGTGCTATCCTCATTGCAACCTTTATGGCATTGTCAATATGCTATGATGCTTCAGTTTTATCGCTACTTTTATAAGGATATTAATATGCTTATTTACCCATATATATATATATATATATTTCATTCGATTGCATATATATTCAAATATTCATCTCAACCAAATATACAAACATATACATACATACATATGTGTATGTGTATATTAATTCACGTAGAAATATAATACTCTCAACCCTACAAACACACACATATATATACCTTACCCTATAATCAACTTCTTTGATATATATATATATATATATATATATATGACATATTCATGTAAGTCTTTAATCAATTCAAGATACTAGAATCACTTTTATACGTAAACATTTATATACCCAATATAGAGACTCAGTCATTTTAATTCAAACCAAGAACAATCAAGAGACCAAAGACTAAAACCAAAGTCATTCAAATCATCCCCAAACTATGACCAAAGATTACTTACCCGATTTCACGAACTAACTCAACTCAACTAGACCAAACTAGGATGTGAGTGTGTGTATGCTCAGTTAGGCTCATTAAGGGTTACCAGACCAAGTTCTTCTCTTGAGTGATACTCCCCCTCTCGTACCTGAGGGCTCGATTCTCTTCCTGCATCCAACTTAGTGCATCACAAAGGTAGTTAACCGTTCACAAGATATTCATTTGCATCATAAATCATTCAAAGCATTAAAGTAATTGTATACAATACACATTCATTCATTGCATTTTCCATCAGTATAAAATTTAATCATTCCTTTAAAAGCAATAACATCTTAATGCATATTTTAGTATTTCCTTCACCTATTAAACATATTAAGGTCACAATTTACATTTATCATCATATCTATTCATGAAGGTAAAAGTAACCTAGTAACTTAGAAATAGGGTGTAACATTTTTTATAGCTTATTGTCAACATTGAGGGGTGCACTACACCTAAGTAGGTATTGGATAAATACAAATATTTGTTTGGTACAATTAGTAAATTCTATGTTTGCAAACAAAGACACAATTGTCATCCCCTTCTGTTGATGCATTTCCTTACATTGAGAATTAGTTGGCTAAGTTCAAATCTTTGAAATCTCAATTGGCTAGTTATGGGAAAGATAAATTTGATAAAGAATTTTTATTCTTGATTTTGTCTAAGTTGAAAGGACCATTTGTTGTTTTTTTTTCTACCTTCTATTCCACTATGGGTTCATTAGGTGAAACATTTAACATGCCTTCTTTTGAGACATTTTGTGACTAGTTGACTAGAGAGCAAGCTAAGCTTATCTAGTTATATGCACTTCCCAAGAGTTAGGCATTGGTAGCCCAATAATCCAAAGGATAAGGCAAGAAGAAACTAAAAACTAAGACAAATTCTAATGAGCCTCCCACCTCTTCCAAAGAGAAAAGGGTGCAACATCAAGACTTCTCAGGAGGCAGCTCATCCCATCACTACTCCTTGATGAGATCCACTACATTAACATTGGTATGATCACACCCATCATGTTGGTGTGAATAGGGATATTACCTAATTGGTTCACCTCCTAGGTCCTATTTAGATTTGTTAGTTAAGTTTACTTTTGCACACATAAGATACTTATATCTTTTTATCTCATGTCATATGATTCTGGCACATGTCATAATCTTATGTTCATTCTCCTCTCACCTTGCCTATATAAGCAAGGCCTCATATGTACATTATGCATCATTGGTTCATCCATTTGATCATTGTATCATTTTTGTATCCATAATCATACAATCTAATATCTTGCTACTCTCTTGTGGAAGGTTATTTTTGGTTTTGCAAGTGATCTTGTGAGCTTGAGTCCTTGTATGACTTAGAAATCCAACCTAATCTTAGTAGCTTTAGTAGGCCTAGATCCAAGGACAAACGTATTCCTAGGGACATAGAGGAAACCAATTATATCCACTAAAGGAATTATTTCTCAATTCAAACCTCAATCCGAGGAGGAACAAAAAACAACCTCAATTGTTGCAACAAAATAAAAACAAGAAGAATGCACTTGATGTCGGCTTTGTTACAATCAAAGTGAACATGCCATTAGCATTACAATTTTCTAAAGTTGGTTCCATAATACATGTCTACTTGTTTAGCTGAAAGTTAATGCTTGATCTTAAGTGTTCGAAATGGTCCTACCCCTATGTGTTATTTATTCCCTTCATGTTGTTGTCATTTCCTTCTAAAGAGGAAAAAAACACTTTTGTAGTCTATTTTGCCATTTTAGCAAAATCACCCTAGATCCGCTCTTTTCCTTTTCTCCTTCCATTCATTGCCTTTATGATTTGAGCATGAAAGCACATTTTAGAAATCATTTTATGTTTTTAACAAAATTGCTTCGAAACTCTACTTATGCGCCATTCTTCCTCACCTCCAACCTTGTTTGTTTTCCTTTAGTGTGTGGAAAAATGCATTTTACACTCGCTTTCATCAAAATGCAAAAGTGCATCCATTTCTTGGTCTCTTGGCTTTGTATTTTTTAAGTGTGAAAGTGCACTTTCAATGCACTTTTTTCAAAAATTCACAAGTGCACCAAAAATCACACTTATGTAGCTAATCTATCATATTATTCAGAGCCCATAAGCATACTTTAGATTCATTTTTGGAAACAATGCAAAAAATGTTCCATTTTTCTTCCACACTCCCCCACCTCTTAATAGTTATGCTCTTTATAAGACCAAGAATAAAAGTGCATTGTCAATGTATTTTTTCCCAAAATAAAATGCTCATCAAATTCACATTTCTCCATTCCTTCTTATTAAAGTGTTGAAGTGAACTTTGGAAGAACTTTTTCTAAAAATGCAAAAAGTGCTCCCAAGTTCCACTTTTTTGCTCCATTGCTCTACAAACTCTCTTTTTTCCTACTTTTTCTTCACCAACCCTTCGTACACTTTTTTCATTGATTCCCTTCCAGAGTTTGAATTATTCTTCTTTTTCCTCTTTTTCATTGCTTTGCCTATCTAGTGATGTTATAAAGTGGCACTAAGAAAATATTAAAAGGTATTTTATAAAGTCACTTTATAATAAAGAGCTTAATATGATTTGAGCGGGAAATTTCAAATGTGGTTTCAAAAAGTGATGAAAGGGGAAGTGAGCTCATTCGTGCATTAGGCGGATTTTATTTATCTATTTGGAATTTTGGAGGAGCTCTTTGGAGTTTGAAATCCTAGGTTGGAATTCCTACGGGTGAACTAGTTTCGGTAGTGAAACTATCTGCCGTAGTTGGACACGAGAAATCACTCAGGTTTCATGATTGCACCTTAAGATAGTAATTACTTTTGTTTTTATATTCTTAAGATAGTCACAAGTTCAATTTCTTGTGAAGAGAAAAAATCCAAATGGCTTGCAAGGTCTAGTGTGCTGGATTATTTCTTGGCTAAGAGTTATGGTCCATCACAAAAATAACCCTAATGTTTATTTTTGGAGTAATTACATCATATCCTTGGGTTCTTAGGTCCATTCAATTAGTCACAAGTTTAATTCTCCTATTTGAAGTAAAATCCCAAATGGTCTATGAGCTCTAGGGTGGTGGACCATTTCTTAGCTAGTTAGTGCAATCTATCACAAGCATTATTGTTTAGTATTTTGCATTTGGAGAAAATTCATTGTATCCTTGAATGTTTAGATCAATTCGCTACTCACAAGTTCAATTTCCTATGTATACTAACATCCCGAATTGTTTATGGGCTCTAGTGTCATGGAGTATTTTTTCTCTAGGCGGTATGGTCCATCATGAACATCAATCTCTAATGGTTGTGTTCAAACTAACATTTAATTCTTGAATTCCTATGTGCATTAGCCAATCACAATTTCAAATTCCCATACAAAGTAAAATACCACATTGCTTGTAGGATTTAGTGCAATGAATCATTTATTAGCTAAGCATCACTATCCATCATGAACATGGGCCAATAGTGTTTTATATTTGGATTAACATCATATTATTGAATGATTAGGTCCATTCAGCTAGTCATGAGTTCAATTTCTTGAGTAAAGTAAAATCCTAAATGGCTTGTAGGCTCTAGTACAATGGAGTATTTCTTGGCTGAGCAATACAATCCATCATGAACATTTACCTTTAATGTTTTGTGTTTAGACCAATGATGTAGATGAGATCAGGGCTCCTAATAAATAAATCCTAACCACATAGGTACAAATAACATAGAACAAGATGATAGATAGAGAGAGGCTACACTAATAGAAATAACTTATTTTCTCATTAAATTATGCATAATAGTTACCTTTCTTTATAGAGCCATAATCATCTATCAACTTGCAATACCTCATATATAGTCCCTTCATGTTCTCCCCAAAATTCATATTTCTACTTCTTTTAAACTATACAATTCATTTTCACAATTCTAAGATTTCAGTAGTATTAAATATAATTGCTGTATATTTTAAATCAACCTACTCTACTTTAGCATTTAAATATCCCCTTTGAAAATGTTTTACCATCAGCTTAACATTTATCTTGTTAGCTCTTGGTTCCCCATTTTACCTTTTGCACGAACTTGTATCTCCCTTGTCACTCCTTTTGTTTATTATTTCGCATGTTGGGTTGCCCCTACATCATTCTTCCCAAGTAGGAAGAACTAGCCATGAGCCCCACTCATGTTTTGCATTAGTTTTTGATAAAGAAAATCAGGTTTTGAAGGGGCCCCAAAACCCTATACAAAGACGACAAGCTACAAAAGAAACTAAGCAACTAAACCTAGTAGCCCAAAAAACCATAAGCTAACAATAGATAAAACATTAGCAAACCGTCAACACACCAACAACAAAAAACATAAGCACCCAAGGTAAACCAACAAAAAGGAAAGTGTCAACTACAACAATATATCCAATACATTCACCAAGGCCATATTCTCCTTAATGACCTCCTCATGCATATCCACAACATCTTTAAGCTCATCAACAAAAACAACAACCCTCTTTTTAGTCTTACTCCTAGTCCTAAGACACGGACCAACCTTCACATCCTTTTCTAGCACTGGAGCATAATCCTCAACTTTCTCCACTTGGTTCGAGCCATTAAACTCATCAATAACTTTCTCCAACTCACCCAAGTCAAGAGGTTTACCAGTCGAATTCAGAGCTTTCTCATTTAAAACGGAAAGACCCTTAGCAGTGGTCTTCAAAGAATTATTGTTGACATTAACCACTATTTTCAAATCCTCTGACATCTTACTGATTCTATCCTCAATACTTGCAACTCTATCCTCTAACATTTTATTGACAATCATTTCCAAAGAGGAAATCCTTTCCTCATGAGAAACCCCCAAGCGATCAACATCAACAACTAATTTATCCAGCATGACATTCATAGTTTTAACTTTATCTTTTATAGCCCATTCCTTCTGGTTGCCTCAGATCATAGCCACACAAATGTCCTGCCGATTTTTCACCTGGATATTGAGCTCCTTCACCTCTAAAAATAACCACTTCACCAGGGAAAGAAAATTTCGCGTACCATCCTCGGCCATCTTGCAGAACATACTCATATTTACATCGTCCCAGTTGACAAGAGGCATATCATTCGACTCCTAGTTTTCAGGGGCATCTGAACGCTCCACATTGTGCTCCTCATCCTCTTCAACAAGGGAGTCCTCGACCTCAACCACATCCACCTTAATCCGCTCCTTGTCAGGAAAATTAGCAAAATTAGCTAGCACATCCAACCGCTCCATCTTCACAACCTTGTCAACATTCTCCTGAGAAAGCTTGACCGACTCCATCCCCTGCATCTCCGTCGACCTGAACCCATTCAGCTCATCCACACCAGTATTAATCTCACCAACAAGTACACTCTTGAGCGCACCCACATCTTCAGGAACTTTGAAACCAGATGCAGGAGAGTTCTCCACCACACCAACCTTCCCAACAAAAAGTTCCCCAACAGAGGCATTCTCAACACAAAAATTATCAGAAGGAACCTCACCACTAGTCCCCGGAGAACTAACCTCCACACCACCTTTTCCTTTAGACAATGAGGGTTTCACACTCGAACCAGGAGCTTCCACCTCAGAAACTAACTCAATCTTCCTCTTAGCCGAAGCTTTTTCTTTCTTGGGGCCTTTAGATTTCCCCTTAGAAGTCTTCCTCACAGACTTGGCCATGGCTTCTCTCAATTCCACATTTGTCTCATAGCCCTTGGTCCACTCTTCTGAATCAACAACCCCTTCCTTAGACTCACCTTCATCCACTGACATTTCCTCATAATCTGAGTCTTCTTCCTCGAAACTACCTTCCCATTCCACAGCAGAGTCCCCAGTATCATATCCAGAATTTTTAACTCCCTTCTTACCAGGAGTTTTAGGGGGGACCGAAATTAACTTAAGCTTAATATGAGCAAACAACAGACTCATAAGACCTTCATGCAAAATCACCTTCTTAGGGTTTTTTCGGTGATCTTCTATACTCTTCTCCATAGAAAGTAAAAGGTAAAAAGGGAAGGAGACCAACACCTTGTGACGAAAGTGATTTAGAAGCATGAAATGATAACTGTACACAACAGAGAATCTACTTTCAAGCGTGAAATAGTGCATAATAGCCAGCACGAGATCCCTCCATAACGGCTTCAGAGACTTACAGGCGTAACCACCAGTCCCAATTTCCCAGAGCTTTTTCTTCTCATCGAATTTGAAAAAATTCGCAAAGGCTTTCTTGGTAGCACCCCTATCTCTGTAGAATTTCCTCCTAGAAACCGAAAGACTAGTTACCTCCGCTATAAAATCCTCATCAATTTTAAACTCCACGCCCTTATAACACAGAGTCCTTCCATTCCAACCTTTCACAAAGAACTCAATAGCATTAGGATCCGAGCCTTGAATTCTCTGCATGTACTACGTTACCCCGCCCAACTCCAAATGCTCCCAGCCAACAATATTATTCTAAAACTCCTCACAGGAGCTCGACTCAATTCTATAGCGGTCTCCACCCATGGCAATATGAAAAGTTCTAGAACCCAACGACACCAGAAAGTTTCATAAGAACAAAATAAACCAGGTTCTCCACAAAGCAAAGCAAATAACACCCACAATACATGCGGGCCTGTCATTCAAGGTACTTCCTTTCCTGTGCTGCCAAGCCTTCAAAATACGGAAACCAAGGATATAATAATGAAACAGACATGGCAAAGGTTCAATGTGCATAGCCCAACTCAAAAACATAATGAAGAACCTTTCCTCAAAATCAACAACCTTAGAGACATGCCAGCTGGTCATCATTGGAGATACACTTCAGATTAATAGGTAAAGATTCAAAAGAATCCCAATCATATCTCACCACCACTCCCACATTGGCAACACCGTCATCCAACATATTAGCTTCTCGAAAGACATGAGAGATTTTAAATTCCTCAAAAGAATTTAAGATGGAGATAGAATCCTTGATAAAATGAGCTATAGACCATGAAGGAGGGCACTTATTCAAGAGACAATTTATAACATTAAGCGAGCCCCCCTCCAACCAAAGTTTAGAAACCCCTTGATTCTTAGCCAAAGCGAGGCCATGATATGTTTTGCATTAGTTGATTATTATGTCAAGCAAATATTAAATCTCTCATCCACAATCCATCTTTTGTTTCACATCCTTTCCACTCCACCAAGTACTTACATTTCTTTTGTTTTGCTTCTTTCACCTTGGATTCAAACACCTACTATATTTCTTCAAATGCCTTTTATGGAATCTTGTACCTCTAATATATTCCTCCTACATGTACTTCTACATCATCCTCTTTCCCACCTTTTGTCCCTTCTTCATAAAGGTATATGTTAGAAACATTAAATATTGGTGATATGCTAATTGCCTTGAGAAACATTATTTCACAAATATTATTTGTGAATGCATGCATAAAGATTTGCATGGCCCTATCTTCTTCCATGTCAGCTTGATATACTTGCCCTTAGGAAACCTTTCTTTGCACAAGTGTGTCATCATTGATCTCCTACCTAAAATTCCACTTCTCACCTCTCCTTATCCATATTCTCATTATATTGTGTATTAATTTTGTCCAACTACCTTCACAACTACTCATGAATTTCTCACATATATTATATGAAGGGGTTGGATCTAAGATATTGTAAGGTGGTTGATGATTGTGGCTATATAAAAAATCAAATGTAAGTATTGTGCATAATTTAATGAGAATGAAAGTTCTTTCTATTGGTGTGGTTTCTCTATATATCATTGTGTAAAGTTCCCTTTTGAGAATCTATTCTCACTTGTCCTAAAATTATAAATGTTTTCTTTGTCTTCAACCTAAACCTAAAAAATGCTAAAATTTCTAAGAGAATGTTTAGATCAATTTCTAGGGTTGGGAAGGTTCTCAATTTTTCCCTTACCTTGGTGTTGTTTCCTTGATTTACCCTATCACCTAGTTCCTTGTGCTTGAAACCCCTAAGTTTTGTCATCCTTGTCATACATTTTCATCAACTCCCAATTCCTTGTTCCTCTATTATTCAAAATTTCAAGGATTTCCTTGTCTTCTTGTTTGTGTCAACCTCACTTTCTTGTTTCCCTTGAATTTTGTAATTTCAAACTTTCCTCTGTTGGCATCCCTTTCCTCAGTTCCTTGTTCCTCACTTCCTAATTTGTTGTCAGCCTCCGTGCTTTCATAGTTTTGTTTCCCTCCTTGAACTCCTCCAAATGAATTGGTCACCTCAACCCCCAATCCCCATAATATCAAGTATCCGCAAGTCTCAAATTCCACTACAACATAACCTCCCAAAATTTTCCATACTATCATACCTCAAGGGAATTTGATATCCTAGAATCCCAAACCTTGCCACCCTAATGGACTTTTAGGTTTTCCTTTCCTTCATCACTCTAGTATTGAAGTTATTTTGTATCCCTGCTTCTGGATCCTTGCTCATTCCTAGATCTACTCTCCTTGCTCATTCCTAGATCTACTCTTCAACCTGATCCTTGCTCATTCCTAGATTAGGCATCTCTACAACCTAGTCTCTACTCCTTCCTACATTAGGTATCTCCAAGTCTTAATCCTCACACCTTGCATCGAGTATAGTTGAATCTTGATCCCCACTCCCTTTCATTCTTCCCTATTTTATACCTTCAAGTTTTTCTTTACCAAAATTCCCTCCTAAGAAATGGTTTGTAAGGATTTCGTTCCCCACTTTCATGTTGCCTTCCTAAGCTCAAGGACCTTTACTTCCCCTTGCACTATAGCATCCCTAAATCCCATTCCCTAGACCCCCAACTTCAAACCTTTAGGAACCTTGATGAAAGTGTACCAAGTATAAAATCATATAAACATCCCCTCTTGATTCATTGATCCATCTTGCAATTCTACCCTTCAACATGTGCATCCCTGGACATCGTTGTTTGAATTGAAACACATATTTCTATGCACAACTTGGGATGTCATTAATGGTGTCAAATGGCTATGTAAGAATGAGGAAGACTTTCAAATTCCTATCAACATGTTTGGGTCCCTCAAACACTTGTCTTGTGCTCAAATGTAGATGGTTGTTGATGCTAAGAGCATGGTTTCATGTATACGATCATTTAAAGTGGGCATGAGCGGCCTATACACTCGCAAATGATCCTTGCTCTCCTTCTAAGACTACTTGAGATGGATTTGGATGTGGGATTTTGGGCCCTAATCTAGGCCTTCAATCTCTTTTTTATTTTACATAACTTCAATTTTGTATCTTTTTCCCATTTTATTAAACAAACTTGATTTATCATGTAGTTGATCACTTGTGTTCATCTATTGGGTCTAAGGACAAAAACACTTGGTTTATGTATATCAGAAGATGAAACCCCTTTATTGTCCTAGATATGGGAGGATGAAAAGCCTATAGTTTCTTGAGGGAAATCTCATACATAGATTGTATTTGCAAGTTTGTGTGGATTTCTCTATCATATGAGTTGTTATTAATTCTAAGTTGTACCAACATTTTGCTATTATTTTTATCAATACAAAGTAGTCCTTTATGTTATAGTCTTTGACATGTATTTTGTGTCAAGATTATTTTAACCTATTTTATGTTATATTTGCTAAGTATATTCCAAAGCTAAGAATTTTCCCACAAAAAATTGGTTGAGGTCATCATAGTGGTATCAAAGTTGAAAATTTTCACATTTTTTGGTTGAGGTCATCACATGTTTTTGATTGTGTGCTTTGTGGATATGTGAATAGATTTCCTTTATTAGGAACCTCAACCTTATTTGGACTATTTCCAATATCATAGCAAGGTTGAGTCCTAGGGAAGACAACTCGCAAAGAGTCATCTAGGATCATAGGAATGGATTCTAACAATACCTCATAGTATTGGTTCCTACATAGGGTTGTAGGGGGAGGCTACAAAATTGAGTAACCAAGAGGTTGTAGATGATGAAGATGCCTACAAGATGAGTTGTAGAGTAAGAAATCCTAAGTGGGAAGTAGCACAAAGATCAATGGAAAAGTGGTTACAAAAGGAGGTTATAGATTTAAGAGAGTGAAGATAGGTCTAGATAGAGGCCTAAAGAAGAAAACATCAACAAAATCATTGATAGGAGTCATTTGAAGGAGTTGAAAAGAAACTCAAAAACGATGCTAAGAAATCACTAAATAGGGAGATAGTCTAGTAGAACATCAAACCCAAAAGTCATTGGATAGAATTACCAACCTTTAAGATAGTTCAATTAAACAACGAACCTAAGGTATCCAAACACAATCACCAAACTTAGATGCAATCATGCATAAGGAAAAAGAAACAAATATTCTAGCAATGAATGTTGGGTAGAAGGTGCAAGAGAAAGCATATGACATATTCTCCATCAAGGTGTGATGGGTAGAGGAAAAAATGAAGGGTATAGTGTTGCACAAAGAGTAAATAAGTGCAATTGAGTGCTAGAAGGAGCTTGTGGACTATGGAAGATAGACTTGAGACAAAGAGTTGGTGGAAGAAAGGAGAAGAGAGCAATGAAGGGATGTGGGAAGAGAGGGAAAGCACATCCAAGATGAATGTGTGATTAATTAGAGACCTCAACCCCAAAGCTGATATGTGAGTTGGCAAATGCCAAAGATTCAATATTCATTGGGATTTTTTAATAAGTAGATGGATGACATCCACACTAGGATTAACAACCACAATATGATAATACAAGTTGCAAGGGAAAGTGTTATGATCAAGGCATTAGGCATCAAAATGGGATTTTAAATCATATGGAATTAGCTATAAAAGTCAAGGGAGGAAGATAGAAAAGGGGTAATTGCAAAAGAGTTAGAGGTCACATGCACACAAAAGAGCATTTGGGAAGAGCGACCGAGAGTCAAAATGATAAAGTTGGCAAAATTCTAGCCAAAGAGACATTGTGAGCCATAAGGATTGTGAAGTGCTATTTAGGTGGCTACCAATAATGGATTTGAGCTATTAAGACAAATAGGTCAATAAGTTAGTAGTTTTAATTTTAGGCAACCGTTAGCTTGGGAGGGTCCTCAAACAGGGTGCAAAAGAACAAGGTCAAAGGGTCTAGACCTTCAAAGTGACTAGTAGTAGGTTAAAGTGAGAGGAATTAGCCCCCCTACATATCAACCATAATTGTAGAGCTGAGTTCATATTAAACTATGTGTAATAATGGCCTAGTTCATTATAAATATAATATTGTAATCCTTCCATGAAACAAAATAAAATGTGTTTGTTTCTTCACTACTAATATTTTAAATATCATTGTATTTGAGTTTTGAATGCAGATGTGAATCCCTAAATTGTGAGTTCAAACATCTCCTAGACAATACCTTAATCTCAATGTCTATATCAAACAATTGCCACATATCCTTGAATTCTTAATTATTAAAATCTTACATGACCTACAAACTCAAAATTCAGCGAAGTGTTTCTTAACAAAGAAGTGTAGTCCATCACAAACATCAAAAGCCTATACCTAGATATATCAACGAACAATGTGCATGTTCACTATAAATGTCATATTGAAGTGACTAATTGACATAACTTCATACTTTATTAATGAGTGCTCTTCATTGTATTCCTTTCTTTACTCAAATGGCACTACTACGCTATATACTTTATTAGCACCCGGTCCCACCATTTTTTGACAATATATTTATTTAATATAAAATTAACAATTTTCAAAGTCTAGAATTGGATCACTTTTCAACAATCCCCCGTTGTCAAAAGTTGTGGGCCACCTTTGCCATCAAAATAATGGACTACATTATTTATTTTGTTTATTTTCCTTACCTTTTCTACTTTATAGAATTACCATCTAGGTAGTTGGAGGGGTTTTCTCTTCTTTTTTATTAAAAAGAAAGCTCTTTTTTAACTTTGTAAGATTATTGAGTTCTACAAGTTTTCTTCTCATAGTATTTAGTTTAGGGTTCTACGTGAATTTTTTTTTGGTATTTTATTTTCATATTTAATCTAATGACAGATTTTGTAGTCATAGAAATAATTTTAAGATATATATAATTTAAATATATTTGATTCGAGGATAAAGACATTTTTTAAATTTGCATAAAGAAGATTATTTTTGTATTTTTAAGTTATAGAAGAGAAGGGAAATTGAAATATAGATCTCTTATGAACATTTAGTTTCTACCTCAAAGTAATATGCTTTGTAATAACTCTTAAATGTTTTATATTTGATTATTCATCTTAATGATGGAACATTATCTATGGCTTAAACACCTAATCCTTAATTATTGACATCTAGTTTCTTATCTTAAAAGTCAAAATGTATTGTTGATTTTAAGTACTTTATATTAATTATTTATCCAAAGAATAGATCATCAAGTATACTTTAAAATGTGTACCATTTAACAATTACTATATAAACAACCACATTGGGATAATATGTCCTATAATGATCTCAAGGTGATTTAGACTATTGTCCCTTGGTAGAGAATTAACCATCTATATCCAAGCCAAAATACTCCAAAAATTCTAATACACCAAATATCCAAGCTTAAAGAAAAAGTCATTTAAAGCCAAAATAATAATTATTTTAAATAGTCCAAGATTAACTAATGATACATAATTAACTACCTTAAGCAAGATGCATTTTAACAACTTTTAAGTGTTTTATGCTAGGTATTTATTTTGCTAATTGTTGTTCAAAATAAAGATATCAAATTGTGGCCCATATCCCTTTTTTTAACAATACATATTATATATGCTTGACATCTACAATTTTTTTCAAAATTCTCTTTTTCTTTTTTTAATATGATTACTAATCAATAAGGATGAAGACCATTTAGTTAAAAAATGTGCTTATAAAAAACCGATCACAATTCAATTCTTTTTAGGTGTAGTTGGGGCTTGGCTTGATCCTCAAGTAATTAAGTCATTCTCATCTTACAAATCTTATCAATGTGGGAGTAGCCCAAGTACAATCTAATCATATTTTTTATTTGCACTTAGCCTTTTTTGTTAGGGTATAACACACATTAAAGTAAATCTGATAGTTTTTTCAATTCAACGTTCAACATTTTGCATAATTGGGTTACATTCAATATTTTATAATTATTGCAGTGTCATTTCCAAAATTCCATGTTGCAATCTACTTGATTCAACATTTTGGATGTAACATTAAACATATTGCATATGTATAGTTGGGTACACCAAACCTAGAAATTGAATTTGATAGTTTATTTGATTTGATATTCTAATAGATTCAATAATTTGTGTTGCTCAATTGAAATGTGGTGTCGCATGTAAAATTGAATAGGGTAATTTTGCACCATCCAACATTTTGATAGTTTACTATTAGATGACCACTTCTCATTGATTTTAAACAATAATATAATGACTTACCATTAGATAAGCATTTCTTTATCTTTATTTCAACATTCAATAGTTTACACAATATTATGTAATCTCTTTGATTCAATATTTTGTGCAAATAAGATACACTACCCACCTTTGAAAAAACCAAAATATCTTATATAATTAAAATACTCTACCCCTAAAATTAAATGGAATAGTTTATCTCATTCTTTTAACACTCAAACACAATTCTATAGAATAGTTCCATCTCATTTTATTATGATTCAAACACAACTGTATAAAATAGTTTTATCTCATTCTATTAAGACTCAAAGACAACTTTATAGATCTCTTGATAATTTATACACACAAACAATTATTTAATCAAATTGAAAAAAACACAAAACAAAAAAAATAAAATTATACGATACTCAAAAAAGAGCACTAGGAGTAGGCCGAGTGCAAGCTAGCCATAATATGCCTGTACTCTTTATTCGCCCACCTTTTAGTGCCGTCCACTGAATCGGATTCACCATATGGATGTAACGCGATCTTAGTAGTTTGGTATGCGGGAGGTCGCAGGTTCGAGATGTCAAAGCGATCGATCGAGGTCACAGTGCTCTCAGCGCGAGGCCTGAAGCGCTCAAACCCTCTGTGGAAGCTTCAGACCCTGTGCGTAGCATGGATCGACCCAGAGCACAAGTACTGCAGCAAAATCGACAAGCTCAACGACACGCACCCCATCTGGAACGTCAATTTCTCCTCCATTGTCGACGCCGATGCCGACTTTTCCGACTCGACGCTGACAGTCGAAGTCCACAGCCGCGAGCCGGTCTTCCACTTCTCCAAACTGGAATGCAGCGCTACGGTTCAACTGAAGGAGTTCGTAGCCACGGCGAACAAGGCTGGTGGCCACTGCTCTGAAACCGCCAGCTTCCAGCTAAGATCGCCGTCGGGAAAGCCCCGGGGGATCGTCGACGTTTGCATACGTGTAGGTCACAAGTTCCAGTCGCACGCATCCTCGCCAGCTGATGTCACCGACAGACATTCCAGTTACAGCGGTAATGCGAATGAAGAGGACGAGTACGAGGGCGAGGGCGAGGACAACGAGGAGCCCGTAACAGCATACCCTGCCACTCTACCATCGTTCAGGCAGCCGTCCGGGAGGCCCGAGGATTTCCCGCCGCCTAATTATCCGTACAGCTACCCTCCCAAAATACCGGCGGCCTCGGAGGCAGAGCGGCCGAACCCTGCTTATCGTCCCCCGCCGCCTTGGCGGCCGGCTGCCCCTTATTCGGAGGCGGCGCCGTACGGGCCGCGGCCTTATGGAGGTGGGCCGTATGGTTACAGTAATTATCCCCCACCACCGCCAGTATTGGGTGGAAATAATTACTTCGGATTGCCTAATGGAAGACCTAATTATGGCGGAGGTCCGCAACGGCCCGGGTTGGGCTTAGCAGCAGGGGCTATGGCGGGTGGACTTGCTGGTGGAATGCTTTTTGGGCTGGATGGGTTGGAGAATGGGATCAATGATGCCTTGAATTCACAGTTTCATGCTGGGTCAGTGAGTGTTTATGGCAACTCTCTGTTCTGAAACGAAATGTAAATTCTAGACTTCCTGTAGATTTGATGTCTGTGTAACAGTTAGTCTTTCCTTTGTTTTTAACAAGGTATTTTCAATTTTAGCCCAATTTGGGGGGTTGATTGTGAGAGTTAAATGAGGCCATCTAAGTTAAGAGTCTTGTTATGTGGGAAGTCTTTTGAATTTGGCTGAGGATAAAATAACTCAGATTAAGTTCGAAGTTTCGTGATCAGTTAGTCACAGGTAGGTGAACCAGTCAATAGTTGCTATGAGTTTTCGACAAAGTAAACTTTTGGTTTAAATTGTGTATGTTTTTCAATTGATGTTTCAGATCACATTCAGTGATCTCTTATCAGAAAGAGGAACTCTCATTGAACTCTTGTAGAGAAGGAATCTTCAGAAATGTCAAAATGAAAAAACCCAAGATAAATCAAGGTTTACTAGTTGTGGACAAGGGACTCTTGTTACTCTTAATTAGCCTTAAGGGTAAGAGTTCTCCATGATACAACTGAAATGTTAATGCTTGTTTCATTAATTAAAAGGGCAAAAATGTGCTTTATTTCATTGATAAAGAAGGGAAAACATGTAATTCTATTTATTGGTTCAATAAAAAAATTATTCTCAATTATGAGAGTTAAGTTATATGTTTGTTTTGTTAGTTGATGGAGAAGGGATTCCTTTCTTCACGGAGGAGGGGTTCTTTCTTTGACAATGTTAAGTTTATGTTATCAATGGAGAAGGAAGAGGCACAATTCTATTCTTGGTCCATATTAAGGAGAATCATTATTTTTTTGGCTTTGATCTTCTAGTTTATTATGTTAGTTGATGAAGGAAAATGTGTAACTCTATTCTTTGATCTACCTAAAGAGATTTTAGGTTTTTGCTATTTTATGTTAATAAACACAAAAGAAAAAGATGCAATTTTATACTTTGATTTTGTATTTATGTTAATTAGAGAAGGTAAGGTACAATTATACTTTTTGATTCATTTTATAAGAAATTATTTTTCTAAATTTCATATTTTGTATATTTTAATTAATTAGAAAGAAAATGTGTAATTCTATTCTCTAATTTATTTATTTACTTATATCAATTTATGAAAGAAAAACGAAGTAATATATTACTTAAAGAACATTTTTTTTATTTTTTATTTTTTATTTATATCAGAAGAGAAACAAGTGCCTCGTTATGTTGATAAACATCAATTACTTCAAAATCTACTTTTCTTTCTCTCCCAATGAATTAAATCTATTTAGTACTCCCAAGGAGATTTTAGGAGTACCATCAACCAATGATATATCATTTATGGATTCTTGTAGTCAAGTCTTATCCAACAATTCTCATGTACTATGTAGTATGATATTGATATCGGCCCCCAAATCTAATTAACCATCTCTAAGCCATACTCCATCTAATTTTACATCCAACAAAATTGCTTTCTTTTTTCATTTTCTTGATGCCTAAAAATATTCTTTCCTAAACACTTATTCACCTTCTCTACTCTTTGAATTCTTTCTTTTTGTTTGTTTATGCTATTATTTACAAAAATGTTTCATTTTTTTTATTGACCCTTACCTCTATATCAATTCAACCATTTCTTTTAACTTTTTTACTTCCTCTTCCTTGAAATATGCTATTTATTTTTTTGTCTTTTTTCACTCTTTTCTATCAATTATCTACTTTTTGTAAGAGTTGAAGATTAGCTTGACACCCAAGAACACCTACAAAAACAATGAAAACCTTCCACAAGATGATATGCAAGAATATGAGCTTGCTTGATATTAAGACCTATCAAATGATGAGGTATGAAAATATGAAAAAGTATGATACAAATGATACAATAATCCTCCTTATATAGGCAAGGTTGAGATGTAGTAAGCTATATGATGTTGCCATGTGTAATGATCAAACAACATGTGACAACATGTAAACCCTAATTAACTACCTAGGGAATGATGAAATGATTGAGATAAGTTCTAGATGATATTCTAGAAGGAATCTTATCTCCTAAATACATGGGAAGGGTAATGACCCCATTATTAATGATTTTCTAATGATGCAACCTAGGAATAGATTAATTAAATACCTAAGTAAATCTATGCTAGTGTAATTAAATAATTAATTACACGAACACCCCCCATAGGTGCAACTTAGGGAGGAAATAAAAATGCAAGGATTATGCAATAATGATGGATGATGGGTCCCGGCTACATGATGGTCATTTTAGGTACCCATTTACAAATGATATGAAATGCAACTACTCTCCCACAAACAGAGAAAAGGGGAAACCTCGGTGGGAAGAAAACCCCTCTCCAAAAAGGAGATGAAATGCAAAAGAGTGAGGAAGGATGGAGGATTGGATGATACCCCCCATGTACACCATCTGTCACATCGATATAGTACAATCAATAGCCCCCCCATAGGAGGGAAAGAGAGACTATATAGCTTCTCCATAATGTGTGATCGCCTGCAAAAATGGTAAGTGCCTATAAACAAAACATGATCCAATGATGACAAACAACTTGTCTCCCTTTGGGAAGAAACAAAACCAAGTAGAAATGTAGGGATGCTTCCCATTCCGAATAGGAATTGAAGGAAGGGAGAATGAAAATAGATGATGAAGATGTCTCTGAAAATTGCTCATGTGTCTCCTTGCCTGATGAAGATGAAGATGCCATAATCAAATCAGATACATACCCAATTAAAGAAGAAGGTGACAAACCAGGACTATGGGGAAACTGATGTTGAACAAGATCCAAAGACTGCAATGCAATGATCCTTCCATTGAAGAAAAATATGGAGACTAGATTTTCCCCCCATAATGAAGTGTCCTCAAAACCACTAAGAGAATGTTGAAGACAATCCAATGGTGGATGCTGAAGAAACTCTGATTCCATAATGAAATGAGAGGGAAGAAGTCTCATACATGAAATCTCTGAAGAGAAACCAAGTGCCTCCAAGGTAGTCTCTGGATCCCCAATCAAGGTCGAGACAAAGGAATGTGAAGACTTAAGAAAACTCTCCAAAGTAGGATCTGAATAGAGGAGAGATATCCCATCAAGAATGTCTTCCAAACCCGTAGAAGTAACCAAGTCAACAATACCTGAAACAAAGCCATCCTATGATGTCAAGTGTGGAAAATTGAACGTTTCCTCCAAATATGAAATGTGAGACTCCAAAAACAAGGATGCAATGTTTGATAGATATGAATCCCAATCAGGAAGACAATGAGATACTAATTGTAATGAATCACTGGACATGCTCAATGACTCATCACCATGAGAATGTTCTTGTTGAATAGGAATGATAGGAGCCTCAGTCAATGACTCTGCACAAGGAATCACTGAAGGTGAAGGTACATCAAATGTCTCTGATGGAGAAGCAGGAGCATCTGAAGAACCCTCTTCATCCTCATCTGAAGATTCAAAGTATTCCAAATATTCAAACTCTCGCATAGTATCTACATCATAGGGTATCCTATTTGAAAGATGAAGACGCACAAGACAATCTAAAATAGGATCATCTAGGAATGGCCGAGTGTTAGGATCTCCATGTATCTCCCAAATTTTAGTCCAAAGAGTGTGAGGGAAATGACAATGATCAACACTTTTTAAAGTGGAAATATCAATATGCATTGCAATGACTCCTAAGACATTATCCCTTTTGCAATTCCAATCAAATTTCTTACTGTCAATACTAGGAGGGGGAACAAGATTATACAAATGTGGCAAAAAATGAAGCCATCAGAGATGCATGATGATACCATTTCTCCATTGTTTATAGTTTCCCCCTTTCAACATAATCAGAGAAGGATGAAATGAAAACCCCATAATGAACTATGATATAACTCCAAGATTACAAAGACAATAACCTTCAATATGAATTAGAAACTCTCAAATATGATATATACTACAAATGAAGTCTTTCCAAACTGATAAAACCTTTCCAGGACTCAGGATGTCCAAGTAATCAATCAAAATTCTAAATTTGCAAAATAATGAATAAATAATACCTGATGTTGATATGGAAAATGAGCATGGAAACAATGATAGAGCTCCTGCATATCTTCCAAACGCAACTTGAATCACCAAAATAAGAGAAACTGGCTAAAAGTTATGAGCTTAGAGGTCAAAATGGGAGATCTAACTTCAAATCGCTATGATTTGTATCTATAGAAAAATTTGGAAAAATGGCCTACACCACTGCGAAGTACTCTGAGTAAACTTTCCAATGATATCTCATTTGCAAAATTTTGATATCGTGACGAAAATTTATAGCAAAATAAAAAAAAAAATTGTTTTAGGGCAATTTAGGTACTCCAAGGCTAAATGGGTGCAAAATTTTGGCCCCCTACGCCTAGCACCTAATCCTCCATACGACCGCGGCTGGTGTTTGAGCAAAAAAGAATCCCGCCGCTAGGTGGGCGACGGGCAAGATGGGTGGAGATGGCGCCGCTCCTAGCACCACCAAAGGCGATGAGCCCCTCGAGCAACAATATAACCAAGGCCTGAGGAGAAGGGGCCGACGGATAAAGACAAGGGCTGATAGGAGGCAAAAGGATAAATTGGTCGGTAGGAGATTTGAGGGATACATCAGTCAAAGGTTGACAAAACTGTCAGATATGACAGTTCTGTGGTACGAATGTACCACGAAATTTGAATCCGTAGATTTTCTTTTCAAAAAATCAAACCCCCGAATATATAATATGCCACCAAATATAAACTATGCCTTCTTGTGCAGTTTTTGCACACACACCCCGTTGAAAGCAGGGACCCTCTTTTGCTTTCACTTTTGTGTTTTGGGCCCTTTGATTTTGGGGATTTGCTTTGCCTTGGCATGAGCTTAAAGTGTTCATCTTGCTTGCCTAAGTGATTCCCCTAAGTTGCATATTGAAAATCTTAAGTTTTGTGCCAAGTTCGGGTTTTTGCACTGTTTCGGGATTTTCCGCCCCGTCTGGATTTTCCCAAATTTCATTCAGACTCCGGCTAAATGCGATGGTTCAGGAATTTCTAGTCTTTGCGGAATTCCGCGTGGGTCAAATTTTTCTGGAAGTTCGTTGTCTTGTCGGGTTTCCGAACTTCTCCAGCTTGTCTTGTTGGCTTCGTTATTGCACCTTGGTTCGATCTCCGTGGCGAGTGTGGTTAAGTTTACGCGAATTTTGCACCATTTGCTCCCATCTTTCATTGTGTATTGCTTTTGCATTTGGGATTTGGTGATTTGGGCGTTTGGATTCATTGATTTGCTTGCTTGGGTGTTCGAATTGTCGTCTGTTGTTGCCATGATCAATTTCCACTTCATCAAATGGTATGTACATGTTGCCTTGCTTTTGATTGATGAATGTGAGTAGTGCTTTGACGTTATAGACTTGCTTGGAGTTTGAATTCCTGTGTGTTTGGGAATTTCGTGGCTTGCTCTGTGCGTTCATGGTTAAAATTTAGGGTTTCATGCCTAGGGCATCGCCATTTCATCTTGACTTGCTTTCGAATGAGCCTAGGATTCAAAGAAGATCTGTAGGAGGTTCAAGTTAAATGATTTCCGTACCTAGGGTCCTCAAATTTGTGGTTGTTTAATCAATTTGAGCGAAATCGTGAGAGGATGTCGATATTCGAGTTTTCTGTCAACCTCGGGATTTTCCTGCACTGGTGGATTTCCCCAGTTTTCCTGACCCTCTCCGTTTTCTCAAAATGTGCTAAAACTCTAGGACTTTGCCTTTTTCGCGGAATTTTGGTCTGGCCGGATTTTTCTGGATTTTTCTGGGAAGTGCTATGAAACTTGAAAATTGGATTAAATTGATGATTTTAATGATAGATTCTTATTATTCCATGCTCTAAATTGATAGATCACAATGTTTATGCATCCTTTATTCATTTTTAATGATCAATGGTTGATTTTGTGCCTTCTTCGGGAAAATCCGTTGGCCTGGATTTCCCTGAAATTCCTTTATGGCCTGGATTTCGCGGTTGGCTTGAAATCCCAGATTGTGAAGATTGCGCTTTAACAATATTTATGGGTTGATTTCGATCTGTGTTTGAATTTATTTGGATGATGAATATATTATTGATGATGGACTAATGCTAATTCTTCATGTTATAATGGATATTATTAATAGTGGTTTTTGTTGAGTGCAGGCTGAATTTAACTGGGTCATCAAGGAAATTCTGGAGATGAAATTGAATCTATGGAAAGGAAATTCAAAATATTGGCTACTCCACCCCTTGGCCGACTTGGTGAGGTGCGCTCAAGATAAGGAGGGAGGCAGTTAATGCAAGGTTACATCAAATTTTGTGCTTCCCTATTAATTTCCATGCATTGGTTCGAATTATATTGGAGATCCCAGGGCGACCTGGATTGAGTTCAAGTATTTAATGCTAATTTGTTTTATTTTGAATTCTCCTTGGGCCAACCTGTTTTATGGCCATTTATCATTAAACATTAGTTGGGCTGACTTGTTTGTGGCTATTTTATGATTGTAAATCCCAGCTTGGCCGACATGCTTTGGAGGTTCTTATAAATTTGGCATTTTGCCTCATTTGTAAGAGATAGAATAGAGAACATAGAATAGAAAGACAAATAGTTCTTAGAGCGAATTAAGCAGTAGAGTAGAGGTAGAAATTAGGTCATTCTGAGCAAGTGTTGTAACAAAACATTGGAATTGTTGTAATTCGGTGATTCAATACAATTGAAGGCATTGTGATTTTTTGGTGATCTATTTTGTGTTAACTTATTTTGCATGGTTCTTATGATTCTATCTTTAAAATTGCTCAAAGTTAATAGATGTATGTTAAATCTGATTCAATGGTGTTTATGGTTTGATGCTTGAAGTGTTTGCAGTAGTCCTTGGTCCATACTTTTTGCAGCTAGCTGATTGTTAGTTGCTTTGCAAAGTTAGCCTGGACCTTTATATTCATTGTGCTTAGTTCAATTGTGAAGTTTATCCATTTCAATTGCAATTGGGTTTTCTTGGATGAATGTTCATGATATGAAAATCTTTAATGCCTTAGAAGATTGCACTATTTATGTGAGATTGCAGATTCATCTGGGTTAAGCAGGAATTAGTTTATGAGGGATTGGTTCATTTCAAGTATTTCATCATTTGCATTGTTAATCTTAGGAGTAGTGTTAAATTTAGGAATCTCTTTGAAACCCTAACCTTTTGTTATTTCTTTATTATTTGGGTTAGATTTAGTATTGAAGTATCATTACATTGCCAAATCTGATAAGTTAAAGATTCAGTATTTGCTTGTAGTAAGGTCCCTTTGTGATTACCAATATTTTCACATTTATCACTGAGTTGTTTATACATTGTCAAGACCTGACATTAGAGACCTTGGGGTTGTCTCTTGAGGCTTGCTGATAGAGATTTACCTTTTAAGAGAGATATGATTTCATATTCTATCTGAGTTGTTGTTTTGCAAAAAACATCATCAATAGATTGGAGCTAGAAGGAGGTCTTGAATAAGCAAGCTGGATCGATTTTTGTCTACTATCTCTCCTGAAAGATTCAGAAGAAGAACCAGATCTACTCCAAGAGAAGAGGAATTTCAAGAATTACCAGCCCCTACTAGGTCAAGAAGGATCAATAGAAGGGGAGAATCATCATCCACCCAACCACCTCCATCATCTCCATCATTCTTATCTTCATCAAATTCATCTGAGTCTGAGTCTGAGGACATTCCCATCCAACAACCTCAGCCAGCCATAAATCAACCATTACCACTCCCACCTCCACAAATGGCTTTCCTAGCCAATAACCCATCTCCATTTACCTTTGCCAATTACAATGTGTTTCCCAAGAATCCTAAGCACTTTTGTTCAAAGTTCCATGTTAATGATCCCAATAGAACTGTTGAGGAACACATCAGGATCTTTCAGACTAGCCTTAAGGATAGGGGAATCAATCATGAGGATGTAGCATGTATACTGTTTCCTTATTCCTTAGGAGAAGATGCATTCTATTGGTACAATCACTTACCTGTCGGGTCTATCCAGCATTGGAATGAACTAGAGACTGCATTCCTGCAAAATTTTAGGATCCCCATTAGTACCAATGAGCTCTATCTTTAGTTCACTAATGTTAAAAGATAATTCAATGAGCGTATATGGTTCTTTAACAATAGGTTTCATTGTGCCTATACCCAACTGCAGGCCCCCTATGCTGTTGATGAAGCCACTGCTTTAGAAGTCTATTATGAGGGACTTGACAATCTGATAGCCACCTTCATGAAATGGAGAAACAATCCTCCTAATACCCTACTTGATGCATATGCAAAGGTTGTAAAGGTTAGCACTGCCTTAAGACAACATTTGTTTGAACCTTTACCATCATTAGGACCTGTTGCTCACCCTGGGAAGGTCCCAACTCTCAATCAGGCTCTCACCAATCATACTCCCATCATGAATCTGGTTCCTCAGTTGCCTATGGTCCCCCACCCAGGGCCTCCAATGAGTCAAATGCCACCTACATTTAGCTATCCCCAGCAAAATGCAAATCGGCCTCTTCATCCACAATCTCATGCTAGCTATCCCCCATATCTGCATAATTCTGAAGTTTTGAACCAGTCATTAAATACCAGCACTGCAGTAGGATATCCCCAAAATAATGTGAGCCAACCTCCATATAGAAATCCTGACCAGGAGAGACTGGATGACTTGACCGAACAAGTGAAGAAGCTAAATATGGAGGTAACTTACTTGAGGAACCAGAACAGTCAATTGCAAGCTGCTCAGAGAAATATGCAGTCCAATCAGAGCAGAGAAAGTCGAGAAAATCAACAAGGACAACACTTTGATAAAGGGAAACATCTTAAAAGAGGATATAATAATGACAGAGGGTTTAACAACGAAAAAGGATATAGTGATGACATAGGATATAATAGTGACAGAGGACAAAATTATGATAAAGGACAATCCTCAAGCCATAACTTTGATAGAGGACAAGGTGGTGGACAAGGGTTCGACAGGAGACAGCCACCCAGACAAAACATGACTTGGAATACAAGGCCTAACAATAGAGGAGTCCCCACCCCATTGGATCAACTAGTCAATCAAGAGAAACCTCCAAGTGGTGTATATTTAGCTGAAGCTTCTTTATCAGGATGGTGTAGGCTCCATAAAAAAAGTTAGCATTATAAGCTAGATTGTCAAGAATTCCAGACGGCAGCTTCAATCTTCCAGTATGAAGTGGAGAATAATGCAGGTAGTTAGGAAATGGTGCCATCTACTCCCTATGATTCACCAGTGTTGGTACTAAATCATGCTCCCTTCCCATAGAGCACAGAAAATGTACCTGAAGAAGAATCAGACCAGCTCAAGGAAGAGGCATATCAAGTGTGCAATGGAGATGAGATTTCACAGTTGTTTGATGAAAATCTAGTAAATGACAATGGCCCCTTGGATGAAGAAGAAGCTTATGTTGAAGAGGTACAAAATTTCCATAGGCCCGTTAAGAAGTATGATTTGAGAGACATGCCACATAGACATCCACAGGCTGGAGGCCCCTTCACCACCTCCATTCCACCAAAAAACTTCACCCTCCTCCAAATCCTAATGCCAACAACAATCCATTGTATCCTCATGCGTCTAAGAAATATCTATCAAAGGAAGGACAAGCACAGATGGACATGTCAAAAGGAAGGAGTGTTGAAGCAGGCAAAGACAGGGTGGTGGACTATCCAAAAGAGACTCCTACTAATCTAGGTGAAGAACAATTGGCCATATATGTTGCAGAAGAACTCAAGAAGCTAAAGGTAAGTCTCTCTGCATTTGAATTATTGAGAGTTCCAACCATTACGAATGCAGTTCTAGGAGTTTATAATGCAAATTCCATATCACAAGATAGATCAGTTAGTGAAAGTATCAATAAAGTATCTAGCTCTAAAACAGTAGGAAGGAAAAATCAGACTCATAATCAAGTTCATGTGCCTCTTGGAGATAAGGGAAAAGAGAAAGATAGGACTCGGGTTGCTCAGGTAGATACTCCCTTAACTTTGTTTCAAGGGAAAACGGAGACTCCTCCATTCCTGATTTATGTTCATATATTTGGTAAGCACTTGCACAATTGCTTGTTAGATTCAGGTGCTTCCACCAATGTAATGCCCTTTGGTGTCTATCGAGCTTTGGGTATTACTCCTGCTGATTCCCAAAAAAAAGTTACACAATTGGATAGAACTGAAGTTAATGTTGTAGGGGAATTAAACATGATTCATATGCAGGTTGCTTATGACCCTAGGATTCAGCAGGTTATTAATATACAGGTAGCTGATATACCTGATGCTTATGGCCTGATTTTGGGAAGAGACTTCACCAGGGCCTTGAATGGATATGTCTAGACTAATAACTCTCATATGTGGCTTCCCTGGAAGGGAGTGCCAAACCAGATTAGAATTGAAAGAGAACCTAGGATGAGGTACATGATTACAGAATATCAGAACACCTCCAATGAAATTCTAATATCTAAAGTAAGTATGGGTAACTATGTGCTTGCAACCCCTTTTGAGGAGTCAGATGTAGAGGAAGTCCTTATGTTCCATACTGCGCCTATTGATCTCACAGCAGAATCCAGTGGTACTGAAGCCTTGGTAGAACCAGTTGAAAATGAAGATCTTGAAGATAATCAGCTCAATTTACTAGATAAATTCTAGGAATTCATTCAGAAGTGCATTGAAGATCAGATTCAATTGGGTAGGGAAATGAATTTCAGAGATTTGCTTTTGCCAAATTGGTGCAGGGTCCATAATGCCTCTCATTCGGAACTGGATTGTTGCTTATGCCAGACTGCAGTAGAACACGTGCAAAAGTGTATCAACCCCACTCTAGCAGTCAAAATTAATATATAGAATGTCCAAGAGGACCCTAAGGAGAAGAAAGTGATGCTTTCTGAGGAACCTTCAAGCAGCAACAGTGCAAGAGATACAACAAGGAAGTCTATAGTGGCGGGTTGTTGGACTTTAAGATTTGATGGACCCAAATCAAAGCAAGGAGCTGGGGCAGGATTTGAGCTAATCAGTCCAAAAGGTAAGACATTCTTTGCTACTCATAGAGTTCAATTTCATTGTACGAATAATGTAGCAAAATATGAAGCTTTGGTACATGGGCTGTTAATGGCATTAAAGAAAAAGGTTAAGATTTTGCAAGTTTTCGGGGATTCTGAGTTAGTGGTTAAGCAAGTTAGGAGACAATACTCTTGTTATGACAGAAGTATGACCAATTAAGACATAGAGTATGGGACCTTATTGAAGGGTTTGATGCTTTCAACATTCAATTGATCCCGCGAAGTAAGAACCAGATAGCTGACTCCCTTGCTCAGGTAGCTAGTACATTGCAACCTCTGTCTCTTTCTGGATTGAAGAAGTTTACAGTGGAATTAACCCCAGTACCTTCAGTGCCTGACAATGTCACCAACTTCTAGGTATTTGAAGATGATAAGCATATTTTAGATTTTATCACAAGTACAAATGTTTTTTCTTCTCAAATTATAGATGAAACTGAAGTCCAAGAAGTAGAGATGGATTTGGAAGGGGTAATCAATCTGAAGAACAATACTATTCCAAGAGGGATGGTACAATTAGAAAGGATTTTTGATCCAGATAAGGTCAGAGATCAGGAACAAGATGCCAAGAAAGATTCCATCAGTGGATAATGTGGAAAGTATAATATGGGAACTCATGAGGATGTCGGGAATGTCTTCATTGGCAAAGTATGCACTCCAGAAGAGAGGAAAGGAATAATCGATGCATTACATAGATATCCGGATGTGATAGCCTGGAGTTATGAAGAATTGAAGACCTATGACACATCAATCATAACTCACACTATCCCTCTCAATCTAGGAGCAAAACCTTTTAGGCAGAGGCAAAGGCAAATCAATGCTCTACTAGAACCCATAATTCAGAAAGAAGTGCAGAAGCTGCTATCTGCCAGAATCATATTTCCAGTTAGACATTCAACTTGGGTTGCGAACTTGGTTCCAGTACGAAAGAAGAATGGTGAAATCAAGCTATGTGTAGATTTTAGGAACCTCAACAGAGCATCAGAAAAGGATAATTATCCAGTACCTTCACTGGATGAAGTACTTCAGATTGTCAATGGATCTCAGATGATGTCTTTCTTGGATAGCTATTCAGGATACAACCAGGTCATGGTGCAGTATGAAGATAGACATAAAACTGCTTTCACCACCAAGTGGAGAACTTTTGCCTACAGAAGAATTCCCTTCAGTTTGATTAATGTTGGAGCCACATTTCAAAGGTCAATGGACATTGCGTTTAAGGACATAATTGGTAAGTGCATAATTATTTATATGGATGATCTGACAGTCTTTTCCAAGAAGAGAGGTGATCATATCACATATTTGTGCAAGGTGTTTTAGAAGTGCAAGGAATTCGGTATATCTCTCAATCCAAAGAAATGCATCTTTGGAGTCACAGAGGGAAAATTGTTGGGACACGTTATCTCTAAGAAAGGAATTTCCATTGATCCAGAACGAGTGGAAGCTATACTCAAGATCCTGCCACCTGCTAGCAAGAAAGAAATGAAATCATTCTTTGGTAAGATCAACTTTGTAAGGAAGTTCATCACTGGATTCGCAGAAATAGTCAAGCCATTGAATGCAATGTTGAAGCAGGAGGCCAAAGTTGAATGGAATGCAGAAGCTAATGAAGCATTTGCAGAGATAAAAAGGGCCATTGTTGAAGCTCCGATTTTGGTGAGTCCAGATTATGCTAAGCCATTCTATATATATTCATTTGTGTCTGATCACTCATGTGCTACTATGTTGACCCAAAAGTCTGATCAAGGAAATGAACATCCCATAGCATTCATGAGTGCACCATTGAAAGATGTTGAATTGAGTTACCCAAGTGTGGAGAAGCAGGCTTATGCCTTGGTCAGAGTTGTGAAGAAATTTAGATATTATATTCTCAGAAATAAGGTGTTTGCAATAGTTCATGATCCTGCAGTCAAGCAGTTGTTGATGCAAAATGAGCTAGAGGAACGCAGAACCAAGTGGGTAACTATGTTACAAGAATATGATATTGAGATTCAACCCATGAAGCTGGTAAGAGGACAAGGACTTACAAGGACAATGGCAGAAATAGGCCCTAATCTTGCAACCCAACATTACAATCTAGAAGATGTCTCCCTTGGGGAATGGTATGATGATATCGTTCATTATCTCCTGACTCAAAAGTGTCCTAACCATCTGAATGCAGTACAAAGAAGGGCCCTATGTTTGAAGAGTGACAGTTTCATGCTGAAGGGAGCTATCTTATATAAAAGAAATCATGAAGGCATCTACTTGAGGTGCTTGGGAAGACAGGAAGCTGAGAGAGTCGTGGCTGAATTTCATGATAGATATGGTACTGGCCATGGATCTACACATTCTACTGCAAACCAAATTCTAAGGGCTAGTTATTATTGGCCTACATTGTTCAAGGATACACACAGTCATGTCAGAACTTTCCACGTGTGCCAGACTGCAGCAACCAGAGAGAAGTATGCAGCTCTTCCACTTCAGCCGGTCTTTGAGGTAAAACCTTTTGCATAGTGGGGGATGGACTTGATAGGTCCCATCAATCCACCTTCTTCTATTGGTCACAGGTATATTCTCACCATTACTGATTACTTTACACGATGGACTAAAGCTCTTGCATGCAAACAGTGTACTTCTAAAGTGGTAATAGATTTCATTGAATCAGGTATTATCAATCGCTTTGGATGTCCTTTATCTTTAGTTTGTGATAATGGTCCTGCATTTGCATTATTGAAATTTTCCAATTGGCCCTTTGATCATGGGATTATAATAAATTTTGCATCTAATTACTATCCACAAGGTAATGGGTTGGCTGAGTCTTCCAATAAAAACCTTTTAACAGTCATCTGTAAGTTACTAGAGAAGAATCCCAAGGATTGACACACTCAACTTAGATTTTCTCCCTGGGCAGATCACACAAGACAAAAGAATTCCATAGGGACCTCCCCTTATCATCTTGTGTATGGCTTGGAACCTATATTCCCAATTCAATTGAGGATCCCTACTTTACAGTTCATTAATGAGTATTATGATGAAGGAAATAGGTGTGAGGCCTGCCTACAGGAGTCGTTACACCTTGAAGAAAGAAGAGATGAAGCCTTAGAAAACTTTGCTAAACATCACGGTGTAGTCAAAAAGTAGTTTGATAAAAAAGCCAAGGTAAAAGTCTTTAGGATATCTGACTTGGTTCTCTACTGGGATAAAGCTCGTGACCGTAAGGGGGAGCATGGTAAATTTGACAAACTTTGGCTTGGCCCTTAATATATTTTAGAAATCCTGGGAGATAATGCTTTCCACTTGAAAACTCTCACTGGGGAGGATATCCCACTTCCTGTCAATGGGCAGTATTTGAAGCATTATTTCCAGTCTTGAGTTGTTTTTAGCTCTTTTCCTGTACATAGTTAGATTAGGTTTTTCTTTTTGTTATGTTTTGTTTTGTTTTGGTTAGAGTAGGTTTCCCTTTCTGTTTTTTCTTTTGTTTGTTTTGGTTAGTTTGGGTTTGCTTTCGGTTTGGTTTGTTTTGCTCTACTCTTGCTTTGGAGGTTTTCTTGTTTTCTTTGGAATGTGTTGCACCTGCATAGCAAATATTCTTTTGTCTGGGACTGTTTTGAGTATTTCCTTGATGAACTTTAATCCTATGTCTTGGAAGGATGGTTGAGGTCTTTGTTATCATCATGCAGTCTAAATTTCTGATTTAAAGATGATGGGTCACTGATTTGATTTGAATTTGAAGTATTATGAAATATTATACATCTTATACATCTTAAAAATCCTAAGGTTGTTGTAGGATCTTTGTGAGGTCTTGTCAGGTGAAAAATCTTATTTCTGCTTCAATGCCACTGTGGTTCTCAGTCCTGAGTGTGACTTCATTGTTCACAGGTTGAAAAGAAAAATGAAAAGAAAAGAATACCAAAAGAGAAGAAAAGAAAAAATATTGAAAATCAAATGAATTCAACTTATCAGGGGTGTCTGAATATCTCTATCGGGGCTATGAAGGCTTGGCTGGAAATAGAGCTATGTTCGGAAGAATCATAGCGATAACCTCATCGGGGCTATAGACGCCTGACTAGAAACGAGGCCCTATCCAGGTTGCTTTTGGAGTTAGAATCTTTACATAGCTTGACCTGATTGAACTTGGTTTCTGCAGTAGCTCAAGGAGGGAAATGAACTCATGTGCACACACTTGGATTTTCAGTCTATGGAAGGTTTAGTCCACATTTGGTTCTAATTCCTTAATCTTGCATTTTGATTTGTTTTTCTGATAGTGAAATCGAAACCAGAGATTTTGGGTTCATGATTCTTGTCCATCATCAAATGCTTTGGAGCATTTTCCTAGCAGAGTCACCATTTGTTGTGCATTTTTTGCACACACGCCCCGCTGAAAGCATGGACCCTCTTTTGCTTTCGCTTTTGTGTTTTGGGCCCTTTGATTTTGGGGATTTTCTTTGCCTTGGCATGAGCTTAAAGTGTTCATCTTGCTTGCCTAAGTGATTCCCCTAAGTTGCATATTGAAATCCTTAAGTTTTGGGCCAAGTTCGGGTTTTTGCATTGTTTCGGGATTTTTTGCCCCGTCCGGATTTTCCCGGATTTCATTTAGACTCCGGCTAAACACGATGGTTCAGGAATTTCTAGTCTTCGTAGAATTCCACGTGGGTCGGATTTTTCTGGAAGTCCGTTGTCTCGTCGGTTTTCCGAACTTCTCCAACTTGTCTTGTTGGCTTCGTTATTGCACCTTGGTTCGATCTCTGCGGTGAGTGTGGTTAATGTTAAGCAAATTTTGTACCATTTTCTCCCATCTTTCGTTGTGTATTGCTTTTGCATTTGGGATTTGGTGATTTGGGCATTTGGATTCATTGATTTGCTTGCTCGGGTGTTCGGATTTTCGTCTGTTGTTGCCATGATCAATTTCCACTTCATCAAATGGTATGTACATGTTGCCTTGCTTTTGATTGATGAATGTGAGTAGTGCTTTGACGTTATAGACTTGCTTGGAGTTTGAATTCCTGTGTGTTTGGGCATTTCGTGGCTTGCTCTGTGCCTTCATGGTTAAAATTTAGGGTTTCATGCCTAGGGCATCACCATTTCGTCTTGACTTGCTTTCAAATGAGCCTAGGATTCAAAGAAGATTTGTAGGAGGTTCAAGTTAAACAATTTTCGTACCCAAGGTCCTCAAATTTGTGATCGTTCGATCAATTTGAGCGAAATCATGAGAGGATGTCGATATTCGGGTTTTCTATCAACCTCAAGATTTTCCTGCGCTAGTGGATTTCCTTGGTTTTCCTGGCCCTCTCCGTTTTCCTGAAATGTGCTAAAACTCTAGAACTTTTCCTTTTTCATGGAATTTCGGTCCGACCATATTTTTTTGGATTTTCTGGGAAGCGCTGTGAAACTTGAAAATTGGATGAAATGGATGATTTTAATAATAAATTATTATTATTCCATGCTCTAAATTGATAGATCACAATGTGTATGCATCCTTTATTCATTTTTAATGATCAATGGTTGATTTTGTGCCTTCTTTGGGAAAATCCGCCTGGCCTGGATTTCCCCGAAATTCCTTTCTGGCCTGGATTCCGTGGTTGGCTTGAAATCCTGGATTGTGAAGATTGCGCTTTAATGATATTTCTGGGTTGATTTTGATCTGTGTTTGAATTTATTTGGATGATGAATATATTATTGATGATGGACTAATGCTAATTCTTCATGTTATAATGGATATTATTAATAGTGGTTTTTGTTGAGTGCAGGTTGAATTTAACTAGGTCGTCAAGGAAATTCTGGAGATGAAATTGAATCTATGGAAGGAAATTCAAAATATTAGCTACTCCACCCCTTGGCCGACTTGGTGAGGTGCGCTCAGGATAAGGAGGGAGACAGTTAATGCAAGGTTACATCGAATTTTGTGCTTCCCTATTATTTTCCATGCATTGGTTCGAATTATATTGGAGATCCCAGGCCGACCTAGATTGAGTTCAAGCATTTAATGCTAATTTGTTTTATTTTGAATTCTCCTTGGGCTGACCTGTTTTATGGCCATTTATCATTAAACATTAGTTGGGTTGACTTGTTTGTGGCTATTTTATGATTGTAAATCCCAATTTGGCCGACATGCTTTGGAGGTTCCTATAAATTTGGCATTTCGCCTCATTTGTAAGAGATAGAATATAGAACATAGAATAGAAAGACAGATAGTTCTTAGAGTGAATTAAGCAGTAGAGCAGAGGTAGAAATTAGGTCATTCTGAGCAAGTGTTGTAACAGAACATTGGAATTGTTGTTGTAATTTGGTGATTCAATACAATTGAAGGCATTGTGATTTTTTGGTGATCTCTTTTGTATTGACTTATCTTGCATGGTTCTTATGATTCTATCTTTAAAATTGCTCAAAGTTAATAGATGTATGTTAGATCTGATTCAATGGTGTTTATGATTTGATGCTTGAAGTATTTGCAGCAGTCCCTGGTCCATACTTTTTGTAGCTAGCTGATTGTTAGTTGCTTTGCAAAGTTAGCCTGGACCTTTATATTCATTGTGCTTAGTTCAATTGTGAAGTTTATCCATTTCAATTGCAATTGGGTTGTCTTGGATGAATGTTCATGATCTGAAAATATTTAATGCCTTAGAAGATTTCATTTTTTCTGTGAGATTGCAGATTCATCTGGGTTAAGCAGGAATTAGTTTATGAGGGATTGGTCCATTTCAAGTATTTCATCATTTGCATTGTTAATCTTAGGAGTAGTGTTAAATTTAGGAATCTCTTTGAAACCCTAACCTTTTGTTATTTCTTTATTATTTGGGTTATATTTAGGATTGAAGTATCATTACATTACTAGATCTGATAAGTTAAAGATTTAGTATTTGCTTGTAGTAAGGTCCCTTTGTGATTACCAACATTTTCACATTTATCATTGAGTTGTTTATGCATTGTCAAGACCTGACATTAGAGACCTTGGGGTTATCTCTTGAGGCTTGCTGATAGAGATTTACCTTTCAAGAGAGATAGGATTTCATATTCTTTCTGAGTTGTTGTTGTGTAGAAAACATCATCAACATGCCCCAAATAAGATTTAAATAGCCCAATATAATTTTTTTATAAAAGGCGATGAAAATAAATTTTCAAAACAAATAAAGAATTTTTTTTTATTCTACAATCGTACAATGTACCTGGCAGGTCGTACGACCTATCGGGTAATTTTTTTTTTGCCTTTCAAACAGTTGACACTGAATATGAGTGTGTTATATGTCAATTTTCATCTCACAGGCTCTTTAGAACTGATGGTGAGGTTCGATCGAGCTCAAAGTGCACCAAAAGCTCTGCAACCTCCAAATTTTAATTTTCTTCAAACCCTCATAACTTTGACATAAAATGTTGGATTTTGGTGAAACAAAAGTCAATCCTGACTTTTTCAACAGCCCTAGACTCAGATATGAGCTCGGATTTCCTCCAACATGCATTGAAAGTGACCTTCCATGAAACCATTGATATAGCGACAAGCTCAAAAAATCATCAAGATCTTACAGTCATAGCTCAATCCTCAGATTTGGGAAGGTTTTTGCAGGAAAGGCTCTGATACCATGTAAGATCTGAAGATTAGCTCAACACCTAGAACACCTATAAAAACAATGAAAACCTTCCACAAGAGGATATACAAGAATATGAGCTTGCTTGATATTAAGACCTATCAAATGATGAGGTATGAAAATATGAAAAAGTATGATACAAATGATACGATAACCCTTCTTATATAGGCAAGGTTGAGATGTAGTAAGCTATATGATGTTGCCATGTGTCATGATCAAATAACATGTGACAACATGTAAACCCTAACTAACTACTGAGGGAATGATGAATTGATTAAGATAAGTTCTAGATGATATTCTAGAAGGAATCTTATCTCCTAAATACATAGAAAGGGTAATGACCCCATTATTAATGATTTTCTAATGATGCAACCTAGAAATTAAATAATTAAATACCTAAGTAAACTTATGCTAGGATAATTAAATAATTAATTACACCAACACTTTCTTCTATATTTTTTTTTCTCTACATTTGGATGTTCTACTATCTAATCATTAATGTTTGCTCCTATTCTAGTCTTTGTCAAGTTGTTTCTACTACCCGTAGTTTCTCTTCTCTTGCTGCTTCTTCAAGTGTCTTCTTCTTAGGGAGTTTTCTCCAATCTCACCAATGTTTTATATCTTTGAATATTTTCACTATTTTTTCTCTCTCCTTATATACTAAGATAATGCATTGTTTCAAGGGGGGACTATGATGTCACTCTTTTCCTATCGACTAAATTCCACACACTATTATTGCTAAGTATGTTTCCTTGTCTATCCCTAACACATTAATCTTGGTTCCTCCTTTGTAATGTTTCCCCACTTTGGGATAGTTGAAAGAGTTGTGTGTGTCACTGTCATTGCAAAACCTATATGCTTGTTGTTTCTCTCTCCCTCCTTGACTTCTATCTCCCATTTTTGTATTTGTGGTTAGATTTTTTATTCTCCATTTCATTTGTTGTGTTTTATACACCCTTTCTCTGAATATTGGTCATGTTTATCCATCAATTGCCTTCTTTTTGTGGTGGTGTAGGTATGTATTGTTCAATAGTGATCATCTTTTGGTTTTCCTCTATAGGTAAGGATATGATCTATCCCATCTTTTGGTTTTCTTCTATAGGTAAGGAGATTATCTATCTTATTTTCTAAAATGATTTTTGGATAGATTGGTTAGAGTGGAAGAATGAGAATGTGTGAAAAAATATTTTTGAAGTACTTCTCTATTGTACAGACGGTTTTCATTGCACCAAAAGATCAACCTATTAATTCTTGATACAACCATCAAAGTTAATGAATCGACAGGAGGTGGTTAATCCACATCACGAGCCCAAGCATTGTGTTGCACAACACAAGGAAACCAAGGGAACACACCTTGAAATAATCCCCCCAACACAAGCGAGGGGTTTAAACTCGTGACCCATGTTTGGATACCAATTGTTGCACAAACGGTTATCGTTGCACCAAAAGATCAACCTGTTAATGCCTGATACAACTGCCAGAGTTAATGAATCCACCGAAGGTAGTTAAGCCATGTCATGAACCTGAGCATTGTGTTGCACAACACAAGGAGACCAAGGGCGCACACCTTACAACATTCCCAATTCCTTGTTTTTCTCTTTTCTCTTAGTTGATATACTATGCACACACAATTAATGTTAGTGTCCAATAGAACATTTAATCTTGTATCATATTCCTTGTGTTACTCCAATATTTTTTGCATATGTTCAAATAATTTTTAGGAGTTATGGTTATGTCATTCTTAGGAATCTATTCATAATCTCCTTGCTCAGGTAAGTATGTTGTTTGAATCAAAATTCTAAGGGCTTTACATGTGGAGATGTGTTGTTAATGTGTGTTCCACCATCTTGTGACACTACAAATCAATGTATGTTCTAATGCATCTAATCTTAAATCTTCTTTATCAAATTTTTTCTTCATATTTTCTAAGATGCTATCAAGTCACTTACTCCTAAATATATTGGTAATTTGATATGTGATAAATCATGTGATGTAATTTAATTATCATGAATTTTGGATGGTAGGGTGACTAAGTGTTGTAGATGGGTTTGTTATTATTTGGAGTGAACTATCTATGTTTGTGGTAGGATGTGGGATTTTTTTTGTACCCTGTGTATAGTTAAAAAAACCTTATTCCTCTTAATTTTGTGGATTGTAATTCCAGTCCATCCCTTAGCCAAGAGTTGACTACATCCTCATAATTTTTACTTTTTTTCCTAGTATGAATAAATATTTCTTCTTTTGAGTTTGGCTCATCAGATGGTTTAGGTTTGGATTTTTTTACTAAAGAGTAAAGCGCTTTAAAATCTTCTTCATAATTTTTTTTGTGCCACTTCTTCTACACATGCATCACTCATATAACTACCTAGGGGTATGTGTACTATCTTTTCATCATTTGTAAATGATAGTTATTCTCTCCTAGAATCCATAACACCATAAGAATTCACAAACCATTGTAAACCTAGCAAAACATTAAAGGTATTGAATGGTTCCTCCATTTCTATAATTTCAAAATCTACTACTTTTTTATTCCTAATAGGTTAACTTATACATTTTTCCATGCCCAATTGTTCCTATAGGTGAGCCATATACTAAGCTAATATTATATGGTATTTCATGTAGTTATGATTTCCCTAGGTAAGTTCCTATACTCTTTTGGGGAGCATGTTGATTTTTGACACTTTGTGCCACCCTTATTTTCCTATTGTTGATAATCGATAAGAAAGATTTTTGTGATTATAGTTGTTCTTCTATGTTGTGTCTTCCCCTTTCCCTTCATCTTGGTCAGTTACCCAAATCCAAAAAATTAGCTAAGTGTTAAGGTCATCTGAGATTCCTATCTTGTTGAATTCCCAATTGGGTATTTCTAGTTCAATTTTGGAGAAAATAGAGTAAAAAATGACCAAGTTATGCTTTTATAGATTTTTTGAGGTTTAATGGATTTTGCAAGAATTTTAGAGTGATTTGGATGTGAATAGATGGAGGTCAAAGTCCCACAAGTTGAATTGTTTTGGGGATTTATGGGTCTACTATATGTTGCAAAAGTTTATGAAGTAACAACACATAGTCACTTCAAGGGTAAAGTACTAATAGAGTTCAAAAGATGCTAAGTATAGTTTGTGTAGACTTCTACTAGCCTACTGACAACAGACATTTCTAAGTGAATTGGTTCTTGATCAAAGGTGCAATTCAATAAGAACTTCCTACAAATGTTTCAATGGAAAAAAAAATCTTGCATGGTTTAGTGGGAGGTCTAGGCTCCACCAAAGTCAAAATGTTAAAAGAGAGATTATTACAGACATTTCTAAGTTAGCTCAATCGAAGGTAAAATTCAATTGCCGATAGATTTATCACATGGCTTGATGTCGATTTTGATTCTGCATATCCAATTGGATCTCAATTTTACTCCAAGTCCCAATGGATCCAAACTTCCCAAATATTTGAATGAGGGTCAAAAATCCTACAAAGGGGCAATCTGGGCAATAAATGTGCAATTTTCAAGCACCATCATGAGGAAGGGCTTAATGGGTATCTCTAGTTTTAGTTTGGTGGATTTTGGGAAAAAAATTGGATAACTTGGAAAGGTCATAGTTTTAGTGTTTCCAAGAACCACTAGAACCATTGACAATGTTCTCAATTCCTAATCAACCTTCGATCACCAACAAAGGAAGCAAATAAGGGTTTGTACCATGATGATGTCATGCTAACATCAATATTAGGGTTTTTAAAGGGACATAGAAAAAAAAATGATAAGGAAAAGAAGGCAAGATTTTGAGGGATTGGAGTCATAGAGGGAAGTAAGCACAACAAAGGAAAAATAAGCTAAGTATATAGGTCAAAGGTTTTAATGGTTCCAAGAACCACTAGAACTACCAACAGTGTTCTAAGTTCCCTCAAAATCCCCGATCATTGACAAGTTGGCTTGAAACCCCACCAATAAGCTACAAGAGGTCACAAAGGGTGTGAATTCTTCCATCTACTTCCTTGCAATGCCATAAATTTTGTAATAAGTCTTCTAGCTACCCAAAATATTATCTATAATGGCTATAGGGATGATTTTTTAATGTTTTTCCTAACATATTTTTGGGAAATAAATGATGCCATGCCTCATTCATTGTTGTGGATTCCTATTTTTAGTGTGTCTTCCCCAAATCGTGTGATTTTGTGTCAAATTTTGTAGGCATCTCTGCAATTCATTCAATGCTCACATCTCGGTTGATCATATCACTTTGTACACATGTCTACACTTATTTGGGTGAGTTTTTGGTTAGGGTTTCTTCCAGGCCTACCATGTTTCCTCCTTTTGGTTACCTCTTTCAAAATAAAAGGTTGTTAAGCCTCATTGTAAAGGGTTCTTTTGTTTCCCTTCCAAGGACATGCAATTTTTGCATCTCTACAATTGTAAACAAGCTCTATACCTCTATATTAATGAAAGATAGCAATTTTTACCTCTTCTCACATCTCTCATCTTATGCAAATATTTTCCTTCATGGTTGTATGATTATTTCTATATTTGTGTGTATGTATTTCATGTGAAAATATTTTGCAGCAACCATCTATGGATATTTCTTTCCTTTCAATACCTGTCAAACCCCTTACCCTTATATTTTCCTTCTAAAATCATGAAATAGAAACTATGTGAGTTTCCAGGTGGATTAATTGATATTATGTGATGTAGTAGGAAGAAACACCATTTAATCTAGGTGCATCACCATCCTTTTTTTTTTGCATTCATCTCTCCTTTTTCCCTTGGTAAGCTAATACAATATGGTTAGTTTTAGAGTTATTCAATGTTGGGTTGGACCAACACTATTGCATCTAGGTTGGAAAGGAATTCAGCCTTCTCTAGAGGTCTAATCTCATTTGCAAGGGTCCCACACCTTAAGATCAATCCCATGTTTCACTAGAATGTTGAACAATAGGTTCAACAGGGATGCATTTCTAAGTGATAACTGTTACCTGGTTTTCACCTTCAGGCTAGACCAACACTATTGCATCTAGGTTGGAAAGGAATTCAGCCTTCTCTAGAGGTCTAATCTCATTTGCAAGGGTCCCACACCTTAAGATCAATCCCATGTTTCACTAGAATGTTGAACAATAGGTTCAACAGGGATGCATTTCTAAGTGATAACTGTTACCTGGTTTTCACCTTCAGGCTCGATCAGGCAAGCATCTATGTTGCAGGTGTCATAAGGGTCAGATGGGATATCTCCATCGAAGTTTACTTCATGCTAGGTCACATTTTTTTGCATCGTATGAATCTGTGTTGCCTATCGGCAGGACTCATCCGATGTCATGGCGATCAAAAGGCTTCTGCATACTTCATCCGGCGGGACGCTTCGTTTGTTTTGGCGACCGTAGGGTTTCTATCGGCATATGTTTTCACCGTCGGGGTTGTGTCTTACCGATTTTATCATCTCTCCCCGACTAGGTATATGGTGATTCATCGACGGATCCTTATTCTATCGGCATAGGGTCTCAGCGAAGTCTTCTTGTTTCGCCGACTGGAGGAGCAGAATATATCATATCGGCAGGAATTTAGGTTTTCGCGGGGATGTCTTTGCGACTTTTCTTTGTCTTACCGACAATGTGCAAGGTGGTCGTATATCATATCGTCATGAGTTCATTTTTGTCTTGTCGATCGATGGCGGAGGGATTTACTCATCGGCGTAATTCGGGGCGATCGACGTAAGGTCTTGGCGAATGACCTTCGGTCTCGCCGATGGAAGATATGAAGGCTCTTGGTCGGCGTAAAAACTTTTTTGTCTCAGCGATTTTTAATGCATAAGGCCTTTCGACGTAACAGATGTAGTCTATGAGAGGTCTCCCCGACGGGCGAAAGCTACAGCGATGGAAAAGGATGGGCTCGTCGGCAGGATAAGGCATGGGTCTCAGCGACTAGAGGTTTTCTGTT
This sequence comes from Sequoia sempervirens, assembly GCA_007258455.2. Classification (NCBI taxonomy): domain Eukaryota; kingdom Viridiplantae; phylum Streptophyta; class Pinopsida; order Cupressales; family Cupressaceae; genus Sequoia; species Sequoia sempervirens. Next base: position 38,694,054 of record VDFB02000003.1, read on the forward strand.
CGGTGGAGGATATTTTCTTTGACGAAGGGTCTCGGAGAATGCCTCAAGTTTTGCCAAAGTCACAAGGAGCCCGGCACAAAAGATGAAGGCCTCGATATCTTGTTTTCGGCGGGAGTCTCGCCGATTATGAGTGACTTCGCCGAGATCATCGAATATCGACATAGAGTCTTGCTGAAGTGGAGATGTCTCGCCGACACCAAACAGATGGCCGGCGGATGATGTTGGTTTCGACGTAGGTCTCAGCGAAGCAGGAGAAGCTAGCCAAGAGATAGGGAGTTCACCACAAAATAAAGCCATCGGCGGGAGGTCTTGCCAACTTGGTAAGATCTCGCCGAAGGCCATAGGGAGCTCGAGCCCGGTGGAGAGGAATGAACTCGGGGTAAACAAATGAAGCTCGACATAGAGTCTCGGCGAACAAAGATGGTCTTGCCGACTGCTAGGAGACCCCATCAAAACATGAAAGACTCGCCAACTGATGATGTCGCCCGGAGGTCATACTGACTATAGAGGAGCCTTCGGCGTAGCGAAAGAAGTTCTGGAAGACTTCTTCCCGGTCGGTGGGAGTCTTAACGACAGGAAAGAAGAGATCAAACAAAATGAAGATGAGGTCGGTAGGATGTCTCGCTGACCAGGCCAGCTTTCTCTGAACTCAAAGCAAGCTTTCGACGGAGGAGGGGGTTTTCACTATAGGGTCTTGGCGAATGCGGGAGGTCCTGCTAACTAAGGTGCCTGCCAGGAATATCACCGAACATGGAGGTTTTCGGCATAACATAATGAGCTCGGGGTAGCCTCTTTCTGACCGGAATGAGTCAGGACGAAAGAAAAGAAGTCAGCCGAGGGTTCATGCCTCGGCGTGAGTCTTTGCCGAGATGCATTTCCATTCAAGGGACTTTTGACCAGCTACAGGGCTGCGTGGTTTTCACTCGGCCAATCAGAGAGATCTAAGGGGAGACCGTGGCAGTCCAAAGAGCGTCGACGGGATGAAGGGCGAAGTGTATCTGTTGCAGGATCAGAGCATTCATGGTGTGGCCGAAGTAGCTCGACTAGACACAATGGATCGAATAAATGTGGTAGCTGAAAGAATGTCTGAAGAGGACCTCTTCGAGATGTTTCAGACCGACACCAACAACAAGGACACGCAGGTCTTTAGCATTAATTTGATAAAATATCAGAGGAAATCCTATCCCGAATCGGGATATTTTTTTGTAAGCCCTAAGGGGCCGACGTATCAGTTTGTATATAAGGCATTTTTTGCCTTTTGTAAATAGTTTTTGGATTGCGTACTCTGAAGAGTTAGTGATTTTCAATCAATCCTTTCTATGTCAATGTATGCTTTTTTGTAACTCAGCTGGAATCTTGAATACAACACAGAGTGTACCTTGGAAGTTTGTCTTCATGTTTGCATGATTCTCATTTCCGCATCCTTTCTTTTAAGCTTGTAAGTTTTCTGACTGTGTTTTCACATTTCTGCATTTGTATCTGAAGGTTGTGAAACTAATCTTTCCTTCCCAAGGTGTATGTGTGGGCCAAACCTGTTAGGACTCAAGTTTTAAACCTAAAAGATGTTGTTCTGAAAATAGCAATTAGGCTTTCAAGTGTGTGTTTTGCTGCGTTCACTTCATGATTTCTCATTAATACGGTGTATCACCATAGGTTTAGTTTTCCATTTTATGCATCTCTTCCCCTTTTCCTTTCGAAGAATCAATAGTTTAGGTGATACCCAAAGGAAGTCGGCCTTCTCCGGAGGTTCATTTCAACTATAGGTGACCCACAGCCTTGAAATGATCCCACTGCATCTCTAGAAAGCTCAGTTTTAAACTTTGCTCAGGGTGCAATTCTAGGTGACAATAGTTTCTGGCACGCCCGGTGGGACAGAAATTTGTTATAACTACTGGTTTGGTATGCAACCAGTGAATTATCAGGCTTTATAGAAGCCCTTTGGCATACTTGGCGACTCCACAAAGAGGAAGAACTCCAGAAATACATGCCTTTTATAGTATATGAAAAGAGTTCGAACAAGAAGCAGCTCAGGCCCTTTTGAATACTTGCAGTTGTCACCACCAAGAAGACGAGGCAGAGTTTAGGGAAGGCAAAGAACAACAATCATCTATTCCAGAAGAACTCAGTCCACTCCTCCACCTGTAAGGTCTCTTTTCGTTGCACCAAAAAATCCGCCTCAGATACCTTCAATGGCCGCTCCAAGGAATCAACCTTTTGTTCCTTTCAACGGAGAGATTCCCTTGAACTTGGTGCAACATAATGATATTCCAATGGCAGTCTTGAAGAGTCTGCCAATTTTCACTGGAGAGGACCAAACCACTGCCATTGAACATTTAAGAGATGTGGCTTCGTTATGCGGAGTCCACCACATAACCGAAGAAGATGTTGCGGTAAGATTGCTAGCTGCTTCACTGAAAGGAAGAGTTGTGCAGTGGTATAGGAGCCTACCGGTCAGTTCAATTGCAACATGGGATGATTTTGGAGAAAAATTGCACAAGCAATTCCAAGACAGGTCTGACAACTTGTCTTTATTGGAGCAACTGACTACAATGAAGAGGGCTCCACAAGAGCAGATGAACGACTTCAACTTTAGATTTCAAAGAACTTGGGATAGAATCCCTGTAACAGTGAGGCCACCTCTAGAGTATGCATTCCTATACTTTTTGAGAGCTCTGAATAGTGATATAGCTGTCATGGTACAGTCAATGGGAGGAGTATCTCTGCCAGATGCCTTCGAAATAGCTATCAAAGTTGAAAACAACTTAATTCAAGCTGGTAAGCTTGCTCCTAGGCCACCAATGCCTATATTCCCATAAATTCATGCAAATATCCCTTTGCAAATACCTTCTTTCACACCTCTACCAGCTGTACCAACTCTACCAGTTGTTGTCCCAACCACTGACAACCAAGAAAGTGTTGCTTCAAGTTCATCAAATGAATTGCAAGAGATCAAAAATCTTTTACAGACTTTTGGTAACAAATTAGTGAACTTGGAAAAGCAACAGACCTATTCTAGGCCTTATCAACAGCAAAATCAGGCCTCAAGTCAGCCTTTTCAAGGTCAGTAACAACAATTCCAAGCAAATAGACAGCAGTATCAGGGCAATTATCAGGGCCAAGACAGAGTGTGAACACAAGGCCTTTTCAGGCCTATGCTCCAGCACCTGTTAGTGCAGTAAGGGACTTGGTTCCCACTCAAAACAATTTAGTAGCTGATTATGAGTGGTGCTACCCTTGTAACCAGCCTCATAATCAAGCCACTTGTTCAAATGGACTCATCAATCAAGCACTGATGGTACAAAATGCTTCAAGTTCGCAGCAGAGTGCATGCAACGATGCATCCTTACAACAGCAGGATCAGCTTAGTAATGATGCCACCCTACTCAACTGGCAAGGTCAAGAGTTCTGTGGACTGAATGAAGATAGCTCTCCAGTTGCAGCTAACACCAGGGCAAAGAAGAGAGCATTTGAGCTCGACCAAGCAGCCGACAAGGGAAAAGCATCAGCTGTGGATCCATCTACCTCTCAAGCAATTCATGGTGGGCAAAGAAATCAACAACTCTCAGACAAGGAGCAGCCACGCTTACAAGCTGATCATACTGGTGCAAAGGTACACAATAAAAGTCCAACTGTACCTTTTAACATTCTTGATAGCATGAGGACAAATGTAACTATGTCTATGTGGGATTCTTTAGTCATCCTCGGTCAAAAGGATATGTTACAATCAGCCCTATCAAGTCTAAAAATGTCTAATGAATCCGAGCCCCCAATAGGTCAGGTTAGAGCCGTATTAACAAATGATTCTCAGGGAAATGATCAGCAGCCTTGCATAGAGAATGAAAAAAGAATTAAACCACCTCCTTTCTACGTGTCAGTGATCATTGGTGACAAATTAGTCCATAACTGTATGGTAGATAGTGGAGCTAGCAGCTCCGTCATGCCAAAATAGATTGCTGACAAACTTGGACTAAAATACCAGCCTTTGGAGAAGGGAGTAATCCAATTGGATGGCACTTCAGTTAACACTTTGGGTATTATCAAGGACTTAAGCCTCACTCTCCATGCTTGTCCAAACTTTTCAGTCCCTCAAGACATATGTGTCATAGACCTTCCACCTTTCTTTTCCTTGTGTTTATCTAGAGACTTTACAGCCAAGATAGGTGGGTATGTATCAGCCGATTAGTCACATATGATATTTAGAACAAGATATGGGACTAAGGTTACCATCAAGTCTGAAAGGTTGGCCAAAGACCACATTGAGCCATATAACCCAAGCCCCATCAATGTCGTTCCTTCTGCTGCAAATGCAAATTGTTTTGTTTCTACTAACAATGAACTAGCTGCTGCTCAAGAACTCCAATCAGAAGTTGTTCCTGACATGCTGCTACATGAATGGGCAGTTGAAAATGTATCAAATAGTCCTGGAGACCTTATTCAAGATGCTGGTATGGGAAACTATGTCATCCTTGAACCTGACACATAGATTCCAAACTTGGAAAAGGGTGCAGATCAGTTACTGCAACCACTTAATGGACTTTGGGAGATGTTCTTTGATGGTTCTAGAAGTTAGAATGGGGAAGGAGGGGGTGCAATGCTTGTGTCCCCTCAAGGCGATAAATACTACTCTGCTTTCCGTTTTACTTTTGCATGCTCCAATAATACTGCTGAGTATGAAGGCCTTGCTCAAGGTCTAGAGTGGGTGAGAAAGAGAGGAGTAACCAACTTGAAAGTCCATGGGGACAGCGAATTAATTGTTAATCAAGTAAGGGGCCTGAATGTTGCTAAAAATGACACATTAAAGTCCTATAGAAATAGAGTATGGAACATGTTCGAAGATTTTGAGGCCTTTAATTTAGTGTCTATCCCAAGAAATCAGAACAAACATGCTGACAGGCTCGCAGCCATTGGAGCACAGTTTGACATTCCAAATGACATCGGAAAAGAGAATGTGCAGCAATATGTCAAGGTTTTGGTCAGACCATCAATTCTTGACAACAACATTCACTGGCAAGTCTTTGACAGTGATGAACAGATCCTCTCTTTCCTACTAGAAGAAGATCAGTTCTCCATGACGAATCAAGCAAAACTCAAACAACAGTATGGTGATCAAGTCATACAGCTAAAGACAAACAAGCTACCCAAAGGTCTTGTTACCTTGGAATCAATTTTCAGTACTGACGATCAGCTCAAGAAGGGTAAAGCTGGCTTCAAACAAGAACACTACGAAGAGTTGGAGATCTTCAAAGGTAAGCTCCTTAAGATAGGCAAAATCTGTTCACCTGAAGATAAGCAAGCTTTTGTTGCTTTGTGCCAAGAGTTCCATGATGTCTTTGCTTGGGAGTATTCAGATTTGAAAGGATTTGATCCCCATATTGCTTAGCATACGATTGAATTAGAACCTAATGCCAAGCCAGTAAGGTAGAAACAAAGGCCTTTGAATCCCAAGCTCGAGCCCTTAATGATTAAAGAGCTGACCAAATTAGTTGAGGGGGGTATTGTCTTCCCTATCAAGCACACCTCATGGGTTTCTAATCTTGTACCGGTGAGGAAGAAAAGTGGTGAGTTAAGACTTTGTGTAGACTTTAGGGATCTTAACCGATCCTCTTTGAAAGACCACTACCTGCTTCCCTCCATGGAACAGATCTTACAAGAAGTTGTTGGCTTTGAAAGATTTTCCTTGTTAGATGGTTTTTCAGGGTATAATCAAGTGCTGGTGAAAGAGGAAGATCAGTTTAAGACTGCTTTCACAACTAAATGGGGCACCATGGCATACAAAAGAATGCCTTTTGGTTTGTCCAATGTTGGTGCCACATTTCAGAGGGCCATGGATATGGCATTTCAAGGTTTGATCGACAAGATTATATTGATTTACCTGGATGACATAACAGTGTATTCTAAGAATGCTGATGAACATCTGTTACATCTCAGGAAATTTTTTGAAAAATGCAGAGAATTTGGGATCTCTCTCAATCCAAAAAAGAGTATCTTTGTTGTTCATGAAGGGAAATTATTGGGACACATAGTGTCAAAGCAAGGAATCACTATTGATCCTGAGAGAGTCAAGGCCATACTTGAGTTGCCGCTGCCTAGTCACAAGAAGGGTCTACAAAGTTTTCTGGGCCATATCAACTTTCTGAGAAGGTTCATCCCTGAAGTTGCAAACTTGTTACAACCTTTGATGGCTATGTTAAAGAAGAATGTAGTTTTCAGTTGGACGAAAGATGCCAAGAATAGTTTTGGAAAGGTCAAAGAGGCCTTAGCAGTAGCTCCTACGCTGGTAAATCCCATTTTTTCTAAAGATTTTTATTTATATGCTTATGGTGGCACCAGTAATATCTCTGCAATATTGGTTCAAAAAAATGAAGAGGATTTAGAACAACCAATAGCTTTCTTCAGCCAAAGTTTGGTTGATTATGAGCAAAAATACTCCTTTGTAGAGAGGCATGTCCTTGTCGTAATCAGAAGCCTGAAGAAATTCAAGCCTTTGATTTCTCATAATAAAATCCATATTCTGGTAGCGCACTCAAGTGTGAAGGAGTTTCTGCTGAATAAAGACCTGAATGAAAAAAGAGCAGGATGGGTCACCAAGGTCATGGAGTATGACATAGATGTTAAGATCACCAAGCTGGTTAGAGGCAAAGGTCTGTGTGAGCACCTCGCTGCAGGGTCAAACGGTGAAGGTAAACTTGAAAAGGATGTTATCCTTGCCAATACAAATGAACTTCAGAATGCCCAAGATAATGCACACATAGGGACAACCAATTGGGTGCAAGATATGACCCATTTCTTACAGACTGGTGAATGCCCATTGGGATTAAACAGAGCTCAAAGGAGATACTTCAGATTGCAGTCTATACCATATGTGATGGTAAATGATGTTCTTTTTAAGAAAGATCTGAGTGGTGTCCTGTTAAGATGCATTCACAGTGACCAAACTGAAAAGGTGCTTCATGAGTTTCATGATGGAGTTGCAGGAGGTCACTTTGCTCCCAGAACTACTGCCTGGAAGGTCATGAGAGCTGGTTACTACTGGCCCAGCTTGTTCAAGGATGCGTATGCCTGGTCAAGAAAGTGCATCAAATGCGCTCTGTTTTCAAGAAAGGAAAGGTTTCCAGCTATGCCCCTACATCCAATTCAAGTGGAGCAACCCTTCATGAGATGGGGCATTGATTTCATCGGTCCAATAAACCCACCTTCCAGTGCTGGTCACAAGTGGGTACTTACAACCACAGACTATTTTACAAGGTGGACAGAAGCAGTTGCTTTGAAAGAAGCAAAAGAGTCTTCAGTCTTGAGCTTCTATGAAGACATAGTCACCAGGTTTGGAGTCCCTGACTCCATCATCTCTGATAATGCCCTTGCATTTGTGGGATTAAAACTGATTGATTGGGCTATCAAGCATGGCATTCATTTGAACACCTCCTCAAATTATTACCCTCAAGGTAATGGTTTAGCTGAAAGCACGAACAAGAATCTCATTAGGATCATCAAAAGAACCATAGAAGACAACCAAAGGACCTGGCCCAGTAGTTTAAAGAATGCACTTTGGGAAAACAAAGTGACCCCTAAGAGGTTTATTGGCAATTCACCATATATGTTGGTTTATGGTAAAGAGGCAAGATTTCCCCTATCCATGGAGCTCCCAGCTCTAGACATCGTTCACCAGCTGGAGATGCTTGAGGGACAGGATCCCATGTCTGTAAGGTATGCAGAGCTCATGGAGCTCGAAGAATCAAGGGACAGAGCAATGAAAACTTTGGAAGATCATCAGGTCCAGACAAAGAAGACATTTGACAAAAGGGCTACAACAAAATCTTTTAAGGAGGGAGACCTTGTGCTCAAGTGGGACGTTCTTAAAAGCAGACCAGGCCATCACACCAAGTTCGACAACATGTGGACTGGTCTGTTTGTTATCACAGGCTGTAAAGAACGCAATGCATATCAACTAGCTACAACAGAAGGTGAAATGCTTCCTATCCCAGTCAATGGGATACACCTTAAGCCCTGTTTTCAAATCTTACTGATCTATCAATTGTACATAATAGTTTACACTTTACATTTTCCATAAGTGTTGTTTCAGCATAGTGTATATTTTCTCTTTTGTTTCCCCTGTCTTGCCGTTTTGGTCACCTAATGTGCCCTATGAGTCTCATGCGTATTGCAACCATGTGCCAACTGACGTTTTATGTGTTCTCTGAGTTTTCTAACGACTCCATGCCCAATGGACAAATTGTAGCTACTGGTTCTCATGTTTAGCAGGCAAACATCCCGCAAAGATCGCCAGAAATGTTACCTGGTTTTCACCCTCAGGCTTGATCAGGCAAGTACCTATGTTGCAGGTGTCATAAGGGTCAGATGGGATATCTCCATCGAAGGTTACTTCATGCTAGGTCACGTTTTCTGCTTCGGATGAATCTGTGTTGCCTATTGGCAGGACTCATCCGATGTCATGGCGATCAAAAGGCTTCTGCATACTTCATCCGGCGGGATGCTTCGTTTGTTTTGGCGACCGTAGGGTTTCTATTGGCATATGTTTTCACCGTCGGGGTTGTGTCTTACCGATTTTATCATCTCTCCCCGACTAGGTATATGGTGATTCATCGGCAGATCCTTATTCTATCGACATAGGGTCTCAGCAAAGTCTTCTTGTTTCGCCGACTGGAGGAGCAGAATATATCATATCGGCAGGAATTTAGGTTTTCGCGGGGATGTCTTTGCGACTTTTCTTTGTCTTACCGACAATGTGCAAGGTGGTCATATATCATATCGGCATGAGTTCATTTTTGTCCCGTCGATCGGTGGCGGAGGGATTTACTCATCGACGTAATTCGGGGCGATCGCCGTAAGGTCTCGGCGACTAACCTTCGGTCTCGCCGATGGAAGATATGAAGGCTCTTGGTCGGCGTAAAAACTTCCTTGTCTTGGCGATTTTCAATGCATAAGGCCTTTCGGCGTAACAGATGTAGTCTATGAGAGGTCTCTCCGACGGGCGAAAGCTACAGCGATGGAAAAGGATGGTCTCATCGGCAAGATAAGGCATGGGTCTCAGCGACTAGAGGTTTTCTGTTTGGTGGAGGATATTTTCTTCGACGAAGGGTCTCGGCGAATGCCTCAAGTTTCGCCGAAGTCACAAGGAGCCCGGCACAAAAGATGAAGGCCTCGATATCTTGTTTTCGGCGGGAGTCTCGCCGATTATGAGTGACTTCGCCGAGATCATCGAATATCGACATAGAGTCTCGCTAAAGTGGAGATGTCTCGCCGACACCAAACGGATGGCCGGCGGATGATGTTGGTTTCGGCGTAGGTCTCAGCGAAGCAGGAGAAGCTGGCCAGGAGATAGGGAGTTTGCCACAAAATAAAGCCATCGGCGGGAGGTCTTACCGACTTGGTAAGATCTCCCCGAAGGCCATAGGGAGCTTGAGCCCGGTGGAGAGGAATGAACTTAGGGTAAACAAATGAAGCTCGACATAGAGTCTCGGCGAACAGAGATGGTCTTGCCGACTGCTAGGAGATGCCATCAAAACATGAAAGACTCGCCAACTGATGATGTCGCTCGGAGGTCATACCGACTACAGAGGAGCCTTCGGCATAGCGAAAGAAGTTCAGGAAGACTTCTTCCCGGCCGGTGGGAGTCTTAACGACAGGAAAGAAGAGATCAGATAGAATGAAGATGAGGTCGGTAGGATGTCTCGCTGACTAGGCCAGCTTTCTTCGAACTCAAAGCAAGCTTTCGACGGAGGAGGGAGTTTTTGCTATAGGGTCTTGGCGAATGCGGGAGGTCCTGCCGACTAAGGTGCCCGCCAGGAATATCACCGAACATGGAGGTTTTCGGCATAACATAATGAGCTCGGGGTAACCTCTTTCCGACCGGAATGAGTCAGGCCGAAAGAAAAGAAGTCAGTCGAGGGTTCATGCCTCGGCGTGAGTCTTGCCGAGATGCATTTCCATTCAAGGGACTTTTGACCAGCTGCAGGGCTGCGTGGTTTTCACTCGGCCAATCAGAGAGATCTAAGGGGAGACCGTGGTAGTCCAAAGAGCATCGACAGGATGAAGGGCAACGTGTATCTGTTGTAGGATCAGAGCATTCATGGTGCGGCCGAAGTAGCTCGACTAGACACGATGGATCGAATAAATGTGGTAGCTGAAAGAATATCTTAAGAGGACCTCTTCAAGATGTTTCAGACCGACACCAACAACAGGGACACGTAGGTCTTCAACATTAATTCGATAAAATATCAGAGGAAATCCTATCCTGAATCGGGATATTTTTTTGTAAGCCCTAAGGGGCCGACGTATCAGTTTGTATATAAGGCATTTTTTGCCTTTTGTAAATAGTTTTTGGATTGTGCACTCTGAAGAGTTAGTGATTTTCAATCAATCATTTATATGTCAATGTATGCTTTTCTCTAACTCAGCTGGAATCTTGAATACAACACAGAGTGTACCTTGGAAGTTTGTCTTCATGTTTGCATGATTCTCATTTCCGCATCCTTTCTTTTAAGCTTGTAAGTTTTTTGACTGTGTTTTCACATTTCTGCATTTGTATCTGAAGGTTGTGAAACTAATCTTTCCTTCCCAAGGTGTATGTGTGGGCCAAACCTGTTAGGACTCAAGTTTTAAACCTAAAAGATGTTCTGAAAATAGCAATTAGGCTTTCAAGTGTGTGTTTTGCTGCGTTCACTTCATGATTTCTCATTAATACGGTGTATCACCATAGGTTTAGTTTTCCATTTTATGCATCTCTTCCCCTTTTCCTTTCAAAGAATCAATAGTTTAGGTGATACCCAAAGGAAGTCGGCCTTCTCCGGAGGTTCATTTCAACTATAGGTGACCCACAGCCTTGAAATGATCCCATTGCGTCTCTAGAAAGCTCAGTTTTAAACTTTGCTCAGGGTGCAATTCTAGGTGACAACAATAACATTGGCATCAACCCCTAGATCAACAATAACTTTTTTTTTATGATTGATATGTGTATTTATCATTAGGAGTTTGGTCTTCTAATTTCTAGGCTTTTTGTAAGGTTTCTAACATGTGGTCTTGATAATGTTTGTTTATTCCAATATTTAGAAATTTGTTTAAGCTTTTCTATCAAGTTGTGTTGTTCTACAAAAGAGGCTATTTATTTTAATGTTAATGCTTCTTTCTCAAATGAGTAAGCTTTATCGTAATTTTATTTTCTTGTTCCTAAAATATGGCTTTCCTAATTTCTTAAACAATTCTATCGTGTTTCTTTTTACTAGGATAAAATTACTTTCCGTCTTCATCATCTAATTCTTTTATCTCTTGTCTAGTTTTAGTGGTGTCTTTTCCTCTTCTAGTGGCTATCACAACATCATTCTTCCCTTTGTATTCAAATAAGGCTTTATGTCTTAGTTTTTCCTTTTTCTCAAGGTTTTTTTTCTAGGGCCTCTTTTCTTCATTTATGGTATTGAAGTCCTTATATTCTTCAATGTCTACATCCTCTTTACGACATCTTATTTCCCCTTGTGATGAATTTTTGGAAACTTTTAACATGACATTTTCTCCTCTTGTTTCATTAGGATTAGATACTTCATCGCTCTTTAATTGTGGTGGGGCATTCTTAAAATATTGGTGTCCTCTTTCACATGTGGATAGGTCATGGTGGTCTAGGTTACCATAAAATTTATATGTTTTCTTCTTGTCTTCCTTACATTCATTAGCATAGTGTCATATCTCTTTACATTTGTTTCTTCTCTTCATCTTTGATTTCCTCTACCTCTACCTCATTTTCCATAGTAATTATTGTAATATCCTCTATCCTCATTTGCTAGATAATTAGGAGTAGGTGGTGTATTTTGGAGTGTATGGATATTTTTCTAATTTCTCCAATTAGGTTTTCTTTCTCTTTTACATATGCCATTCAATGGTCTATAGATTCTTTATAGTTACGATGGTGATTGCACCATGCTTCATGTTAGTGTAAGTTCTTATTTTCCTAGTGGGTTAATTTATTTTCCCTTAGTCCTATATTTTTCCTACACTTTTATTAAGCTTATTTAGAATAATAAAGTGAGTTTATTATTTAATAACTATGAGATAAGGTGATGAGGTGTCTCCACCCTTAATAGGTGGAGTATTTACTTTTTCATCATTTTATTTAATATTGGTGGTTATTAGTGGTCAACTTCTACTGGTTGATTTGTCACCTCCATCATCTCCTTAGTTCTATATAGACTCACTACCTAGCTTGTATTTTTCATATCTTGTAAGATCTTAATGCAATTTTGGCATTTTGACATGGAATATCTCTCAAAGTTGTTGGTTTGCATTGTTTATGTTTTTCAAGTTTACGTAGCTTTGAAGTTCTCTTATAAAGTTCCTTGGGTTATCAATTTATTTCAGATCTAACATGGTATCAGAGCTTTTATTTTTAGAATTCTAAGTTAATTGATTCCTAATTGAGAGTTTGATTTTTTTTATGTGAGATCTTGAAAATTTCAATATGCTCTTCACGTGCATCATATGACGACCAGGAGAATTAAAAAAACTTGATAAAAATACCATATTTTGGGTTTTTTTTTATTTTTTTTCTTTGTATTACATGTTCATTTTGGACCAGGCTAGTGCAAATATAAGCTCACTATTAAGTTTGGAATGTTCAAGAAAGTCATATCTAGCTTTTGTTTCACTCAATTTGGTCAGTGTTTGATATAATTGCAAATTGGGGCTTGAAGCTTATATATGGTGAACAATTTTTTATTGAAGCACTTATAGCCCAAATGGATGTTGCCATTGCATTTAGATGGCTCAAAAAGCCCTATTTTCATACACAATTTACCCATTTTAAATGAATTTTATTTTTGGAAAATTTTTATTTTGCTAGGGGGGTAGTCACTACAAGCTAAATTTAGCCATTTTTATAAAAAATCATAAAAATTTTCCATGATGTCCATTTTTGGTGAAAGAGATATCATCAGAAATTTATCAACGATCACTTTCCATCCACAAATGTATTGAAGATATTTTTTTCTATTTTCTACCAAATATTGCAGTTTGAAGTTGTTTGTTGCAAATTTCTTCAATAGGCCATAACTTTCGCCCAACAACTTCATTTTTTGGAGACAAATAGGCATTGGAAAGGTATTGAAGAGCACTACACAACTGGAGGGCTATTTTTTATAGATTGTGTCTCAAGTTTATTTTGTATCAGAATTTGTAATTTTGACCATTGTGGGCCTATTGGGCATTGTATCTTGATTTTTTTTGTTGTAAAAACACTAAACTATAAAGAGTAAACCTTGTAATATTTGATACTAGTGAAAAGGGTGGGGTGCATTGGTGTTCTTTTGATGTCTCTTTTGCACTCAACTATAAGGTGAATTTTTTGTATCAATCTTAAGGGGATTATACAAGCATTTTATAATCACGAACTAAGATAAAGTGTTATTTATGGGGGGTTAATCATGCATCTTAAAACTTACTTCCATAATTCTATTTTCAAGCTAACTTCATAGAATTATTTATCCTATAAACAAGGGATAAAGAATCATTACCTTGAGCAGGATCTACTCCCTTATCTCCTTGGATTCATTCCTCATTCAAGTGAGTATGATTAGAAGAATGAATGGTTTCACAATAATAGCATGGTCTATAGACTAATATGTATTACTATTTATGAGGATACTCTACATCACATAGTGCACACTAAGTGCCCTTTCAATTCTTGGACCATCATCCAACTGTTGTATGGAGGACATTGAATCTTCATTTGACAGTGATGTTTCCTGGAGAACCATTATCTTGTGGATCATATTGAGACTTATGTTTCCCCATCTTATGTGGACACATCTTCTGTGGATGATCAATTCATTGATACCCCATCTTAATCACCTCTTGCAACTTCAAATTTGTAGAGATGTTTATTTGAGAGCTTCTAGTGATTCATTGTAACAAGGTCATTTATTTCTTCTGGATTCAGTTCATTGGGATCAATTTCTACCAGATGTCTCTTGTTTATTTATGAAGTCCCTCATTTAAAACCTAGATGACACTATTAAGGACATATTTCTTCTCTTTTAGGACAATTATTTTATCCTTACATATATTGCTATTGCAAAGTCCAATGTTTCTTTTTGACACACTTTTAGTGATTCTTTGTAGTAGGCTATACATAATCTTTTATATTCAACTTTGTGTGATGATCTCTTGACTAGTATTTCAAACTTGTTTATGGAGACACATATTGTAGATTTGTGAGACACTATTGATTGTATTCATCTTCTCTTTGATGAAGTTGATTCTTCTTCAAATGCTGTGAGGGAACACTTTGACCCTCTTGTTCATTCTCTACATTCATTGTATTTTCACATGAGTGTGGATACTTTTGATCATGATTTAGAGGATACATCTTTAGATGAGACACTTGATTATTTGGATTGTGTTTTACATTTGTCTCTACAAGATTATGATTTATCATTTTCAATTGTGTGGCCTAGAATGGCTAATTTGATTGTGGCAACTTTCAACCTTAACATAGGGACATTTGAGCCGAGTGAACAAAGACTTCATACATTTTGCACTTTCTTCCTACATATTCTTTTCAAGACTTGGGAGATAGCTTGCATACACCTTTGGTTTTGTTTCTTCCTAAGGGAAGGAACATTGTTCAATGATCATGGACCATATTTTGCATCTAGTTTAAGGCATCTACCATTGGATCTCTTTTGGGCGATGGGGAGGGGAGAGGGGTTGGGGCTTCTTCTTCTTTGAGGGTATTTTATATGTACATGGATACCTATCGTGGCCTCATTTTCAAGGACCCATCATCTTTTATATCCTCCTAAACTACACTTAAGGGGAGTGTTGGTGTAGGTTTTTGTTTTCCTAGTGGGTTAATTTTTTTTTCCCTTAGTCTTAAGTTTTTCGTACATTTTTATTAAGATATTTTAGGATAATAAAATGATTTTCTTATTAAATAACTAGGAGATAAGGTGATGAGGTGTCTCCACCCTTAATGAGCGTAGTATTTACTTTTTCATCACTTTATTTAATATTGGTGGTTATTGGTGGTCAATTCCTATTGGTTGATTTGCCACCTCCATCCTCTCCTTGGTTCTATATAAACTCACTACCTAGCTTGTATTTTTCATATCTTAAAATCTCTTAATGCAATTTTGTCATTCTGAAATTGCATATCTCTCAAAGTTGCTAGTTTCCATTGTTTATGTTTTCCCAATTTATATAGCTTTGAATTTCTCTTATAAATTTCCTTGGGTTATCAATTTATTTCAAATTTCTAACAGTTCATGCTCCTCTTATTCTCTATGGACTCTAAAAACTAGTGAAGGATAGTCATCTATGGTATGATCATCCCATTCTCAAGCATATCCCACAGTAAAAAAATTGTGTCCTTTTAGGAGATGTATTGAGGTCTACCCTAAGTTCAACAACTCTTTTTTCTCCCTTATAACTAGGCATTCCTTTCTAAGGTGACCTTTTCTAGAACAATAAGTAAATCATATGTTTGTCATTTGATTATACAAATAACTAGTTTATCCTTTAGCTAAAATTTCTTAATTTTAATTGTTCCAGTTCTTATTTTAATTTTTCTATTTCTTTATTCAAAGTGATTTTGTATTTTCTTCTCCATGTTTGGGTCTCAATGTGACATGTAAGGACCCAAAATATATATCCTAAAAACTACCACATTTTTTCTCTTGTTAAAATTTTTAAATCAATTTATTAAGTGTTTCATTCATTTGTATACTCAAACATATATCCATACAAGATTCACATTCATCTATATCTAGGACAAGCATCCAACTATACAAGCTATGCATCTATCCATATGAGATAAGGGTTCATTTATCCATCTGAGATAGGCATCTATCTAAAGAGGATGAGAATTTATCCATAAAGGATAGGAATATGCTCTAGCCAAAGTCTTAGACTCATCAAGACCATCGAGGTCTTGAGTTACTCTTTGTAGACTATACTTCCCTAATGGAAGTGCATCGAGGTCATCGTCTAACAAGAGTATGTAAATATATAAATAGATAGGTTGATTCCAACCTCAAACTTTAGCCTAAAGCCTTGAAGAGTCAAGTGAATCCATCCAGGATTCATTTTGAATACATGATGAATTTATTTTAACTCTAATTTTATTCAAAGGTTTATTTTTAAGTGTTAAATTAAATGATTTGTTTAAGTGTAAAGTAGAGATAATGGTTTATCTATAGTTTGCATCAGTTGGAATTTTATTCTTGTTAACATCCCTAACCTCACATCTAAAATCTTGCATACTAGGAACCTCTTTCATTCACCAGACTACCTACATACACCACTTCCAAATGTGATCAAGGAGTATTACATATAGTTTTAGTTTCTAAATTATTTTTCATGTAATTGTGTGAGTGGGTACACTACCCTTTCCAGAGTCCAATTTCCCCAAACAATTCTTCATCAACTACCACCCACTTAGGTGGAACAAGGATGAAAACCTAATTAAGAATCTACTTTACAAACACACTATAATGAGGTTTTTGATGTTAAGGTTGATTGTGAATATTTTTATGTTTACCTAAAACTTAGGTTTGGATTTTTATTCAAATAGTATTTGCTTTTGCATATTAGGATTATAATGCCCAATATCTAAGGATTTTTCTTTAAAACAATACCTCTTAAGACTAACTAATTCAATAATTATCCTTCTCTCATGTTCAATTAGTAAGATTAACTAGATCACTTAGATGAACGTATATAAACAACAAGTAACTTCTCATAACCATAACTAATCAATTGAAAAAATATGTCACAACAACATTTAATATATTTATTGATGTCCCAAAGTGATATACAGGATTCCCTACCCATCCGTACATCATTTTTTATTCAAGGACACTTCTTAATCTATCTTTAATATACACCTCAATTCTTATTATCTTCTAAAAAAACTAGAGTAAGATATTCTTATAAGGTCTATGCAACTAATTAAATCTTTATAAAGTAGGATGCAGATGATGTGTTTTAATTCCATAAATAAATTTGACAAAGGAATATAAAAGTGAATTCATCTATTAGATAGATAAGGTACTTGAATTACAAATTTGGTGTTAGATCAAACTAAAATATTGCTCATCGATTCCTAATCACCAAGATCCCTAATGGGCAAGCTAAGAGTATACGATGATAACAATCCAATGGAAAGATCATTATCAAATATCAACTTCAATGCTAACTAGGTTTCTTTTTTCCTTTTAAAATATTCTTATTCAAGGATTCATATTAATGTTCTATAATTATTAAAACACTAGTACCATTTAATTTTTTTACAACCTAAAAACTATGATAATAACTTGATATTTATGCAAAACAATAACTAAGGTTTTCACAACTATAATAACTTGATATTATTCAATACTAATGAATATCAAATCAACCATTAAATTGATTATAGAGAATAAAAAATGGTTAACTTGCAATCCTATTCCAAATATTAATTGCTAATGTTGAATATCAATACTATACTAGAAAATAAATCTCAACTATATGTCAAACAATTGATTGTCAATTACTAAACCATTCAAATAAGTATTGACTTTTTCCTAATAAAACCTATACTTTACAAAAAAATGTTAGTCTATTCTTGAAAGAGAATTTAACTATTGATAACAATATAAATGTTGATAATAACCCAAGATTATCTAGAATTAACCTAACTATAAATAACGATAAAATGGAGAAAACTAAGGTTTATTCAAAATAAAACAAGAATTTCCATAATAACTTAACATGATAGACAATTCCTAAACTATTACACCCTACTAAACAATAAATCATTCAAGAACAAGCAACATGGAGGAGGATAAAGAGGTTATTTCTTAAGCCACATAACTATATTAGGTAAGAGAATTAAATCCAAGAGACAACGCATCCACTTGAGTTAAGTGTTATGAGAAACATGTTTCAAGATGATAAGGTGGATCAAAACTTTAGCCTATTTCACCTTCTTATCTTGATAGTTTTGGATATACAGGAATTTCACTTTTTGACAAAACTAAATAAATATGAAGACATTATATTTCATTATAATCCAAATTTATAAGTATTCAAACATAGCTTAAATCAAGTACCTAAAGTTCAAACCATGTGTTATATATATTCATCTTTTTCCATATAACGCAAAACTAGTGTTCAAAGAAGAATTGGCATGGATCAATATTGGAAAAATTCTAAATAGTTGAGAAAAATAAAATGTAGGAACCCTCATTAATTGAATGATGAATTGAAAATATAAATTATGGCCACATCATGCATATTTGACATAAAATAATAACCTATATTTGAGGACATTGGATTATGTGTGGTAGGAATAATCTAGTTAAGGCGAACAGGCAAAGCCTCATTATAATATGTTGTGCTAAATCAAAAGCATGACCTATAGTAAAAGAATGATAGCTTGACCACTCACATTAAAATAGGTAAGAACTAATAATTAATCACTAAGTATATGATAAAATAAATATCTTTCTTATAACTACATCTCATATCCAATAATGTCTTAGATTTTGTGGAAAAAGTAAGACCTCAAATTCTACATTAGAGTAATAGTTCATGAGAACAACCAACCAAAAATTTAGTCTATACATTTATAGTCTAGTAGTAGAATAGAACATTTATCACAATTTCAATTTATATTAAAAACATAGTATGGCACTCCTAGATATAAAATAGGTAAGATACCATCACAAAATAAATAAGAAATTGAAAAGGTTTGTTATGGGTAAAGACAAATTCAATCACATTAAACTGAATTCTGAGGCATAAATGAGAATAAACACTACATTGTAATATTTATGTGGTTCAAGAAGATAATCAAATATAAGTCATGCCCTTTCTATTTATGCCAAAAGGGAAGCTTTGGAAAATTATTTAAGGATATAAGGAAACCATCGAAGTTGATATTTCTTGAGTAGGTATGCATCCAAATGTGGAAAAATGGGCCAATGTGTAATTGTTTGATAGAATGACATTATGGAAAGTAATCTTTTGGAACTCTATTATTTTGACATGTTCTTTAAAGGAAGCTAGGTACGCGAAATAGTTTCCAACACCAATCTATCAAAGGAGAGAATCTGCAAATTTCTACAGTTTCAAAACCCTTATTCAATTACAATTAAGAATATGCACATAACAAGTAAATTAAATAGCATCAAAGATACAATAAAAAACACGTAAAACAAAACATACATGGGGAAAACCCTTTCGAGAGAAAAAACCCCACACTCCAAAACCCTGATTAATGTATTATATGTAAACAAACGGTTACAATACACTTGTAGTGCAAGCTTCTACAAGAGTTTTTTTGTGTTAGAATTTTGGAGTAAATCTGACAGCATAACAATATCTCAACACAACATCATACAACTCCAAAATACAAGTGCAATATATAGGAGCTCACAATGCATAAATTAGATATTTCTAAAACAAATACCAAAAGTTGAAGATGCAACATGGAAAGCACCAAAACCACTGCACACGCATAATGGTAAGTTTCCAATTGTTAAAACATTCAACATTGCAACTTCCAATTGTCACTAAACTTGCACATGCAAAACCTGCACTTGCCAAATAATAACTACACCTCAAAAACTCACATTCCATGCAAACTCAACATGGAAATAGAAAATTCCTTCATGCACAACTCCACCTGTAAATGCAACTTTCCAACTTGACTCCTCAGAAATAGAAACTGCAATTTGTAACTCACAAGGCAACATGAGAAAATAGCATCATTAAATATTTAAATAATCAATGCTACAAAAAAATAAAAGTTTGAGACAACTTCATTTTCCTAACATTCTCCCACTTGTCAAACACCTTTGAAGATTCAATGGAAATAATAGAATTTAACTACTAAAGGCCGAGAGGCCCATAGACTTTGAACACCATCTAAACTTCTATGTGCTCACTGGCTTTATCAATGCACTTGCAACATTTGTCAGGGTGTCAACCTCCAACTTCACGTTTCCACCTTCCACCATATTATGAACAAAATGAAACTATCCATCAATATGCTTAGTTCTGGAATGGAAAATAGGATTCTTTGCCAATAAAATGGCCCTCTGACTATCACAACAGATAGTGATTTATCATGCATCAATCCCAACATCTGAACGCAAAATCTTAAGCCAAATGGATTCCTTACAAGCATGAGTAGCTACCATGTACTTTGGTTTTGTTGTGGATAAAGTGACTACAACCTACCGCTTACTCAACCAACTAATGGCACCACCAAACATCGTGAATATATATCCACTGGTGGATCTTCTGCTGTCAATATCTCCTTCCCAATCATAATACACAAACCCATGAATACAAACTCAATGTTGAGGTCGAGTAGGATAACCATGAAAACATAGGGCATACTCAAAATTACCCTGCAAGTATCTAAACACTCTCTTAACTGCATCCCAATGCACCCATCCAAGATTAACCATAAAATGACTCAGGACTCCCACTTCTTGGGAAATTTCTAGCCTCATACAGACCATAGCATACATCAAACTGCCTACAACACTAGCATAGGGTATTCTATTCATGTCCATCTTAAAAGGATATTTTGAATAATCTTCTATAGAAAGCTTTGTCCCTTGCAACACAAGAACAACTAACTTTCTGCAAGCTCTCATGTTGAATCTCTCCAACACTGCATTCACATACTTACTCTGGCTTAACCAAAGATTTATGTTAGCTTTGTCTCTTTTGATCTCCATCCCCACGATATATCGAGCTACACCTAATTCCTTCATTTCAAACTATGATGATAATTGGGACTTCAAATCTGAAATCAAAGTTTTATCTTTCCCAAAAAATAGCATATCATCAACATACAATGCAATGATGAGAAAGCGATCATTAATAGTTTTGGAGTAAACACAATGATCAGATTCAAATCTTAGAAATACAAAACTCAACATAAAGGTGTCAAATTTCCGATACCACATCCTAGGAGGTTGCTTAAGACCATACAGAGACTTTTTCAACTTGCATTCCAGAATGTCTTTACCTTTAACCATGTACTATTTAGGTTGTGACATATAGATTTCTTCCTCCAAGTCACCATGAACGAAGGTTGTTTTCACATGTGTCTGCTCCACTTCTAAATCATATGTTGATGCTAGTGATAATAGGAACTAAATAGATGCTAGCTTTGCAACAGGAGAGAATATCTCACCATAATCTATCCCCTCCACTTGTGAATAACCCTTCGCGACCAACCTTGCTTTATGCTTCTCAACACTACCATCAAGACCAACTTTCTTCTTGAAAAACCATTTACAACCAACGGGTTTGCATCCATCAAGAAAGGGCACCAAATCTCATGTATCATTTTTCTTCAATACAACCATCTCCTCATCCATGGCTTTCATCCAAGAATATGCATCACTCATACACATAGCCTCTTGCACAGTCCTTGTCTCATCAATGTTAGTAATCAAAGAAAAATTACAATTTGAATCCAACAATAAATAACAAAACCTTTCAGGTGAATAACCAAACCTATCAAGTTATCTCCTATCTCTCATATACCTCCTTACTTGTTGAGGTTGAGGTTCTTCTTCTTCAGAACTTTTAGAGCTTCTCAAGCTCTCCTCATCATCAGGTCCATTATGGGCTTCAAGTTCAACTTTCTTAGGGTCAAGAGGAAGTTGAACCACATCTTCTTTCTTTTATTATTCTATAGGCTGCAAAATAGTGGAAGAAGGTTTCATCTCTCTAAAGATAACACTTTGATTGTAGAGAACCTTTTCGACCATTAGATCCCAAATTTTGTACCCTTTCACACCAATACTATATATAATGAAGATACACTTGACAACCATATTTTCCAATTTATACCTTTTCTCCCTTAGCATATGAGCATATGCCTCACAACTAAACACATGAAGATGTCTCAATGAGGACTTATTTCCCAATCACGCCTCCATAAGTGTCTTCTCAACAAGAGCTGATGTAGGAGATCTGTTAACCAGATAGCATGTAGTGGCAATAGCTCCAGCCCAGAACTTTTGTTCAAGGCCAGCTTGACTTAGCATACTCCTAGACCTCTCCATCAATGTCCTATTCATCCTCTCCACAACCCCATTTTTTTGAGGGGTATATGAAATAGTCTTATGCCTCAAAATCCCATGCTCTTTACAGAACTTATCAAAATTTGCAGAACAAAACTCACCACCATTATCAATCCTCAAACACTTAATCTTCCTACCAGTCTAATTTTCTACCAAGGCCTTAAACTCCTTAAACTGACTAAAGACTTCAATTTTATTTCTGAGAAAATAAATAAATGTCCTACTATAATCATCTATGAATGAAATTAAATATACATATTTTGATAATGAAGGAACATTTATAGGACCAAAACATCAGAATGCACATAGTCCAAAACCCCTAGCAGATTTGTGAGAATTGTGATATAATTGAACATATTTTGCTTTCCATAGACACAACATTTGCAAAAATCAAACTCAAGATTACAATCATCAAGCCCCTCAAGAAGGCCTTTATTTTTTAGGGTTCTTAAACCCCTTTCACCAATGTGACCAAGTCTTTGGTGCCAAAGCATTGTCTTCTCAACAAGTAACTTCATCTCCAAAGCATGACCTTCAGAAGTGGATGCAACTTTCTTCTTTGTTGTTGGTTCCAATGGTGAGGATAGGGACTTAGAATTCATTTTCTTCTTTTCCATAGAAGAACTATGCATGCATAAAACTAAAATAGCATGCCTATTCGAACACCCTTATCAAGCATCATATCTCTTCTTATCATCTTGCATCATCCATTCAAGAAGACAACATGCACACCCACATGATTCAACTTACTTAAAAAAAGAAGGTTTTGTGCCAAACTAGGGCTATGCAAGACACCATCAATCCCCTTCACTCTACTATTTTGGAATCTTATCTCAACTCTTTCATAGCCAACAATATTTAGGTGAGAGTCATCATCAAGGTACACCTTCCCACCATCATAAATTTCATACTTAAAAAACCAATATCGATGTGAATTCATGTGGAAAGAAGCACTGGAGTCTATCAGCCACACATCTTGTGATGCATGCATTTCCAAGGCAGTGACAAAAGCATCTACATCATCCTAAGAGGATTTATCAGATTCAAAATTGGAGAAAGCCTTCTTTTTCTTCTTTTTCTCCTCCTTATAGTCTTTGCAAAAGTGACCAGATTTTGCACAATTCCAACATTTTTTCTTGGTCTTACCAGGAGACTTAGATCTCCCAAAGGATTCGGATATTGACTTTTCTTGCTTTGTGTTCTTCTTTTTTCCTTTTTCTTTCATTCTTCCTCGAACCGCCAAAGCCTCCTTAGTCATTGCAGAAGACTTTCTCTGCATCTCTTTAGATAGCAATGATGCAACCACTTCATCCATCTTAAAGGTGGTATTGGTACTTCTAATGGCCATGACAAGGTGGTCTCAAGAATCCAGTAATGAGCACAACAAAGTGATGCAACGATGTATTAATAATTTGAGAGAGAAACTCAAGAAATCTACAGAAATAGTCAAAGAAATAAATGAGTAGTTCAAACAATCGGATGAGACTATCACCAATCTAAAAGTGCAAATTAAAGAAGGAAAAAGAGTTGGATACTACCTAAATTCCAAACTAAAAGATAAATCTGAAGAAAGTTCAAAGCTTGAACAAGAGATTGTATCTTTGAGATTAGATCCAAAGAAAGCAAGGATTCAAGAAGACAAATTCAAGAAAAGCTCCACACTACTTGATGAGATGATTGTTGGACATAAGGGTTCTAAGGACAAAGAAGGATTAGGTTTTGAGAAAGGAGAAATTTCAAAGATAGATCAGACCCTAAACAATGTTGAGAAGAAGAATGACAAGAAGAGAAATGGCATGAAGGTCTGGAACCAAAAGAAAGATTTCAAAAGGCCTCCTATCAGACAACTAAATGCACAAAGGTATTTATCTTTCAATGGTTACTATTATTCCTACAATAAGTTTGAACATAAAGCTATATATTGTAGAAGCATAATGAATTAGAATGCTCAATAATTTCCCGGTCAGTGCTATACATGCAATAGATTTGGTCATAGAACTAATGAATGCAAAAATCAGATGATGAATGGTTACAATAATGGCATGAGGTTTCAATCTATCAATGGATATTATTATACATGCAATGGATTTAGGCGTAAGGCTAATGAATGAAGATCTAGAAAGGCTTGAAGTGAGCTTGTTCAAAAAGGTTTCACTTGTTATAAATGCAATAAACCAAGACACAACAACATTTTGCAAAAGCAAGAATGTGAAGCCCTCTATTTCACAAAAGAAGAGTAATCCGGTAAATAATATGGATCCAACTGAGATGAAGAAATAGATGAATAAGATCTAGAAGAAGAAAGATGAGAATGAAGATGAGAATGAAGAGAAAAGTGAGTTTGTGCTAGCCCCTGGTGTAGATGCTTCCTCTGAAAACTAGATGAAGAGCTTTGGCTTAGGGGGAGTTTTAACAAAAGATCTTTAAGCCCCTACAAAGATATGGTGTTGATGCCTTCAACACGATGATACAAGGTGTAGGTTGACATGCTTGACCTATTGGTGAAATCGTCGGTGGAAAATCGTATGTTGCAAAAATGTGTGGAGAGTTTGAAGGTGACTGTGTCAACATAGTTAGTGTTTGTCAGCTTTTGACCTAACTTCAAATCAAAGAAATTAATGCTTTTTAGGTCATTCAAAAGGTGTTTATAAGTGATTTCGCATATGAAAATTTCATTTGTGATCGAGTATTTGAAGTGTGAATAGCGGAGCAAAGGGGGATTGAAGTGATTTTGAATTGATGTGCAAAACCATAACCTGCAAGGATTTAAAGGTATTTACAGTTTCTTTATTTTCCCTAGTTTCAAAAGTATTTTAATATGTTTACCCCTCAAGTAGTTAAAGTTGTGGACCAACCTCGACCCAAGTTCAAGAAACACCTTGATAAATCCAAGGTGAGGAATCTGAAAGGCACGCTCTCAAGTATTCCTTTTGGTGTATTACATACTTAGGATATTAGAATCTATATTCATGCTAAAATGAAAAAATACAATCATTCAAAGTTGGGAGAAGTATGGGTAAATGAGCTAACCAATGATAATTTTGAGTTGAAACCGAAATATGAAAGTTTAACGAAAAAGAAACTAGATGTTTGGA
Organism: Sequoia sempervirens; assembly: GCA_007258455.2. NCBI lineage: Eukaryota > Viridiplantae > Streptophyta > Pinopsida > Cupressales > Cupressaceae > Sequoia > Sequoia sempervirens. The sequence continues at coordinate 38,719,243 of VDFB02000003.1, forward strand.
ATAACTTTCCTATTTTTTTCTATGTTGATGAATGGATTACATATGTGCCAAGCATAATTCATGATAGATTCATTTGGTTGGATATGTTACATTTGATCAACAAGGAAGCCATTAGGGTTATGATAGGGTTATGCTCAACATGACCAGTTTCAGATCTTAAATCTATGAAGAATGAAGGAGTAATGAATTTAACTAGTGCAAAATTTGATAAATGTGCACTAACAATTAAGGATATTAAAAACCTAGCTGTGAAATATGCTTCTATGACGATTGGATACAAAATATTTTTAACAAACAGAGAAAACTTTGTTTCTGCCACAACAATTAATACTGCTTATGAGATGGTGAAGAAAGGCATGGATGTGGACTTGTGAGAGTTGTTAAGGAAAAAGTTGTTGGAAAATCTACATAAGACCAAAGAGTCTCAATACCCTTTCTGATATGGTACCTTGATCATGTGTTTATTATTTTACTTTCTCAAAGAAATTCTCGAAACAAAGAACATTGTTGAAGGATATTCCAGATGCAATTCAAATTAGAGACCATTTGAGAGGATTGGGAAATGCAGATACTTAGAATTCTACATTGTGGGGTTTCTTTAAAACTTTTCAGGAAAACATACAAGCAAGGGAAAGGATTACCAAAGGTGTTGTTGAGAAGTATAAAAATGATATCATCTTCATGGTTAGCAAAGACTACTGCATGATGGAAGTTGTTGAACCGAGGACAACATGGATCCTTGAAATGGGATATGAGGTAGTAAAGGATGTGATTACCGGTCTAATAGAACACATGTTGAGTATTCCTAGAGATTCTAAAGAAGAAAGATGTGGCACATATGAATAAAAATCCATTGTAGTACACATGGAGCACAAAAGAAGGAAATTTAAAAGAATGTGGAGAAGATGAAGGCTCAAGTGGTGGAAATGTTGGGTTTACCAAAAGGCCTTGTGGATAAATCCAAAGGTATATCTACCCCTCTGGGAGGAACTCCAAGCACAAGGAGGTCAGGTAGGACCTTTACCCCCTCTCCAATTGCTCCTAAGTTCTTTGGGACTAAATCTATTGTTGGATCTAAGAGGAAAGAGTCAACCAGTTCCCTTGTAAAGAAAAAATCATCCGCAAAGGAGAAGAATGAAAAAGCCTCAAGAGAAAGGTATGTTGGGTATGAGGATGAAGAAGAATAAGAGGAAGGACCTAAATTGGTCCAAAAGAAGAGAATGCAACAAGCCTCCAAAGAAAAGGCAAGTGCAAAGAAAGCAAAGGTGGATATTGTGGATACTAACAGTGAGGAAGAAGTAGAGAAGAAAAAATAAATAATTTATTATTTAGAAAAGAGAAAAGAAGATCAGTGAAGGAGAAAACCCCTTGAAAGGAAAAGGAAAGGAGGATAAATCTCCCCTGGTCCGAAAATAGAGCCCAATGAAACTTGAAGCATTGGTTAGAAGTATGGGAATCTAGAAGAAACAACTGCATTATATCCTACTGCAGATGATACTGACAAGACAACCATAGAAGAGGTCATTGTCAGGTACATTGTAGAATTTGATGTTGGCATGAAAGATATAGAGGATTAGTTGCTTGAATATTTAAAAGGTGTATTATATGCAAGAATGAAAGAAGCATTTGATAAGGATACAAAAATGACAACTTTTGCCTTGGAGAAGATTGATTCTTCTCTCACTGATGAGGACAAAGCTAAATTGGCACAAATATATAACAAATAATTCAGGACAAAACAAAGAGTTTGCACCCTAATGAGCAGGGACAAAGAATATATTAAGAGGTTGAGAAATGATATTGTACAAAAGATTACAGATCTAGCTAAAGATTTGGGGATGTCTTTGGAAAGTGGAAGTGAATTGCAACATAACACATCTATCTCAGAAGTGAATGAACCTAAAAATGCACAACATGAGCATGCTCTAGAACATGAGCATGTACCTGAAGGAGAAAATGTACAAAATGCGACTATAGATAATGCCCCTCTGATGGTGGAGAATGCAGGAGAAGAAAAGGATGATGGAATATAGGAGGATGTACAAATAGAGAAAAATTCAACCCCTCCAGACAGAGAAAAATGTAGAGAAAAAAGAAGTTACACAAGACAACCCAGAGAAATCAGAGGCACAAAACACTGAAGACATGCCTCCTCTAGAAGATAAGGTGAAATCAATTGAAGAAGAGAAGAAGATTGAGGATGAGTTTGGTAGTGCAAAGAGGGAGCAGAGTGACAAAAAAATTGAAGAGAGCATTCATGACAAGGAAAAGGTTGATAATAAGAAAGGAGAAAGTGTAAAAATAGTTGGTTAATCCTCCGAAGCTTCTGGAGATTCCTTAAAAGATTTATTATATATGCAACTATAGTTCCAATGGTGGTATTTGCACAACTGTTGCAACTACCTATTCAATAGAAACAAGTGGACATGAGTAAGATTTATCCTCTATAGAAACTGCAACTTGGTGATGAGTGACAAAAAAGTTGAAGAGAGGATTTGTGACAAGGAAAAGGCTGATAAGAAGTAGAAAGTGTAAAAATAGTTGGTTAATCCTCTGAAGCTTCCAGAGATTCCTTAAAATATTTATTAGATATGCAACTACAATTCCAACAGTGGTATTTGCACAACTGTTAAAACTACCTATGCAATAGAGACAAGTGAACATGAGTAAGATTTATCCTCTATAGAAACTGCAACTTGGTGATGCCTTTCATGCCTCCGCAAGGAAGGATCAAACTCACCAAAAGAGTGCAGAGTTAATTGAAGAAGTAGTTAAGGTATTACAAGAAGGTATTCTTTGTGCAACAATTGATGAATCCATATCCGATGTACAAAAATTGAAGTTACAATTGCTAGATTATTTCAAAGACTATTCTACCAGTTTGGAAGAGAGGCTTGAAAAGGAGATAAAAAAGAAGAACAATGATAGGAGATTGACCAAAATATCTAAGTGCAATATTACACATGGAAAACTGCGAGAAAATCTAAAAAATATGTAGCAGTTTTTGGATGAAGCAAGGAATTTGTTTCAATTTTGTTTGAAATGTCCCAGTTCTACAAAAAGCATAAAGGATGAAATGGACTCCATTGAGTCACAAATTGATCAGGCCTCTGAAGCATATGATCTGGTAAATGATGCAGATGGTACTACAAGGATGGCAATAGAAAATATGTGTGGACAATTTTTCCAGCTGCAAGAGCAAAAGGAGAAGATAGTAGTACAATACAGTCAACTTAGAGATTGGGTAAGTGCAAGGCTTACCCCCTTGATTGGTGCATTAGCAAGTGCACAAAATTTGGCACAAAAGAGTCTGGTACCCTGTTCACCAGATGAAGGAGAAGACCTCCTTATGCAATTTGAGAACCAATGTTGCATGCTTGCCTTCGTACATAAGGATTGGGATGTTGGGAAGAAGGATTGGGAGGCACACCTTGCAAAATTTAAGGTGTCTTACATAAGTATTATGCTTTATTCTAGTTGATTATGTACATTTATGTTTTATTTATGCAGTTTTAGATTTCTTTGTACATATGTGGATGTATTAGAGAATGTTGCATTGCATTTTTTATCATTTTGATGGATAACATTGTAAGGGGGAGCCATTCTCATGTATATACATGTATATTTGCAAAAAGGGAGAACAATCGAGATAGTTTGAAAAGCTTGATATTGAGAGCCATTTTCCCTTGATGTCAAATGGGGAGTAGTTTGAGAGTTTTTGAAGGATGTGTTGCCATCAATGATAAAGGGAAATATTGTTGGAATTTTTGTTTTTCATTGAGAAGATTGGTGGAAGTATGGCAGATGATGCTATTGTTGTGTTATCATTGATGTCAACATTGAGGTCAACATTTTTGTAGTATCAACATTGATGTATAGCTAATGTCTAATGAGCATGATTGAATGTAGTGATGGAAACCCATTATATAGATGTAATTTTGTTGGTCTGGAATAGACCAAAATTTTGTAGAATTTCCTAATTCCTAGAGTACAGTTTCCAGTGTACAATGAACTAGTTTTGAGGTCCGCATTGCTCCACTAAGAAGAATCTTTTCATGCAGTTCTAAGGTAATTTTGGTGAATGTTGGAGGAATTTGAATCCAAGGTTTCACATCTTGAAGCCCTCCACAATTGAATTAGGATTTGACAGAGTATCACTCTGGATATGGAAAACTTGTATAGTGACAAAGTACCTAACTGGAATGCTTTGCATTCCACCGTGGATGATTATTATGGTATGTGGTTTTGAGGGAGTGTTTACAAATTTTTAAGTGTTTTTTCTACATGGAAAGTGCTTTAGATTTTTTGTGTCGAAATGTGGATGAACGGTTGGTTCATTCCATTATTGCTTCACCAATGGTACTAACCTAAAGGGTTTGATGTCGTGCAGAATTAAGGGATGTATGGATCAAACTTATGATAGTAATTATAGGCCATGTCGACCTATTTTTATTATGTATATGTTTTGGGTTGTGTGTGTTGGTGTTTTGAGCCGACAAGTTATGGGGATGCACGGTACATCAATTAGGCCGACCTAATTTATGTTTGTGTTGGAAGCAATATATATACAAGGTTAATTCCTTGTGTGAAGTGTGTTGTGCGATGCATGAGATGTGAGATAATTAAGTGTGTGAGATTTGAAGCAAAGCAGTGTGTGAAGAGGTTGATAAGTGATGAAGCATGAAGTATGTTAATTTAGTTTACAAAGCTTAATTGGAACTATCTTCAACATATTGTAGATGCATTATATCAATTCAAATATCTAGAAATGAGCCACCCTCTTTTATATCCTGGTAGTGAGCCATTTCTTCCATTCTATGGACAGTGAATCCTTCGGACAATGAGTCCACCTAGTAGTGATTCATTCTGTAATATCTCATAACCAGTTATAATATATTGTGAGCTAATCCTTAGCGTGGTTTTTCCCTTTTTGGGTTTTAACATTAAATTTGGTGTTCTTGTGTTCTTTGATGAGATGCATGCTTTCTATGTTCCTTTCTATTACTGCAAGTTTAATGTGATGCATTGAATGGGTATTTAAGTTGATGAAGTTAGTGAATTTCAATGAATACTAATCCACCACCACCACCCCCTCAGTATTTCGAGTGTTCAACACTTTTGAGCAATTGAAAATGGTAGGAGAACGTAAGCCCTTAAATTTATAAACCTATCTTCCCTATCAAGGTGAAATGGGAGTTTTAAAAACATAAATGAACATCCATCAAATCCTAAGAAATAAAAAACAAATGTCTCATAGACAGGAAATCTCATGTATGCAAAAAGTGGTAGGGTAAACAAGGCATGAATTTTTGATAAAATGTCTCAAAGACATAGATATACATGTTAATTGTGGATGCATGCAAACCCTTTGAGAAATTACCACAAGAAGAGGGGTCCCATGGAATACAATGACTATAGGTTAAGAGCATAATGGATATCTTAAATTGTTTATAGAAAATCACAAGAAAATACAAATTCCACAAACTTGCTGACATCCTCCCTATCTATGCCAAAATGGAAGCTTTTGGAATGAGGCATGGACAACTATCAAAGCATAAAGAATAGAGGGACTTCTCTGATGTTTCATTTACAACTACTATGTTATATATTATGCAAGATGTGGAAGAAAGACAAGGGCAAGCATATAGAATAACATATCACCTCCAATTAATGTGAGCTCATGGAAGGCAATGATAATAGGTTATGCACCAAACAAATTTATTAAAAGGATTTAGAAACTTTCATGCAAATTCAATTGGCAACTTAAAGCCAAATTCCACAACTTTCCCAATACCAATATGGGAGTTTTAGATTATCCATCAAAACATTAAAAAAATTGCAACTTTGTGTTAGAAAGAGATCAAAAATATGGACACATAAACAAGGCCTCATGAACTGTTAGAAAAAATGCCTCAAGAATGAAGAGATTATAATATAAATTATTTGGAAAAATGACTCAAGGAAATGAGGTCTCGCACATTGCAATATAGCGGGACATGCATAAGCGTGTTTGTTGAAATAGCTTAAGGAACTTCATACAAATTCCCTTGAAAAGTGTAAAACTAAATCCCACGACCCGACAACTGTTGCTTCTATCCAATCACGTAAATTAAAAAACTAGATTAAATATTATCGAGGTTTTAGAGCTATAAGATTCTTGAGGCCGAGACAAAAAATTGTAGCCTCAATACTCCTGCCTGGGCATGACGATAGTCTTCAACTGATAAGAAATCTATAGGACAACATAATGGATAGAATATAAAATTTAATGGTGTGGTGTGATGATTATTTCCATAGATTTCAACTACCTATTACTAGGAGAACATGCATGCAAAAATTACCATGACTGAGTACTATTATTACACAAGAGCATACCTGGAAGTTAGCTGCCCCTTCTACAACTTTCTACTCATCTCCTTTCTCCTTTCTCCTTCTTTGTGCTTCTACACCTCCAAAATTTATCCTTAAATTCTTATTTACATCTTTGTGACACATTTTCTAGCTCTCACTCCATCCCTTCTTTTTTTTTACTTGCCTATTCTATGGCATTCTAAATTCTCTTCATCTTCTAAAAAACCTTTGCATGTCCTTCCTCTCCCCTATCTCCACTACAATTGGATAAATTTAGCCTTCATATGGAGATGGCTCCCCCACTCCCTTCATGCATTGTGGTGATAGAATAAAATAAAATATAATTAAAGAATATAAAATCAATGATGTTAAATTAGATTAGTTATAAAATTATTTTAAGTGCTTAAATTAGCAAGGTTAACACATAATTTATATAATAATTGACTTCCATAATGCTAGTTATTGCATTATCTTTGATGGCATCTTATAAATTCTTGTGCCTAATAGTTAACATCATAATTTTACTAGTAGAGACAAATATATCAGTGTTTTAAAATAATTGATTTAATTTGTCACAAAATTTAAATATCATAGATCTTAACTTGACAGAGCAAAACAAATTAATAACTTAACCACCCTCAAAACATTATTAATTACTTATAATATTAGAGTTAAATAAAAATGGGTTGTAACATGACAAGCTAATGCTACTACTTCTAGGTAGGTACTGAATACTCTCATCTAGTGATGTTCTAATTTCTAGTTGTAATCTAGATATAAGTCATTCAATGCATTATTTTTTGTTAATGGTTCTTTTAGTTTTCTAGAGACTTCTTTAAATCTACAATCATAATCCTTAATGGATTCTCCCTCTTCTTGTACTATGTCTCTCATTCTACTAACACTTTTTGTAAGGATTTTTTGTGACTAAAAATTTGACAAAAAATTCTCTTTGATTGCTAACCATTCTTTGTCATGTTGAAGATATGTTATTCTATACCAATTTAATGCATCATTTTGCAAGGTACCTACAAAATCAAATAGGTTTGTTTGATCTCTTGTGGTTCATTTTCTCTACCATAAATATTCCAAAACATATATATGTTTTATCGTCTATGTGTCGTCTTTTCCAAAAATTGAAAGTTTTACTCGTCATTCCATATTGGATATGTTTTCTTTGGTTTGTTTGTGGTGTTGAGTTAATCATTTTGGCACCTTTTTTCTTATTACTCTTCTAGTTTACTAATTTTATGTCTCGCCTTTTATCCTTGAGTATTTGTATATCAAAGAAATATTTCCCTAGTACAGTATCTTAATCTTGCACAATTTGTTGTTATGGATCTATTGCTTCACTTTATTTCTCAAATATATCTAATGTTGACTCGTAGTTTGAGGATTGTAGCTCTTTAAAGGGATGTTTGTACCTTATAATTATATAAGTTAGGTGAACAGGGATTATGGTTAGCTTGCTTGGCATAATGTTGTCAATGGGTTCATTGTATATTTGTCTTGGTCCACAAGACTAGCATCTTCATGATATTCTTCTTGATTGACAAGGCTCTCATCATCATCAAAATCAAATGGATGGTTAGATTGGTTAAAAAATGAGACCATGAATTCTTTGTTAGATGAATTGCATTAGATTTACAAGAGTTTGATTCAATTTTGTTCCACAAGTTTAGCACAAACAAGAAGACAAAGAACATACATGAATGTTCTAACTATTCAAGTAGGAGTTTGATCTTGTAGGCCCACAACTATACTTTGACCAGACATAAATAGTATGTCCTATGATCTTAAGGAACTGACCACCTTTTATCCTCAAGGTCATAAAAGGCATGAGAGAGAGAGAGAGCATACATGGCCTACTATTCCATTTTTAGAAGTACAATGTGAATAACTTGCTAGTGAAAACCACTCACTGGTGCACTACAAGGACCAAACAACCATTAGGTTCATTATGCTAGGCTTGCACAAGGTTCAACTAGGAAGTCCTCTATATACCTAATGATACATGAGGCCCAAATCCATGAAATTAAGATGCATGTCCAAGGCATTGATTGGGGTTAAACCCCTTCTCACTTCACTTTGTGGACTCTTGAACAAAGTTACACTAAAAATGGAAAATCCACCTTGTTAAAGGAATCTTTCAATTATCCTCCTAATTTATATGCCCCATGGAACACATGGGCTCAGGTCAACACTCAATGATGAAATCTAATTCAAACCCACTAAAAAATAAAAAATAAAGAGATGAGTGTTTCTAATTCTCAAGATCGCAAAATTGTGAAAGAAAAGAGCACACGAGCTCAATTTTTGAGTTACACAAAAAAAAATGACACTCAAAGATTTACTTTAGAAAATGAAGTGTGGGGTTTACATTATTTTCAAGCATTGACAATCGAACCTTCATGCAAAGTGTTAGTAGTTTGAATAATTTGATCTTTGACATACAAGACCTATAAGAAAATAAGTCAATAAGAGAACTAAATATCTAAATACAACCTGTAAAACCAATGTTATAAAAATTATGAATAAACTTATACCACTAGAAGAGCATGAAAAATGTGAACACTAAGAAAAATGGCATCCAAATCCAAGTTTGTTTATAAATTTTATAAAGGATTTGAAGCTCCAAAATGTGTGATTGCACAACCAAAAAAAAGGTGATTTCTGGAATAAATATGAGTTTTGAGAAAAAATAATAATTATATCACTGCAAAGCATGAAAATATAACCTATTTAAAAAATACTAAAAAAATATGAGTGGTCGAGCGGCTATGCATTGCCAAGGTAGCGAATGAGTGATAGACGAGTGGCAGATGTGTAGGAGTATTAGCGACAAGAGTTAAACGACGGGGAGGTTTTGTAGCTAGTGAGGGCTAGCAAAATTCCAACCGCTAGCATGTCTTAAGCCGCTGGTGGGGTGCATGGGACCGCAAGGATGGAAAGGTATGAGGTACCCACATACACACCAACTACGTGCATTTTTTAACTTTGCTTTATATATGTTTCTTTTTATTTTATCTTTTAAATAAAAAATTAAAAGATGGGGGTGCATGGGACCGCAAGGATGGAAAGGTATGAGGTACCCATATACCCCTATTTAGAGGTTTATGACTTCTCTAGGCGAAAAAAATGGTCTCACACTACAACTTTGTCTAAATTCAAGAAATTTCATATGGATATATGTTCTTGGGCCTTCTAAATGTAATGGCAAGGTTCTTTGTACTCCAAATTGTCCAAAAACTCAAGTTACCTATAAAAATTCAATTAAACCCTACTCGCAAAACCTATCAAAATAAAGCTAAAAAGCTTGTAATTTGAGATTAGAGTAAGACCAAGGATTCTCACTAAGCATGTCAAAATGTATGCAATGAATTTAGAATAGAAATAATTAAAATTCCTATTCTATAGATACACAAACCTCAAATGGAGCATTGAAGATGGTTTTCTCATGTTGTGATGGAGTGTGGATGCTCAAACAATCATGCAAGATTTTTGTAGCATTTTGATGATTTCTTATATATTTCTCCATATATGGATTTAGGAAGAAGAGGTAAACTTATAGATTTTTGGATGAGGAGATGAATGGTTGAAATCAATTCACCTAATTTAGCAACTTGAGTTAATTTTCCTAATTTTGATTTAAAATTATTTGCATGACCTTTAATTTGTTTAATTTATTCCATTCAGGAATGCACAAAGCATAAATCAAGGAATTAAAAATTTGCATGGTTGAATGAATGGAAAAGATTAACTTTTGAAATTGGCATGTTGAAAAGATAATTAATTATGTGTACATAGATTTCATTGGTATGTCATGCATTCTATTATAAATTTTTGAACATCCCCTTTTAGCCCTTCCCAAAATAAATCTTGCTTGATTTCATGATAAGTTTTCAAGAACCCAAATTGCCCACCTATTTGAGAAGCATGTAGCTTTTCCAACACCTTAAACTTAAGGGTTGAATTCTTGCATCGGTACATGTCCTTGTGCCATAAAATGTTTCCTTTCCATGCAAATTTTTCTAACACACTTGAATCCTATAGGGGTTTCTCAATGAGAGTTTGAGTATATATATCCTCCCACTCTTCTCTTACCTCATTTACCCAATCTACTTGTAATATGGAAATGGTGTTAAATAGTGACTATGTGGGTTCATCCCTCCTCGATAGAGCATCGACCACAAGATTCTCCTTGTCTTTCTTATACATATTTTAAAGTCATATCCCAACATCTTTTCCACCTGTTTTTTGTTCTTCAAATGACAACCTATATTCCAAGAGATTTGAAACTATCATGATTTTTATTTACCTTAAAGTATTTACCCATTGGATAAGGTCTCCATTATTTGACTACATGCAAGAGAATGTTTCCTTCTCATAAACTAGCTTCAAAAAAATCTTATCTTTGAGTTGGTGGCTCTCAAATGTAATGGGTCTTCCTTCTTATATGAGTACTACTCGTTTGTCATGTCTTAAAGCGTCACATTCCACAATTAATGTTTTTAAAAAATCTAGGGTGGCTAGGATTGGAGTTGTACACATGCCTTCTTTTAGTTGCTCAAATACCTTTGTATCTATCACATTCCATTGGAAGGAATCCTTCTTCAACAAATTTGTGAGAGGTGATGTGACACTACCACAATTCTTTACAAATCAATAACATGTAACCCATGAAAAAACCCATAAGTTCTTAAGGGTCTTAGGCATTTTCCACTCTGCAATGGCCCTAATCTTATGTGCATCCATCTTAACCCTCTCCTGTGACACAATATGAGCTAGTCACTCCACTTCTTTGGCTCCAAACACACACTCAGATGACTTAGCATACAGCTCATGTTGCTCAAGAATATCCACAACCTTATTTACATGTTGCAAGTGTTCCTATCATGTTTTACTATATATTAAGATGTCATCAAAATATAACCAAAAAATTTCCATAAAATGGTCTAAAGATAGAGTTCATCAAGCTTTGAAATGGCAATGGTGCATTTGTGAGATGAGAAGGCATTACCAAAAATTCATAGTGGCCCCCATGGGTTCAAAACATTGTCTATGTGCATCCTCATCTCTAATTCTAATTTGATGATAACTAGAATGGAAATCAATTTTTGTAAAATTAACCACATCATTAAGCTCGTCTAACAAATCATCAATTACTACAATAGTAAACTTATCTTTTGTGGTGTACTTGTTGAGCTCTCTATAATTAGGACACATCCTAAAGTGTCATCCTTATTGCACACCATTATGGTAGGAGAGGAGTAAACACTCAGACTATGTCTGATAATACCAACCTCTAGCATCTCTTGAACTATCTTCTCAATGACACCTTTTTGTACATATGGATACGTGTAGGGCCTAATATTGGGTGGTTGGCTCCCTGGCACTAATTTAATGGCATGATCATGATCTCTTTTAGGAGGCAATATTTTTGGAATCTCCCCATAAACTATGTAGTGTTAATGTACAACTACCTATAGATCCATTGGTGTAGAACCCTTTGAGTGATATGCTTCTAATGAAAATAATCAGGCCATAAACCCATATATCCCCCTCATAAGCATCTTTTGCATTTGGTGAAAGCTTACCATTTGTGGAGACTTTGCATTCTACCCTCTTAGTTCTATTGTTGTTCCCTTTAAATGAGTGTTTAAATAGCTCTTGGAAGTTCATCTCAATTCTTCCCAAAGTACAATAAACCACTACACTCCCAAAATAATATTTATTGCACCCATGGAGATAGCAAAAATTGTGCAATCAAGATGATAATCTACCATATAGATAATTTAATGATATGGCATTTCCTAGAACAACTAATAGCAACCCCACTTGCAATCAATACTTGAAATTCTATAGCCAAATATATAAAATAATTTAGACGATTAGCCAACTTTTTGTTGATAAAGTTATGAGTGTTGCAGGAGTCTATCAACACTATTACTCTCTCTTTCTTTAAGAAACTCACTACCGTGAGAGTTTGTGAGATGCTAAAACCTAAGAGTGTATGACAAGAAATGATTGGTTGGGTATTTCTTGACTCCTCGACTAACTCACTGCCAAATTATAATGTTTCATATTTATCTTCTTCTTCCTTGCTTTTCCCTCCAATGTACAACAATTTGTTTTTACACATTTATGTATGCTACTATATTTGTTGTCATAGTTAAAACATAACCCTTTTTCCTCGTTCTCTTCAATTTGTTGACAAGTCAATCTAGTGGATTGATGGAATGATTGTGCTAAAAATATCTTCTCTTATGTCATTGAACTATATCTTGCTACGAATTAAAAACTTCTCTTATGCCTTGTGTGCTAGAACAAAAGACTCAAATATAGAATTAGTACCAAATATGTGTACCTCATGTTGGATGTGATCCTTTAAATCACCCAAAAATAAGATGTTCAAGTTCACTTCTAGAATTGTATCTACTTTCAAGGATAGGTTTTAAAATTGTTGAATGTAATCCTTGATTGATCCTATTTGTCATAGTTTAGTTAGATGGTTGAAATAGTTGTCTAGCACACTATTGCTATATTGTGATTGTAGCTCCTCTATAAAAATTGGCCACATGACAATGAGATCTCTTTTCTTCCATAGCACACATAATATTGATACCAAATGAATTTCTCTCGTTGTAGATAGAAGGAAGACATTGTCACCTTTTCCCACTTGGAATTTGATGCACATCAAAAAAGCTCTCTATTTGGTTTATCTAGGTTAGTGGATCCTTGCCTCCAAACTTACACATATCCACCTTCGGTATCAAGTTTCTAGATCCCATATGAGTGTTAGCATTTGGATCTAGAGTAGCTAACCTAGATGATCCATTGTGGTTTCATATTGTAGATAGAAGGAAGACATTGTCACCTTTTACCCACTTGGAATTTGATGCACATCAAAAATGTTATCTATTTGGTTTATCCAAGTTAGTGGATCCTTGCATCGAAACCTACACATATCCACCTTTGGTATCAAGTTCTTAGATCCCATATGAGTGTTAGCATTTGGATCTAGAGTAGCTAACCTAGATGACCCATTGTTGTTTCTTGAAACATCCACTTGTGAGCCTAATTGATTCTAGATATAAGTGTTGATATTAGTCAATCTACTATGGATGCCAAATATATCTCATGTTACAACATACAATCTTCAATGTATACCCTCCTTAATATTGTTGGTTTCTTCCCTTTTATGTTCCATTATTCATTATCTATGGAACTAATCTCCTCACTTCTCTTATCATCTTTGCCTAGAGATTTCCCAAGTGTGACAAAAAAATATTTTTTCCTCTTGTTGCAAGCCCCATCATGGTAGAGAAAAATGATTTTACAATAAATTAGGCAAAACAAAAAAACAATCTTTAAAAAATTATGTAACTTACCAACACCTAGATTTCACTTTCCAAAAAATTCTTCAAGAAATTCATTGATTCACAACCTTGGAAGCGAATTTGGTGGAAACCTTAATTTCACAATTACTCCATGAACTCTGCTCCAAATGACCTCAAATATGGATTGTAGTAGGGTCAATATGTTCTTGATAAACCCTCTAGAGATTAACAAAATCATCTATTTTCAGCTTTGGGAGCGAATAGGTGGAAACCCTGATGTAACCCTAATCCTATATCTCCTTGAATTATGCTCCAATTTCCTTAAAATTTATACTATATGATCTTCAACAACCCTTGAAAAATAAAATAAAAAATTGCTAAAATCATAGAGAAGCACTTTCCAGAATGACCTCCAAAATTAAAATAATTGTCTTCCCTTCACGATTCCAAGATCATGCTCTAAAACCAATTGTAATAAAACAACTTGCATAATATACGAATATAATAGGAAATATGTTAAAAATACTTTATCATAATATGCCACTTTGATGAGGAAACCTCCTAATCCACTTCGACAGGGATACCTCCAATAGTCTAATAAGAAAATAATACTCAATATATTGATAATAAACTTACATCTAACTCCTATACAATACCTAATTATTCCATGGATACTACCTAGTGTGACTTATATACCTAAATATAACACCTAAGATAACATAACTACCTACATATGACTATAATAATGATTGTACAACAATCAAGAGTTAAGGTGGCCACAAGCCTACTACTCAAACCATATGCACACTATAGGATTAAGGGTGTAGCAATGCTTTTGCAAATGTCTTAAATACTTACAATACATGAATATTCTTAGATATGGTACTAACATGATACAAACCATTCAATCCTATGCTTCTCGCTCAATGGTTCATCTAACTTTTCACACTTTACCTTGAATTATTAATCAAATTCTCTTATTGGCTCTTCCTCTTTTTGCACCAAATATCTCATATTACTTGTGTATTCTATAGAGATGTCTAATAAACTTAATCTTATGCTTCTAATTTATTGGTTCCTAACTACCAACTACTCAAACGATTTATCAAATTCTCTTACCAACTCTTCTTGTTGCATTGTCTTTCATTTTACCTACACTTTCTATAGGGATGTCTATAAAACGAAAAATCATTTTTTAATATTTCTTTTAGTTCATCTAGTACAAATTATGATTTGGCCTTTATCTTTATGTAACATATGAAGGTGTCATCTTTCAATGTCCTTACAAAGTCAAACAACTTCATTTGAGGATTGGTGATCCCCAAGCTTCTCCAATATGATTCTAGTACAAACAAATGATCTTTCACATCCTTGTTATCTAGTGGCTATTGATGGAGGGTTAGTGTTCTTTGTGATTCTTTGTTGTTCAAATTATCATATTCTAGTAACATGTATTGCATATTATCGTTCTCTTGTTTACTACATTTCTAATTCTATTTGAAATCATTTCCTACCTAATATCTCCTCTTAAGTTTTTCACAAACTCTCTTCTATTATTTGTCTCTTCTTGGAACTACTCAAACTTCTCTTTGAGTTATGTGCTTAAATCTTACTAGTCAACTAATTTCCTTATATACTTGCCTAGCAACATGAGGAGTAGTGTTTGATGATAAGGGTTTATCTCCTCTTGAGGTATTTTGAAGTTGGGAGTGTGTCACTTCATATTATCCCCATCATTATCATTAATCCTTCCCTATTAATTTCATCATCCTATATCTACACACATTCATCGTTAGTACTTCCTTCACTTCTTTCTACATTTTTTTTATATTGGGTATTTCTACATTTTCTACTTATCAATACTTGAATATTTCCTTCTACCTCTACTTCTACCCTTTCCATTTTCTCTAACTCACTCTCTCCTACTTCAACAATAGTTTTCTTCCCACTTCTATCCTCTCCATTTTCTTCACTCCTTTCTATCTTATCTCTCATATCAACTATTGTGAGGTAGGTTTCATCAAGTTTTATTAATCTACTTACAAAGGCTCTATGTTTGGGCTTTTATTCTAGGCCATCTTCCCTTTCTTAGCCCTATACTGTTTCTCACAAGGATCCAATAATTTCCAAATGCCCTAATACATTTGCCATTTTGGCATTATGTCTTATCCATCTAAATGATTTTTTTGAATCTACTTCTATCTCAAATTCTAATATATCTTCATGTTTTAGTGTGGGGTTCATTGCTTCCAATAAAGTGAATGTTTGTGTATCATTCCTTGCATCACATTCTAGATTTGTGTTTTAGTGATGTTCCCTTGGTGCATTCCATGTTTGTAGAAACACCCTCCACATTTTCCATCTTCTCTTCCCTTTATTGTTTTCTTCTAAATCTATCTTCTATTCCTTTCATTTGTCTTTCTACTCTATTTCTTTCTAGCTCCAATCCTTTTTTTCCCTTCTCTAATCTCATATATTAATCCTATCATCTCTTTCTTTAATTTTTTCCTCACTTTGTCCTTATTTTATTCCACCCCAACTATCATACCTAGTTTATTTCTACCATCTTGTCTCTTAAGGACCACTCCACTTTCGTCACGTCATCCCCTTAGGAGCCTAGTCCCTTAAGGGAACAACACAATATCAAGTTAGTCCCTTCTCAATGAGTAGTATCTTAATTAAAAATGGGATTTTTTCTATGAACCTTCCTATCACATCTTTTAGGAACTCGACCTCACTAGCATTGAAACTCACCCAACCTTAGATAGTCCAAACTATGATGAATGAATTCAATGTTGTTTCAAACCAATAGTCAATGGCATGAATCCAAATTTTATCAAGTTCTTATAACTTTTTAAAATGTTGAATATCCTACGCGCTAGATCTTCTACCTTGTTACTTTTGGTAGTGGTTGCTTGTTTTAGTATCCAAGCCCAAAACAAGTGTGGAAATGCACACCAAACCTCTTCATCCTACGATTTAAAGAATTTTACCCTAAATTTCTAGTGCACAATTCTTATCCTTTTTGCCCCACTTTAATTTTGTTGATTTTTCTCCTGTAAATCTTCATTTTTTTTTGTTAATGTTGGCTTCCAAGGTCCTAGCATGTGCCCTCTAGGTTTTAGATAATCAAGGTTTGGACAATACCATCAAACGTTGACATTAAATCAACATGGCATGTCAATGTTAAATTAAAATGTTTGGGTTAGAGCTAGTATTTGATGCAAGACAATAGCCAAGAATCCTATGGGATTGTTGGTTGTTGCAACCTCCACACTTAACAACGGGTATACTCACTTTTCAAATAATCAAATAAAATACATGAGAGCTCAATTCAAATTTCCTAGCATAGATAATGAAAATAAATGAAGGAGAAAAATGTTGATTTTTATTAGCCGATAGGCTATATATAGCGTGAGGTTTCGACCTGAAACCTCTCACGCCTGTAAACAACTCCTGGATTGTCGTTAAACTATGAATAGTTTCGGAAAACCTATCTCCTGTCCAATAAACTTTGCCAGAATATAAGGTGGAAAATAGAATGCAATAATGCATTTAGATCTTATCTTAGATAAAATCCGATCTTCAAATCAGATCAGATTTCAAATGGGGATTACAATTTTATCCATATCTTCACCGCCTTGTGCATCGACAACACTGTTTAACCACTATCTGCAAGTATAAATAAAGTTGCCTAGGGTTGTAAAGGACATCAGATATTATTCTCATAGGGGATTGAAGCATTCAAGATCATTCCTTGACTTCATCTATATGCCTTTTGCATACACTACTTTTATGCCTTTCTGCATACATTGCTTTGGCATCAACATACAAGATACGTGCAAATGATGAATGATACTTCAGCTGAAATAAAAGTGGTTTAGCTTCGAATGCAAGGCTTTGGTTTTTAATATACCGCTGTTTAATTTTGTTTGCATGTATCCTTATAAACTCCCAGCCACTGTTCAGTTAATTTTAGATGTCTCGGTGTGCAGGTTTAAACATGGTTTTGGTAATGGGGACTTATTGTCCAATTTATGCACCCAAATCTTTGTTTTTTGGTTGAGGGATTTAATGACTTACTTATGCAGACACACTCTCTTTCACTTCCCATCTTTTCACTTACATTATCTGTTGAATTGTAACTTGAGTTCTAGGCAGTATTAATGCAATATGTGAAAACATTTCAAATGCAAGCGTAACTAGCACGGTCCACTTTAATGGTCATATTAATTTCTGAACTACCCTTGTAAGGAAGGTGAAATTTGTTGTATTCAAGAAAAATATTTTATGGGTGTAGAAAAAAAAAATAGAGGGCTCCCTGCTTGTGAATGTGTGGAAGAAAGAATGCATTAATTTGCTTACATTTATTATTTTATTTTCCAGATTTGAGAACCCTAGATTGAGCTATCAAGTGGGTAATTCTTGGTTTTGCTTACTTAAATTCGGAGCTATCTGTGATATTTTTCCTTTGTTCTGCACTCATACAATAGTGAATATAGTGATTGGTTGAAGCTTCATTGAATAATACTCTTACTTGCCACTAAAATGGTTGTATTTCCTACCTAGAGGTCAAGTAAAATGGAATGAATGTTTAGTCATTGGGTCCAAGTAAACAGGAGTAATATAAGAGAATTTTATTCTCTGCGCACCCTATACCAGATTAATGTTGCATTGAAGGCCCTCTTACCTCTAATGGACCATTCCAGAAAAATAAAATACTAAATAAATAAATAAAAATATAGCTATACCGATATACATATATATAAATAATGATTGAGGGTAAATTAAATTTTTATATGGGAGAGGGCACGACTTTCCCCCACCCATGCTTCATTGAGCATAGTGTCTTTGTGTGATCTATGCCCCACAGCGGTTGCTGCCCCTGAGAGCACACTACGATGAAGGCATGTCCTCTTACAAGATCCACAAGCATTTTCCTTGCAACCTACTTCCTGAAACAGCAAAGCAAAACAAAAATAAAAAGAAATAATAATGAGACACCACAGTATGGACAAACTTTCTAGTACCCCCCTATTGTGCTACTCCAATGCTATCTACAGAAATGAGAATTGAGAGGTAGAAAAATCAAAACAAATAGAACACAAAATTAAGGTAAATAAAACCATTCTAATCAGTTATAATAGGAAATCAAATGGTTGTTGAACTCAGCAAGTTGGGGGCAAGAAAGATAAAACAAAATGCCATTCGCGAACCTTACTGGGATGCATGACCTGCTGGACCATCTACCTGCACAAAAGAGAATGGGTTGATAGTTTTAGGTTTCTTTGCTACCTGAGAGCAACGATGAGTTAGGTTTAGGGTTACCTTGATTTACCAAAGGAAAACTGCCCATTGGGGTTCCAAGTGTAGTAGCTGCACACAACACTTGTCTCGATGTTGAAGGCATAAGGCTTAACAAAATTGAAAGGACCCAAATATTACTGAATTTGATGCCTGCCACTTAGCCATGTGGCTTAGCTCAGTAGGCGATAGCCTTATTTCAAGGTTGTGGACAACTAGTGTGGCAGCTCATGAAGATTTTAAAAGCTATTAAGGAAAGATATAAGCGCATATATATATAGTTGCCAGTTAGTGGTTGTCTAGTCAACGCTATTTTAGAGGCAGATAGTCGTTTACAGTAAGTTCAACCAATTAAATTTAGCATGGCGCTCTATTTAGGAATTCCATTCACCGAACCAATATATATATAAGTATAAGATGCAATATATATATATATATATATATATAAGATGCAATAGAATATTTAGAAGGGGTTTGAGAGATATTTATATAAATGTAAATTAGTATCCATTTCCTTATTGTGTTTTGTTGTTCATATTTTCGGTGTCTAATAATTATATATTGCATATATCGTATATGAAGTGTGAGAAATAATAAAATTAATCACCTTTGGTAAGCTATGTAGTTATTATCATCTTCTCAAAACTATATTGTTGTAAAAGGATATTCAAAACCAATATATATAAGTATAAGATGCAATAGAATATTTAGAAGGGGTTCGAGAGATATTTATATAAATGTAAATTAGTATCCATTTTCTTATTGCATTTTGTTGTCCATATTTTCGGTGTCTAATAATTATATATTGCATATATCGTATATGAAGTGTATGAAATAATAAAATTAATCACCCTTGGTAAGTTATGTAGTTATTATCATCTTCTCAAAACTATATTGTTGTAAAAGGCTATTCATTATTTTGCTATGGTTCTTTTATTTGAATTTATAAGGTTGATTCATGTAATATTAATGAACTAAATGTGTATTCAATAAAAAATTCATTGGCTTAGTCTAATCTGATTGAAGTAGTAAATTTCATGTTCCATCCTAGGATCAAGTCATATATTGAAACATAGAATACACAATGGTGTTGGAAATAATGTTTGGCTAGGAATCCAAGTTCTCCAAAGAGGAACCTTAACAAGTTGTATATTTAAGAAAAACAAATGTATTGTTCAAAAGAATTGAGTAATTTCCATGTTTAAGTAGAGTAGAAAATTGTTATTTCTTTAATCATATTGCTTATTAATATGCAATCTGAATGTCATTTGAGTAGAGGCATTTTTCACATTCAGCTATCATTAGCTGAACAGACAACCATTGGAGCACATCTACTTGTAATAGCTTAGAACATACCATTTTTCCATCACTAAGGCCCTCCAACAACAACTGCATACTAGCATTGCTTTTCCCCATGGGAGCACATCTGTAGGCAGATTGAATTTGGTTCACCTTATTTTAACAAAACACTTGCTTTCTCTGGGCTTCGTTGACAAAAAGACACACATTTTGCAAAATCTTGAGGTACATCACTTGCCTTGGGCCAGATCATTTTTTTAATGCTTTATTTGATTCTAACAATTGTGTTGTTATCTATTAAATGAAGGCATTAATTTTGCGGTTTTATCTATTGATGTTTTATCTACACAAAGTATCTTACAAGTTTCCATCATTTTTTGTGCCCTATTCTTACGCTATCTATTATTGTACTGTGCCCCCTGATCCTTTATGTTACAGTATTTACTCACTATTCATTTCCACTTCAATTGGACAATTGTTTTCCCATTGTGATCATTATCTATTATTAAGCTTATTTATTATGAATCCCACAACCAACATGTGTCCCCATAACTATCAAGCTTGTTTATTATGAAAAAGAGAACAGTAAGTGACATAGTTATATCCAATCTTCTTTGTTTGCTTCTTTACATCTCCATTTTTTTTTTAGGATGAGAGACTTTCTTACTGTCTGTAATTGATATAAAGAGTTTAGTGGAACTATTGTATATTAGGAGCACTAAAAACAAAGCGTCCTTCTACTTGCAAGCAGAAAGGAAAAAAAATGAATATTATTTCTGATGTCTTTTGTTCTTCTCTCCTACAAGTCAAGATTCATCACCGGAATTTGAGATGGCAGTCGCTAAGAAGAGGGAAACATGGTGCTCTTATATTTTCTATCGGCATAACCCTTGCACCCCTTCTGGTGCAAGTGCTAGTTTAATTAAAATGCTCCAAGAGTCTGCAATAGCAATTTCAAGATCCAAACTTATAACCAAGAAAACATCTACAGGCATGGTTTTTGCCTTCATTATCAAAAATCTGCTACAAGTGGCATAAAATCAAATATAACAACAACAATTCACTTCCATTCCTTGTTCTTTTCACTTCTAGGCGTGCCTCTTTGACATTACTAGTATTTTTTTCTTCACTAGCTTTATGTTTTCAATGTTTTCCCTTGTTGGTTCCTTTCTATTTTCTAGGCATGTCTTTTTCCCATCTCCTTTGTTGCGATTTTTCTAATTTTTTCCTCCTTCCCCAAGGTGTTCAAGATTCTCCAGCACTCTCCTTCATTACCTGGCATAAATTTTAAAAACTCTTTTCTAAATTTGACTCCATTATGCCACTTCTCCACCACCACATGCCAAGATTCATCTTCATCCAATTCAAGACAAATTTTAAATGTAGATGGAAGTTACAACATGTCAGGGATAGACTCCACCAAGCTAGGCATTGGGTTATGTGTTGCAATAAAAATCCAAAAAAAATCAATAACTCCTTGGATTTTAATTTAAAAATCCAATTTGAAAAATCAATCTTTCATATTGAATTCCAATTGAGGGGAGGAGCTGGAAAAGAAATTAAATTTAAAATTGGAGCATGCCTGGAAAACAAAACTCAAAAATTTGAAAAGGAAAAACATATTTTTGGGTGTGTAGTATTGCCCATGCACCTGAATGCTCCTGCATCAAACACCCTAGGTAAGAAGAAATTTTTCATGAATTGACAACTCATGAACATTTGAAGACTATATGTTTGTTTGGGATCCACCATTCTTCTTTGTTTTTCTAAAATTTCTTCTTCACCTTTCCTTGAACCTTCATGTCTCTCCCTTCATTCATCCTTCCTCTTTTCCTCTCTCTCTTGGCATTTAATCCACTATAATCTAATCTCCACCAAAGTGCTTTTTTTCCATTCTATCTCTCCATCCTCAAAATCTGAATACAACTTATCATCATATTCATCATCCAAAAAATTAGAAAATTTAACCTTTACCTCTGTAGTATTTGCAACATCTTCTTCATCATCTTTTGCTACATTTGCATAAAAGTCTACATGCACTGTATTCACTTCTTATTCTTTACACTCTTTGACATCCTTATCTTCCTCTGTTGTCACCATCTCATCTGCATTTGAATCAACATATACTTCATTATCACAAAAGTCAAAAAAAAAAAAAATTACCTATTCTTTCCCTATTGCTGCAACTTTTTCTTCCTCTACTGCAATTTATTTATTTCCTCCATCCTTTGCATTCATCTCCATCTCCTTAGGTTCATTTGTTAAGTTTCCCCTTAACCACCTATCTATTCTTTCCATCTCCTCTTTCAATAGGAGATGTTCTTCATCTTCGCTAGGTTCTTCATCAAATTTTGGACCCTTAGCATGCAAATCCTCTTCTTCACTTCCTACAAACATAACAATACTAGATAAAACATGATCTTCTCTTTTATCTTCTTCCCCTCTTTCATTTTCAACACTTGATTCTTCCATTTCTTCATATTCACTCTCTTCCTCTTCTGCTGCAACATCTTCTTCATCATTGTCTATTGTAGCTTAGCTTTTCTCTTCAACCTTTTGCTGCCATCTCATTCTTGTTCTCTCCCATGTCTTCCAAAAGACATGTTTTTGCTGCTGCAAACTCATTATCTTCTTCATCTTCATCAAATTTCAGACCTTCCAAGTCCTCTATTATAGCTTCCTTTATTTCTTCATTTTCCACACACAAATCATCACTTGCAAACTTGTTATGAAAAGAACAATGGGACTCAACTTCACCCATTTTCTGATCTTCCTCAACTGTAGCTTTCTTCATCCCAAAACTTTCCTCAAGGGCATCCATCCTTGCTTCTAATTTCTTCAATTATGCAATGAGTTTCTTTTCTTTCACTTCTTCCCAATACTCTTCCCAAAATAAAATTCTTATAGGTCTTCTAATGACCCATCTTATCCTCTTCTTTGAAGACATCTTCAAAGACTCACAAGTCCCTTTGCAGTTACAAGTACTCTTGTAACAATATCTCTCTCTTCAAGGTATCAACCCTCTGCAACAAAATTTCTCACAATACACTACCCTCTACCCAACAAAGACTTTGGAAGATGCTTCCTCTACCCACTCTCTCGATGGAGGAACTTTACACCTTCTACCCAGCTTTATGTTTGTTGGAGGATAGTAGTCATAGACCATCTTTCATACCTGCAACAAACAAACTTTCTCACAATTCTCTTTGTAGTTACAAACATTCCTAATACCTCAACACATATGCAAACAACTTGATTCATAGCCTCCTATAGGTCCTGGTGCATACTCTGCACACTCAAGATCTTCTAGCTCTAATACCATTTTGATGCAAGACAACAGCCAAGAATCCTATGGGATTGTTGGTTGTTGCAACCTCCATACTTAACAATGGGCATACTCACTTTTCAAATAATAAAATAAAATACATGAGAATTCAATTCAAATTTTAATGACAACAAATGAAGGAACAAAATGTTGTTTTTTATTTAATTAAAATGCTCCAAGAATTTCAAGATCCAAACTAATGACCCAGAAAACATCTACAAGCATAATTTATGCCTTCATTATTAGAAATCTGCTACAAGTGACATACAATCAGCTATAACAGCAGCAATCCACTTCCATTCCCTGTTATTTTCACTTCTAGGCACCCCTCTTTGACATTACTGGTAATTTCTCTTCACAGGCTTCATGTTTTCATTGTTTTCCCTTGTTGGCTCCCTTCGCTTTGTTGGGCATGGCTTTTTCCCATCTCCTCTGCTGCAATTTTTCCAACTTTTTCCTCCTTCCCCAAGGCATTCAAGATTCTCTAGCCTTCATTACCTCGCAAAAAAATTTAAAACTCTTTTTCTAAATTTGACTCCATTATGCCACTTCTCCACCACTAGGCACCAAGATTCCTCTTCATCCAATTCAATTTTTTTTTTAAATGTAGACAGGAGTTACAACATTCCAAGGATAGACTCCACCAAGTTGGGCGTTGGGTTATGTGCAACAATAAAAATCCCAAAAAATTAATAATTCCTTGGATTTTAATTTAAAAATCCAATTTGAAAAATCATTTTTTCACATTGAATTCCAATTGAGGGGAGGAGATGAAAAAGAAATTAAATTTATTGAAAAGGAAAAACATATTTTTGGGTGTGTAGGACTGCCCATGCACTTGGATGCTCCTACATCAGTATTATGCAAAGGGGAATCAAAGTTGATTATAATAGCAATTAGACAAAAAGAAGGGGTTATATACTATTTTGCATTCACATGAACATTGTATTTCTTACTCTAACTACTTTATTGTATTCATTTAATATTACGCTAACATTAGAATGGATTTATTTAGTCTTTCTAACTTCCATCTCCTTCATATAATATCTTTATAGCCAATCTCATGCATGTGTTATTCTACTCCACAACATGATATCTACCATAATACAATAACTCGAGTGACATGTCCATTCTTCATTCATGGCTTCCTCATATGGCATGTGGCCTCTAGCAATCCCACATAGGTTTCTATGGCACGTGTTTAGTTTTAGTGTCTTGTAAACAATACTTCTCTACAATACCAATGGAACCTTTGTAGTATGCAATGATGCCCGAAACCTAATTAAGAACCTTGGCTTGTAACTAACATTAATAGGAGTGGTTCCACTCAACCTTAATTACATGCGATAAATCCCGTGTACATGGATTTCTAAATTCAAATCCATTATTCGTGTGCAAGAAATGATTTTAAGCATAGTATAGCAATTTTTTCTTTTGTATTAGTGTTTAAATGTGATGTTTGTAATTTTTTTTGTTATTTCATTGTCTACACATGTATGGTAGATCTAATTAATTAGTTTTGAGTATATTTGTATTTATTTTGATATGAGGTGTAATATGGTACGATTTTTCCTGTTTTTTTTCAATAGTTTTCAAAATTTGTTGAGTTTTGTAAAAAGTTTGAGCCCAAGTCAAAAATTAGTTTTCCAATTTTTTTAGGAGTTCAAGTCTCAACACTATGCCATGGATAATAATAATTCCTATGTTAATGATGTTTCCAATGCTTAGTATATTTCTTAAGAAGATGGGTTACTTGGTATGATAAATGTAATAAATAATATGATGGTACAACTTGAGGATTTGTCCTATGAAAATTTTGCTTTAAAACAATTGAATGCTAAGCTTCAATATGATGGTATCTTGGGGGACTCTACTCCTAGAAAATATTCTAGTTTTCCAAGTCCTTATACATGTGCTAGGACTAATCACTTATTAGATAGTGTTTATCATGCATATACTCATTCTAATATATGATTCGTATGCTTGATGATACAAACACAATTCTCACTATTATAACAAGAAGAGTCATATAGACTAAGCAAATTTTGTAAGGTGTATGCATGATCATAGACACAAATTCTATGAAAGTTTGTCCTTATAGACATACAATGGAGATTTCTCATATGATTGTTATTGCTAATGTTGGTGTTCTTCTAGTTGGGTTCATATTCTTAACAATAGTGCCTTAGTAAATGCAGAAGCTCCACCTTTTTGTGTAAATTTTTTTCCACTTGGACAAATATATATATATGGATTTCTAAATCCATCATTTGTGTGCAAGAAATGATTTTAAGCATATCATAGCGATTTTTTCTTTTGTATTAGTGTTCAAGTGTGACGTTTGTAATATTTTCTAGTTATTTCATTGTCTACAAATATATGGTAGATCTAATTAATTAGTTTTTGTGCATATTTTAAGTTATTTGATATAATATGCAATATGATAAGATTTTTCCATAAGGTTTTTTATTGAATTTTTAAATTTGCGAAGTTTTTGCACGAAGTTTGAGCCCAAGTCAAAAATTAGTTTTCAACTTTTTGAGGAGTTCAAGTCTCAACACTATACCATAAATAATAATTCCTATGTTAAAGACGTTTCCAACTCTTAGTATAGTTCTTAAGAAGATGGGATACTTGGCATGATAAATGCAGTAAATAATATAATGGTACAACGTTAGGATTTGTCCTATGAAAATTTTGCTTTAAAACAGTTGAATGCTAAACTTGATCAACATATTCCTATCTTGGGTGACTTTACTCCTAGAACTTATACGCGTGCCAGGACAAATCACTTATCAGATTATGTTTACCATGCATGTACTCCTTTTAAATTTTTAATAGAAATGATTCATATGCTTGCTGATACAAACACATTTCTCATTATTATGGCAGGAAGAATCATACAGATTATGCAGATTTTGTAGGGGTACGCATGGTCATAAACACACAAGTTCTACAATAGTTTGTTGGTAGAGATATATACTTGAGATTTCTCATATGATTGTTTTTGCTAATGTTGGTGTTCTTCTGATTGGGTTCATATTCCTGACAGTAGTGCCTTAGTAAATGCAGAAGCTCCAACATTTGATCTAATCATTTTCCCACTTAGACATATAGATTTGAGTTAGCTACTGTAGCTTAAGGATTGGCTTCAAATACATCTTTAGCTTGAAGATTAACCTCACATAATTCGAGTGAAGTTTTGGACTCAAACTTGGATTCTTGAGCGCTGCAGTTCCTTTCTTCTTCATTTTCTATTAAATTCTTGATGGAATCTTACATCCTTATTCAACTCGAGGCTTGGATGACTCTTTACTTAGATATGGATTGAGGTGGTCTTTTGAAGTGAAGATCCTAGGACATCCTTTCAAAATCTCCCCTCCTTTTTTCTTCTCTTCTTCTTGGGTCACCTTCCCATTATGCATCTTCCCAAATAAATAGTACAGTTAATGTTCATTTGCAATGTATTGCAGAATATCTGATGGATGATTCCATGGCTTTATAGATTCCACCGAACTGGTTTTGCAATTACTGGATTTAATCATGTTGGCCTGTGATGAGCCCTGCTGGCTCACAACTCAAACCCTCTGTATTTTTCAATCTTATTTGTGTTTTTTAGTTTTTTAAAGAATGTTTCTAGAGAGAAGTAGAAGGGACGCAGCATATAAAAGCTCATAAAATGTAATTCTGAGCTATTCCTGGCTAAATGAAATTACAGAAAGTAATAAATAAGCTCAACAATGGATTTACAACTCATAAACATACCCGAAAGCTTCCAGATTATTTATTTAAGAAAATAAGTCCAGTTTGCCAGCCAAGATGGTGAAATCTGACAAAATCCAGTGTAAGAAGCTCCAGAAAGAAATATCCAGCCTAGAAACTGATGCAAATGAAAGATATATGCTAGACGCCAAAGAAGGTGAAGAGAAACCCTCAAAAAGAAAGGCGTTTCTCCTAGGAAGCCCAAACGCCCTTGCACAGAGAGCCACGCACTTCAAGCAATAAGCTCAAAACCACAACTCAAAAGGTACGGCTATGAAGTATAGCATCTGCCAACTGGAAGAAGGTCGCCATCTCTACAAACCCTCCTGCCTCTGATAAGAAAACCCAACAAAAAACTCTGATGAAGCACAGTAGAACCTCTGTATGAAGCTCTCACAATTGCACTAATTCAACTGGTCTCTCACAGTCTCAAAAATGCTCAACATTGAAGAGATGTTCTCCAATGGAAGATTGCTCAAAACCCTGATCACAAGTAAAACCACAGAAGGAAACCCAAGGCAAAGTTGAAATAATCAATAATGATGTTCTCATTGCCCAAAAACGCCTTATATCAAAAAGGCACGCATTTCCAAGAAGATACACCCTTTTCCATCATTTAAATCTTCTAAAATATTATTAAGTCCTTTTCAATAGTTATGAACTTAATATTTGGCGCCCACTAAAATGATTAAGTGATTTAATTTTAAATCACCCTTTTTATGAATATTTAAGTGATATAAAAGGGATAAAGTCAATTTGACTTTATAATAAAATAATAAGTTAATTAATAACTTAAATCACTTAAATAAGCATAACTTCCTCAAATCTCCATAGAATTTTGTGCCGTCAGAAGCTGTCAACTCCTGAACTGCCAAGGCTTGCAGTGAGCGAATCACTGAACTCAAAACTGAGAACGACAAAACTCCTCCAGATAATGTCACTGACCCTCTAACCCAACCTGTTAGCCTATGAGAGTCTAAGTAATAGGCTAACCACCACCAAACATGATCAGGCCGAAAAAGGGGACATTACATGGCCTTATTGGACTTTTGCCAAAAGTCAATCGCTAGGAATTTATATAATATATATATGGGCATCATGCCCTTCATTAGCATCTATCATACTTTATAGCAATGTATTGCTCTATCATAATATTACTTTTGCACTCTCACCCTTGTGGACTTATAATTGTTTTACGTGTATTCTCCATACTTTTTAACCATGCAGAAAGCACATCTTTCAAGCCTGATCTTTGGTTGTTGGAGTTCATTAGATTTCACTAATGTCCATTCAAAGTGAACTATGAAGACTATTCTCTTTACCATAAGACAACAGTCACATACAATGATATCATTAAGCGCTTTAACAAGTGAAACACAATTCCACTAGAAAGTAATTCTTGAGCTGCATTCTACTTCTAAATGGTAAACAGCATGCAAATAATCCCATAACTGAAGTGATGTACAATTACGTGTGCAACATTACTGTTCATATTTCCAGTATAATAAAACTAGCTCCACTTCAAATCTCATTATATCAATGGAATTAATGGACATTTATATAATACTATTAAACTTCTTCCATGAATATACAATTACCCTGTGAAAAGTGGCAAAAAACATGGTGTATAGTGTGGGATACGTTTCTAAAATTTTCTATGGAAGCTAAGAAGTTCAATATAAATTCAAAGATCAAAATCAGTTACACTTCCTTAACTATGTAGCATATGTAATCTCATTTACTTTATTATGCAACTCTCACCTTGATAACATTAAATTGTGTGCAAATAAAGATAATGGCTGATAAGAAAATACACAATATTATCTCTTCAATGAGAATGGTTTCAAAGGTGCAGGAATCAACAAAGGCTTTCGACCAAAATATTTGATACACTCGCCTTCTTTACAATTGGTAGTACCGCGAGAGTAAAACATAGTTGTGGAGCTTAAGACATCGTCAGCAAATCCACAAGCCTGGAAAAATGGTCTGCATTAAAGAAAACATTCATTATAATTTAGTAGTCATATAAGTGGGAGAGTGAAGCATGGCTTTCTATAAGTGTTCAAAGAGCACCAACAAACAATGATGAGCTTCCCAACATTCTATTCCCCTACTCTTTCCACGACCCTCACAACCTCTCCCAACTTTTTCCCTTAATCCTTCACAAATAAAGACACAAAAGGAAAGCCTACCATATTTACCATGAGATAATCAAAATTATGCAATATGTTAACTAAATAATGCACCCTAATATAAAGCTTCAGTAGTTAAAAGTTTTTATAATGTCACTGTCGAATGATTTTAGTAGTTCAAGCAAACATGTAATTAGTGACTATTAGTAATGAATGGTTAAGATTAATGTTTATTGTATACTACATATATACAAATCAGAGTTAGTTTGTATCCTCTCTTTAGCCGTGCATATACATATGCAATGTCTATTTAAGGTCCTATGTAATATCCATTTGAGATCAAAACACCTTGGTTTTGTATCCCATTGAGCACTTGTGTTTTTCACGTAATTTAACCTCCATCTGTCAGTAGTTACAACACTCACTATTGATATGCATATCCATGCACAATGTGTTCAAACAATTACAAATGTGTACATGCATTATGTCAATGTAAGGTGAATAAGATGTATTAGAGCTAAAATGAAATATTCTACTAAACAATACAAAATGAGTAAAAAATGGCACATGCATCACACATGCTCTTAGATGAAATGTTTTTGATTAAGGTAAGCAAGGATTTTGAAAGGGACCAGACCCTTGTACAAAAGCAAGAAATAGACAAAAAGAAGCGAGAAACAAGGGTCCCAACCCTATACAAAGGCTTGATGAAACAAGCCCAAACAAGCCATAAACAACAGAGAAACAATACAAACAAGAGAAAGAGGAACAGCTGCAGCCAAGCTGCCAAACAAGCTAATAGACAAAAAGAGAGAGCAGGGACCACCAACGTCCCACTTACCAAGTCAGGAGGGAGTTGACCTTTCACCCACAACACGAGTACAAGTTTGGGAAGAGGAAGAAGGAAGACCTTTCCTCCTTCTACGAACAACAATCCAAGCAATATTGTCATCCAAATACTCATTACAAGGGGAAGCATGAGGAGAAACCCCCACAGAGGGCCCTTCAACTCATGAAGAGGGAGCATCCACATGCATAGGACAATGTGAATCAAGGGGGATTCCCCCATCGAGATTCCATCAGCACAAGAAGAATGACGAGGGTCCGAAGCCAAGGGCAGGTCGGTCTCCAAGGGGGAGCAGGAGGTTCCACCATAGAGTTCGAGGGCGTTGGAGCCACACCAAAAGCAAGAGATGCGTCATCATCCTGGGAGGAGTCATCCGGTGAATAATCAAGAGCATGGATAGTTAAGTGGTCATCATTAGCATCCTTCCACCACTTAGCAAAGCCCTTGCGACATGAGAGAGGAAAATTCATAACCAAGTGACCTTGCAATGAAGAAGCACCGACAACATCTGAAGAGGAGGCCATAATTATGTAAGAATATAATCCAAGCCAAAGAGATGTAAATGTTTTAGACAAGTGGTCATGTGGTCATCATTAGCATCCTTCCACCATGTAGCAAAGCCCTTGCGATGTGAGAGAGGACAATCCGTAGCCAAGTGACCAATGGAGAAGCACAGGACATCTGAAGGGAAGGCCATAATTGAGGAATGTGTAAGAATATAACCCAATCCAAAGAGATGTAAATGTTTCTTAGACAAACCATAATTACTCTTAATATAATTTGAAACATTCATCAGAACCACACAAAGAATTTGAGAAGCAATCAAACCTACAACCAAAGCAATGAAGAGCAATGTAAGCTTTGCCTAGTGTAAGCAATCACAAAGGAAAACAATACCAATTATTCATGGGAGTCCAACATCACCATTTTAAAAAGTTTATATTAGCAAAAGGGAAATAAGCACAGTCAAGCCTTAAATTGTTTTCTTGATGAAAAATAAGCATACAAAAGCATTTGTACCATAACATGTATCAGTTTTGTAGGTGTACTAGATATAGATAATATAATTCAGGTAATGCCATAAAGAAATATGTCTGCATATATTGCTGATAATTACAAATCAATGTAAAACTGAATATTACAACAGCCTGATATAAAACAATTACCAATTATTTGATTAAACTGTTTTGGAAGTATCGATTAATAAATGAATGGAAACTGAACTAAATCAAATCACAAAAGAGCCAAATACAAGATTGAATTCCAACCAATTATTATTTTTCAAGGTAGAAGTTAAAAAATTTCAAACAATATTTATCCACCCCAAGTATGTTCAGATCTCAATTGCTTGTAGTATCATTCTCAATTGGATTGTTATACACAAAAAAATATTGTATTCAAGAAATTTTAATCCTATTTTGGAAATCATATTACAGTCATTTTCAATAAAATCCAAACAATATATTTAATCCCATTGCAATCATTTTATTTTTGCTTAGGACATCTAGGGTTAGGGACCCTAGACCTCAAAAACAAGAAAATGAAAACTTAGTACCAAATATCTAAAAGCTAATTGGTACCTCTTAAAAGGCATTTTATCCTGCTCCAACTCCAAGTAGAAATGAGTTGTGGCCCTCCCAGGGGTTACTAGCCAGTCTTTCTAACCTTATTCTGCTGTTGTGATCCTTTCAATCTTCGAATTTTCAATTTAATAGCACTAAATGGCCAATTTGGATATCCCTGCTTCAACTTTCCTCTTTTCTCTGCTGTTCATTGGGTGATATTTCAAATGGCCCAGACATCCAAGGGACTTGGTTTTTGAAATTTTTTAGGATGTCCCCAAAACATTCCCTAAAAAGGGGGGTTGTCCCACTTTTTTGGTCTCTTTTCAGGACTTCCTGGTGTCCCTGCATGTCTCAGTGTTCCCTCGCCATCCCCAAGACTTCAGGGTATCCCCCACAAAAAATGCATAAAAGAATCAAAAGGGAATTAAAAAAGAAACATTCTTAAACAAATAAAACTGTAAAAGGAGTGGCAGGGGACACCACCAGGGTGCCCCAACCCCAAAAAACTTTTAAAACCCATGTCCATTGTTATTTTACATTCAAAGGGAAGAAGAGGAAGAGGAGCAGCTTCCAAGATATCAATTGGATGATAACTGATTTCTAAGCTTGTTGCATTAAAAAAAAATTAAAACCTTTTCCCATTGCTATTTTGCATTCACCAAAAGAGAAGAAGAGGAGGAGGAGTAGGCATATTCGACAAGATATCAATTGGATGATGATTCTGATTTCTAAGCTTATTCATCAGTGTACCCATAGTTGGCAGACTCGCCGAAAACTCGGGGAGTCTTGGAAAACCCACGAGTTTTTTTGCCCTGCAAGTCTTAAAGACTTTAACTTGCCAAGTCTTCCTGCCGAGTCTTTTCCGAGAACTCAGCGAATTTTTGGCGTGTTTTTTCCAAAAACTTGGTGAGTCTGTACAAAAGACTCGCCAGATACATAAAAAAATGCAAAACACAAAAAAAAAATAGTTAAAAAAACTCACGATTTTTCCCTATAAATGCATGAATGCACCTCACACTTCATCACATAGCACTTGGAGATCAAATATTTTTCAAAAAAAAGTGTCAAATACCTAATTTCTTCCTTAAGTTATAAATTGTGAAATGGTGTGCGAAAAGAAGTTTTACGTGGTTTCAAAGGCCTTAATTTGGACTTGGTAGCGGGGGCTCTACCCCTCGACCTCACCCTGTATTGCGACAGGGAACGCGCCAAGGGTGCTGCCCCTGGACCCCGCGAGGGGCGTTGCCCTCAAATCCCCACAAGGGGCATTGCCCCCAAACCCCCACGAGGTGTGTTGCCTCCAAATGCAAACCCCTACAAGGGGCACTGCCCCTCAACATCATTGATGTCTCCACTCCTAGACCCTCACTAGTTATTGGGATCTCTTATCATATAAGAAAATTGATTACAATGAGGGGATTTGGGAGTGAAGACTAGAATCAACAACTTAGACTATTAGGCTTTCAGCCATCAGGATTATGCATGAGTGCGATTTTGTACTCAATTTGCACTAAAATCAATCAAATTTAATAGAAAACACTTTTGTACTCATTTATGGACTCATTGGATTCATCTCGTCATTGAATTTTGCAAAAAAATGTGTTTCTAATGAAATTTAAGCAATTTTTAAGTTGTCGAGTTTTTTGCCAAGTTTTCTCCGAGTTTTTGTTGACTCGTCAATTTTGGGCTTGGCGAGTTTTTTTTTTAGTCGAGTTTTCCAACTATGAGTGTACCTATGTACCATGCATGATGTAACATTTCTTTTTATGGTATGTCTCAATAGAAATTAAGTTTCATTTTATGTGTATGATTATCAATCTATTAGATGGATAATGGAAACAATGAATTGCTATTGTGCTTATTCTTTAGAATTTTTGCTTCTTTAAATTTTGGTTCGTTTATGTTATTTATAGGTATTCTTGATTATTTTTATTTTTAAAAATTCAAATTTTAATTTTATATTTTATTTTAATAGCCATCCCCTTGCTGTCTACAAAATCTGGAAAAACTTTGCCATCCTTGAAAACTATTAAATTAATATTTAGATAGTTTATTAATGGTCAATATTGTAATATATTAATTAGATTGTTTCTATTCTATTGTTCGCTTCAGTCTATTTTAGAAACTTCTCTATTCTTTATTTTAGAAACTTTGCATTGTAAAATCTCTATAAAGAGCCTTTGTCTCTTTTATTTTATATATATCAAGATTTTACCAAAACATGGTATCAAAGCGGGAAAGCTGATTTTTTTTTTTAAATTTGGCGCTCTTCATATTTTTCTAGCACAAGATTTTTTCTAACTGAATCACATCTTGTTTTGGGATTTTCACAGCTCTTTTCGTGGGAATTCTATTTTCATGATTCTGTGTCTTCTCCAGCATGCGGCATTTTGAAGGTTTTTGGCACAACTCGTGGCATTTATTCTGCTAAAAATTGCGCAACTCAGGCATTTTTGTTTCTTACACGTCTTTTTGAAAATTACGAGGCATTTTTTGCCTTCTGAAATTTGCATTTTGCTTGAGTTCATGGGCGCATCTAAAAATTGCGACCTCCTTCTGA
This sequence comes from Sequoia sempervirens, assembly GCA_007258455.2. Lineage (NCBI taxonomy): Eukaryota > Viridiplantae > Streptophyta > Pinopsida > Cupressales > Cupressaceae > Sequoia > Sequoia sempervirens. The sequence continues at coordinate 38,753,728 of VDFB02000003.1, forward strand.
AAATCGCAGGTTTATGCTTGTGTTTGCTCGTGTCTCTTCTCGGCATCATTTTGCTAAAGACCATGGGCCTTTTCTACTACATCAAGACTCTGCATATTCCATGTCTCTTCTCCTCATGATTTTGCTGGCTCGCTGCACACGACCTCCCACATTTTTGGGTGATTTTTAAATCACGTTTTTCCACATTTCTAAGCAATTTTTAAATAGCATTTTTCTGCATTTTCTGGGCATCGTTTCTTGAACAAAAAAATCGTGGTTCTATGTTTGCATTTTTTACGACCTAGGTGTTTTTGCTTTTGGCATGATTTTTTGAAGGCATTTTTTGTGGTTTTTGAAGGCTTGTGAAAGATGGCCTCTTTGTCCCACATTATGCTGGAAGGTAGTCAAAAATTCAACGGCCGCAACTACAACACCTGGAAACAGCGTATGATGACAATATTTGAGTATCGGTGCCTTGACCAAATTGTTCTGGGCAACACTACACGTCCTACAACGGTGGGTAAAGATCAAGAAATTTTGATGAGCAAAATCGAGAAGTTGTGATGTTTATTAAATTGTCGGTCACTGATAACCAGCTGCCTCAAGTGCCGTCTGGCAAAACAGCTAAAGAAATTTGGGATCTTCTGAAAGATCTTCATGAAACATCCAACAAGAGCCGAGCGTTCTTTCTGAAGAACATGTTCATCATGATGAATGAGAAGACAACTCTGTAGGCGCACTTGACAAAAATCAAGGACATCCGTGATCAACTAGAGGCTATTGGTCGGAAAATGGTGGAAGATATGGTAGTCATCACTCTGAAGAGTCTACCAAAGTCTTATGAGCACTTTATTGAGACGCTCAACATTACCTCAACTAATGTTGACTTGAAGTTTCCATAGCTTTGCACCAAACTTCTGCAACAGGATCGATGGATACAGTAGTTTGGTAGCAATGCTAGTTCATCCTCTACGGAACAGGCATTTCCTGCCAAGACATTTCAGAAGAATAAGGGCAAGAATCAGCCCTCTTAGCAAACCAGTCAAGCTCAATCCCAGGACTCTTCCAAGAAGAACATTTAGCGCAACTATTGTCACAAGTATGGCCACATGAAGAAAGATTGTTGAAAACACTTGGCTTCTAAACAGTCCAAGCAAGGAGAGTCTAAACCTAAAGCCCATGTTGCAGAGCACACTAAGCAGAAGGAGTCTGCGATCTATGCCTTTATAGCCAAGAGTCCAACAGATCATGTTAAATCCTCTGCCTAGTGTATTGATTCATGTGCATCTTGACATTTCAGTCATTGTCGAGATTGGTTCATTAAGTACATGCCATTCAGAGATTTTGTTATCTTTGGAGGAGGCGAAGAGTATACTGTTGTCGGAAAGGGCAACATGCAGATTCATTTTGGAGGGAGAAATTTAATATTTCTTGATGTATACTTTGTACCTGGCATGGAGCTAAATTTACTTTCCATTAGTCAAATCATGAGTCACACTCCTCAGCTAGATATTGTTTTCAACATGCATACATGCAACATTGTTGATAGAAAGACTCGCACTACAGTTGTTCAAGAACTTGAGGATCATGGTCTGTATAGACTTGCTAATACTAGTGATTCTCAAGAGCACGCTATGGCAGCCAAGAGCACTTCCATCAGCAACCTCTGGCATCAACGTTATGGGCACCTGAATATGCATTATCTCTCTCAACTATGCAAAGATAATTTGGTTGGTGGTCTACCTGCAATTCAAACTCAGCATCATGGAGTATGCAAAGCTTGTCAGGCTGGAAAGCAGCATCGGACTCTATTCTCAAATGGTGACACATGGAGAGCTTCCAAGGTATTACAATTGGTCCACACTGATGTATGTGGACCTATGAACACTTCTTCAATTACTGGTTGCAGGTATTTTATGTTATTTGTTGATGATTTTAGTAGAAGAATGTGGGTGTATTATCTTAAAAATAAATTAGAGGTGTTTGGAATATTTCAGCAGTTTAAGGCCTTAGTTGAGAAAGAGTCAAGCTCTCAAATAGTCACTCTTAGGTTTGATAATGGGGGGGAGTTTTGTTCTTTTGACTTCTCCAATTTCTATGTTGCACATGGCATTAAGCGCCAACTTACCACACTCTACACCCCTCAACAGAATGGTGTCGTTGAGCGTCATAATCGCACCATTACTGAAATGGCTCGTTCTATGTTGGAGCATAGAAATGTCCCTAAGAAATTTTGGGCTGAAGCAGTTTACACTGTAGTCTATCTTCTGAACCGATCTCCTACTTATGCCGTTAAGAAGATGACTCCTGAAGGTCTGGACGCAAGCCTAAGATCAGCCCCCTGAAATTTTTTGGCTCTACTACTCATTTGTGGATTCCAAATGCCAAGCGCACTAAGTTGGATTCCAAAAGCTAGAAACTCATGTTCACTGGTTATAGTGAGAATCATAAGGAATATAGGCTGATTGATGTAGATACAGATCGTCTCATCTTCAGTCGTGATGTTGTGGTTGATGAAGCTACTGGGATCTTCTGTCTGTCTTCTCCTTCTATGAGCCCTGAGGATCAATCTCTGAAGGATTCTGATTTGAGTGTTTGTCTTCCCCTAGCTCCACTTGATGGGAGGGATTCTACAGTTGTGCAAGCACCTCAACAAAATGTTCCACCACCTACCCCTCCTCAGGACAATCTGGATCCTCATCCAGCTGATTTTGTTCCACCACCCGCCCCTCCTCAAGACAATCTAGATCCTCATCCATCTGATTTTGTTCCAACCACCCCTAGTGATGTTGTTCCTCTTGTTTCAGATATTGGTACTTCTACTCTCCGGCCTAAATGGTGGGCTAAAACAATAGGTGATCTTCATGATGATGAATTGATTGAGGGTAGATCTGCTCGGAAAAAGAGCAAGCAACAAAATACATTTAATTGCTCTTATGGCCAACCTTCACAACATCTCTAAGCCTCAAACATATTCAAAGGCTAAAGGCATACCTGAGTGGGAACAGGCTATGGAAGTTGAACATCATAGTCTTCTGAAGAATAATGCTTGGGTCCTCTCTGATCTTCCACCTAGGAAGAAGCCCATTGGCTGCAAATGGGTGTATAAAGTTAAGTACAAAGATGACGGAACTCTTGGTAAGTATAAGGCTCGATTAGTAGCCAAAGGGTTCTCACAAATAGAGGGCATTGATTATGAGGAGACTTTTGCTCCCACAGCCAAAATGAGTACTATTCGGCTTGTCCTCAGTATTGCAGCTCAGTTTGGATGAAAAGCTCATCAAATGGATGTCAAGAGTACATTCCTCAATGGTGATCTACAAGAAGAAGTCTATATGACGCAACCTCTTGGTTTCAAGGTTGCTAGTAAAGAACACCAAGTATGCAAATTAGTGAAAGCACTCTATGGCCTTAAACAGGCTCCACAAGCATGGTACATGAAAATTGATAAGTACCTCGTTGATCATGGTTTTCAGAGGAGTCCTTCTGATTCTAATTTGTATGTCAAACAATCTGGTGATGATATTCTTTTGCTTGTTGTCTATGTTGATGACCTAATCATTACTGGTAGCTTAGAACATTTGATTGAGGAGATCAAACATAATCTCAGTCAATCATTTGACATGATAGATTTGGGACTTCTGCATTATTGTCTAGGTGTTGAGGTTTGGCAGACAAATGGTGGCATCTTTATCTCTCAATCCAAGTATGCCGCAGTCTGCTTGATAAGTTCAAGATGAATACTTGCAAACCTACATCTACACCTATGGAGAAAGGGCTAAAACTATCAGCCAAATCAGATTCACCTGTGCAAAATTAATCAGCATTCAGGCAACTAGTAGGCAGTCTCATTTATCTCACTACTACTAGACCTAATCTCAGTTTGTTGTGAGCTACATCTCTCACTTCATGACAGCTCCTAAAGCTAAACATTGGGTTGCAGTGAAGCATGTGTTGAGATATGTAAAAGGCATTTCCGACTTTGGCATTCTGTATGGCAAGTGCAAAGATCCTAAGCTGATTGGCTTTACAGACTCAGATTGGGCAGGTTCTGTTGTTGACAGAAAGTCTACTTCTGGGTATGTTTTCAATTTGGGTACAGGTGCAGTTACATGGACCAGCAAGAAGCAGCAGGCAGTGGCTCTTTCTTCAATTGAAGCTGAATATCGGGGAACTGTTAAAGCAGCTTGTGAGGTGGTTTGGCTTCGAAGGATGCTTTCTAACATGCAAATGTCTCAAGTAGGGCCTTCCCCCTTGTACTGTGACAACCAAAGGGTGTTGAAACTTGCCAAAAATCCAGTTTTCCATGAAAGGACCAAGCATGTTGAATTTCATTGTCATTTCATCTGCCAGTTTGTCAAAGATGGATCAGTTGTGTTGCAGTATGTTCCAACTAAGGATCAGACTGCAAATATTCTCACCAAGTCTCTGAGCCCGGATAAGTTTGTCAAATTTAGGGGGCACCTTGCTCTAGTTATAGATTGACCATTAAGGGAGGGTATTAAATTAATATTTAGATAGTTTATTAATGGTCAATATTGTAATATATTAGATTAGATTGTTTCTATTCTATTGTTCGCTTCAGTCTATTTTAGAAACTTCTCTATTCTTTATTTTAGAAACTTTGTATTGTAAAATCTCTATAAAGAGCCTTGTCTCTTTTATTTTATATGTATCAAGATTTTACCAAAACAAAAACTGCCCTCGTCCATGTTTCCCCTCATCTCCAAAACTTGGAGAAACACCATTGCTATCAGTTTCCTCATATATTGACTATAGCTACCAATCTAGATCTTCCTTATGCTTCTTAGCTCTATTACTAGATTCTCCCAAATTTCCCCCCGTCCACATATGGATTCAGTATGAGGCCCAATGTGACCCAAGTTCGCCAAGGGTCCACCCATGTACTTGGGTATGGGTGAACCTTGGGCGAACACAAGCTATACTCGGCTGAACCTATGAGGACTCGCAGTCAAATGGGCACAAAAACAAACAAACAAACAAACAAAAAATTTAAATAAAGCACTCCTCCCTCCACTACTAATTTCACCCTAAAGTGAGGGCTTGTAACATATTTTGCTTCATTTCACAAACACAAATGAGAAGAACTGCATTTTGCCTTCAAGCTGCCATTGTTGATTTTTGAAGGTAGGTGCACTTTTCTTCAAATGTGAAAGCTACAAGAGTGAAAGACCTACACCAATAGAAGAGAAAGAACTGCACGAGAAAGATTTATCCATGAAAGGTGAAAGAATTTTGTATTTTTTTTCAACTTTTGAATATTTTATTCAAGATTTTTTTAATTTATTTTTATGTTTTAATTACTTTTTAAAACCTACATAATATAGGGGTTATAATGCTGAATTTTTTATTTTTTTTAAGTTGTAGGCTATAAAAAAAAATTGTATTCATACAAAATAGTTGGTAGTTCTAGTTCAATAGTTGCCCCACTTGCAGAGAGCTCATTTAAAATTGATGCAGCATCACCTTTTTGGTGACATACAACCATAATTGAACAACTTTCTAGTGGGGGAGGTTATTGTTGACATTGTAGCCAATGTGGGAATGAATATAAGAGCCCGTATGATTGAGTGAAAGAGACTAAAAGAGACTATGTAACCCCCCCATAATGAAGTAGCCCTTGTGCCAAAAGAGAATGCCTATGTATGAATGCTGAAAATGATCCATTTGTGGCAAATGACATTTCTCCATTTTGGAAGAAATAACTCTAATGGTGAATGACGAAGTAACTCCAACTCAAAGAAGCAAGGTGAGGTGGAAAGTCTCATGATGTACCTTATCTCAAAGTACTGCTCAAATGTCTTCATCTTGATGTTGAAATGAATCACAATCAAATCAGGAGTCTCAGGCCTAACTGAAATAAGTGATCTCTCAAAATCATGCAGAATTTGATGAAGATCAAGATCCAAAGAAGTGATGTATGCATGGGGAATGTCAATGCATGCCATGTGGCTACAATGCAAATCTCACGAGATGTCCTACAAAGATCTATGGAAGCTCTCAATGAAGCCTCCCTGTACTCTATGGTCGTAACAAGTGCAAGGACATAAGAATTATCATCAAAGAGAAAGACAAGATCCTCAAGAGTGCCATCTAGATCAAAAATGAGGGACTCTACAAATAAATAAGAGATGTTTGGTAGAAATTTGTCCCAATGAAGTGAATCTAAAAGACATAAATGACCCTGCTGCAAAGAATCACTGGAAGCTCTCGAAGAAGCAATCCTAAACTCTGAAGTGGCAAAGGTAAGTAGATGGGGTATTAATGTATGTCAACCAAATAAATTGATCATCCCATGAGGATGTGTCCACACAAGATGGGGCAACATAAGTCTCGGTATCATCCACAGCCTAATCATCCAAGGAAACATCACTATCAAATGAAGATCTCCAATCTCCATGCAATTGTTGGATGATGGTCCAAATAGTGAAACAGCACTCAGTGTGCTCCATGTGATGTAGAAAGAAACAATAAGACATATTAGTCCATAGACCATGTTATTACTGTTAAACCATGCATTCTTTTGTTCATAGTCACTTGGCTCATGGATGAGTCCAAGAAGATAGGACAATAGATCCTACTCAAGACAGTAATTCTTTATCCCTTGTTTCCAAGAAAAATAGTTCTCTGAAGTTAGTTTGACAATAGAAGGGTGGAGATAAATATCACAAAACATGATGAACCCCCCAAAAATGGAACTTTATCTCAATTCATGATTACAAAATGCTTGTATAATCCCCCCCAAGAATGATACATAAAAAGCCACTTCAACGAATAGTCACTGACTGCTGGTTTTAATTTAATGCCCATCATAGGAATCAAAAGGCATGCAAAAACAAATAACATGTAATATAGGCATATGTCCCTCATGCAATACAATCCACCAACTAAAAAGCTCACAACCTCTATCAATGGCGAGTTGTACCAATTTTCATGCCCCAACAATTGTTAAAATCACTAGTTGGGGGCCAATCAACTCATCTTATGGCCTGCAAGTCAACTTGCTAAAAAATGATGCAAGCTCTGTATCTCTTTTTAAGTTGATAAGAAAAGAGTGTGAGCCCCAGCTTTTCTGAGTTCGTGCAAACAATAAATCGCACCTTCAATTATACTGTTGGTTTTTGCATGTCGCATGGGATGCTTTACATGCAACAATGCCTTGCAAGCCTGCAAAAAAAGATCGCAGCCTTTGATCCTTCATAGAATTGTGCCCTTCATGCAAGCAGTAAATTGCGGCTTCTTTGTAGGCATTTCAATGCCTTTCAAATGCGTGACTTCATGCTTTTTTGCTGGTTCTCTTGCCTCTCGCGACCCTCACCAATGCATGCAAAGAAAATCTCAATCTCGCAGCCTGCAAATTATGCCAAATCATCGCCTTGGACAACACATGGCCTATAGATTAGGTAAAATCGCAGCCTCAAAAAACACGCGCCCAAATCATGGCCTCTTCCACACCAAATCGCCATATCGCAACCTTAAACAGACAATTATCGTAGCCTTTTTAGGATTTCATAGGCCTCTCTTATCCATGCCTTCCTACAAAAGATGAAATCACGCCATGCACAAGCAATTAAATCCCAAGTTTATCACACCATGAATAGACAATAAATCATTGGTCTTATCATGCCATGCACAAACAATAAAATCGCCAATGTGTTTGTGGTTCAGCAGCCTTAGGATGAATTTAGCACGACTTTCAATTGTTGTTTGATGACTTGGGACAGCTTTCAATGGTCTACACGTCCAATGATGTCGCACCCTCTTTGTGACTGCATGGTGAGGCATTGCAAATCGACCTTCAATATTTGATCGCCCTTGCCCAATACAACCAACCCAACCTCCACTATTCAATCCCCCTTGCTCGATATAATTTGAGCTTCAACAGCCTAGTGAAGGCAGATTGCCCTTCAATAGGGTTTCAATACAAACAAATTGGCCTCCAAACATAAACACCTTGGCCTCTAGACCACCTGCAAGGCAAATCAGCCTTCAACACAAGCAACAAGAAGTCGGCCTTTGATTATTTTGATCGCCCTTGCTTGTAGATCCATAACCTTTCTAGAGGTTTGTGTGGCTTGTATGCAAGTTTGCAATGAGATCACAATATAATAGTCAATCCATAATGAAATGAACATTGTTGATCCACCCATAATCATTGCTCTATGAGTCTACCACCACAGCTTTGCTACATGGATAGCTCTACTAATTCACATCACGTGAAAACAAGATCCAAAATAGGCAATAAAATTGTTGGATCAAACAATGACAAACTAAATAGACAACAAAATCATTGTTTTATCACATCAAGCCTAGTTTATCAGGCTCAAATACTTGTAGATTTTGGCTTCAACATAGGTTGTTGGAAATTACAGCCTTGAAACTAGATCCAGATCAGCCCCAAATCAAGATCACACAGAATGGAGATCACAAATCAACCTTTTTCCCATGACCTCAACACAGAGACCCATATAAATAGCAAAAGTTTGCATGCAAATAGTGCTTTCAAATAAAATCGAAAGAACTACCAAACTATGCAATCAAATACCAAAATGGTTCTAATACCATGTAATATTAGCCAAGATATCTAGGTAGAATGCCGGTATCAGAGATTGAGCCATGCGAGACAAGCAAGTGCATGCTCTACCTACAAGATTGAAAGCATAGAATATTTAAGGCAATAACTAAAGTGATAGTTAAATTAATCACAAAAGTGAGATACATATAGAGAACTAGCCAACTAAATTTAGTGGACCCTAAAAATAGGTGAGCCTAAGAACAGGCATGTAACCACTAAATTAAGACTAGGCTATAAATAAGTAATAACATATGGCTAAGAATAGTGCGCTCCTATGAAAGCTTATTCTATACTAACACTTGTGAACCCCTCTTATGTGTAGATTATGTGCACATGGTTATAAGATCCCCACAAGTGTGAACCTCCAGGATACTTGAACAATGACAAATAGTCATTGGACTGTGCCAATGATCAATGCATGGGCTACTACAAAGGATTACCCAGCATTCACCTAGTTCACGAAGGTGAAGGATTGCCAAGGTCTTCCCTAGTTATAAAATGGGAACCTTTGCGCAAGTAGATACACTACCATATGACTAATCAAAGCTAACCGTTGTTTCGAGAGGTGTAATTTCCCTTTCCTAGGATTGCCCTTAATCTCGCCCTAGAATCACAAGTTTAGTGTGGTTAGGGTTATAACTTACCAATTAAATGCTTTAAGTAGGATGAATCATGATTTAGGTCTTGCAATCATGTTAGACAATATTGGAAATATAATTCATATGTTCAAAACATATATAATGAATGTCTTATCTATTTAAACCATGTAAAAATACATAACTATTTCAAAACTATCTATACAATATCCATAATGCATAGTGGAAATCTAATCATAATAGGATTTGGATGAGGAACATGATAAGTCCGCCCGAAGCTATCCATGCTAAGCCCAAGAGCGGATCTACCATCCCTCTTGGCCCCAAGTGGAAAACACACAGTCATCCAACATGGGGTGGCGTACTTAGTGAATAAACTTGTATATGCTTTCCCTATCCATGCTGCCTTATCCATCCTTCTTATGAATAGAACTCCTTGAATCCATCCTAACAACCAGTCATAGTTTGGCTCGATAGGAAATCCTTGAAAAGGGTACCTGTAAACTACTCAACCCATCTAAGCCCAAGAGCGCGCAGCATCCAAACTAGGACAACTCACCCCTAGGCCCTGTTGTGACCTTTTCACACATTGCCCCATTGCAAATCAAGACCCCCAGTAGTTTGCTTTTCTAGGGTTTTGCCTTCACGTAACAATTTCATGAAGTCATTGCTTTGAGAGTTTCAAGTTAGAGTTTTGAGTTATCACCCGGGTCAAGTGGAGAATTCAAGCCCAAAATAGTGCCTACACGTCATGGAAGTGCTCAAAAGGTCCGGAAGACAAGGATCGCCTGTGTTTTAAGTCAATTCTGACACTTCCTATTTTTTAGGGATTTATGTTTTTATGCTTTTTTCATTTTGGCATTTTTGGACCGATCTGAGACCCCTATTTTTTAGGGATTTTGCTTTTTCTATTTTTAGAAATTTCTATTTTTGGAAAGTCAACCCTGGTCATGGAGTCAACATTTTCATTTTTAGAATCAAAATTCAGGCCACCATAGGTAAAAATCAAGAAAATCAAGCAAAAATCAAGTGAAAATCAAGAGAAAATCATCAAAAAGCAATAAAAATCATGAAAAATCAAGGCATATGGTGAGGGTTTGATGATCCAGAAGGAGACAAACATGAAATTCATGGTGATCAAGGACGAAAAATGGTATAAGTCTGGAGAAATTCGCCCATGGAGATGGAAGAATACTCTCAAAGTCCACCATGGAGATGGCAAAGACAATGACCAGTTCGCTTGGAAGAAGCAATGAGAATGGCAAGGCATGAAGGAAGTCTGCCTGGGAAATGGAAAGAAACCTTGGAAGTCCGCCCAAGCCTTAGATAAGAAATGGCAAGACCTTCCCAAAGTCCGCCCCACCTCTTGGCATGAAGTTTGCAAAGTCCGCCTAGACATCAAGGGGATATGGAATGAAGTTTGTGAAGTCCGCCACCTCTTGGAAAGAAACTCAACAAGTCCGCCTAGAGCATGGAAAGAAACATATGAAGTCCACCCTTGCAAGCAAAGTGGCAAGCAAGACTTAAAGTCCGACCCACCTTGAATGGATATGGAAACAAATTCATAAAGTTTTCCTAGGCATTAAGATGCGTGGAAAGAAGTCAACAAAGTCCGCCCAAGAAGATGAGTGGCAAAAACATTACAAAGTCCGACCTTGCCAAGTGTATGATGTCCAAACATTGAAAAGTCCGACTTGGGCTAAGAGAGAATGGCTTAAGTGATAATAAAGTTCGCCTAACCATGGAGAATGGCCAAACATGAGTAAAGCCCGATTTTGGCATGGGGAGATATGCCTAGCACAAGTTAAAGTTTGTCATGGCATAAGAGAAATAAAATTCATTGGAAAGATGACTAGGAAGTCCGACTTGGCGAGGAAAAGCAACATCTAGGACACTTAGAAGTTCACCCTCAAACATGAAACATGGCAAAGATGCTTCAAAGTTCGCCTTGGCTAAAGGAGAGTAACTTGGAAATAATTAATTAGCCATGGGTAGATTAAAATTTGCCATAATTAAGTAATTTTAAATAAATAAAGTTTCGCCATGAGTAAAAGATTTAAAAAGTTGGAGAAATCAAATTTAATACATTGAACATTTAATATTTTCCAATGTTTGAAATAAAAATTCAACATATGGGCAAATTTTTTGAGCTCAGAGAAAGGAAGAAAATCTTGGCTAAAGATGGCGCTTGGATAAGCTTGCCCTGAGGATTTTTTTTTTTTAAAATAGAAACTTGCCTTGATGAAGAGGAGAAAACAACCATAAAAGATGAAATTTGGTAAAACAAAATTGAACTCCTCAACCTTATAATGTGTTTCAACACTCATTCTTCACAAGTTCGATTGAGAAGTTAAGCTCTCTTAAAATTGCAAGAGATAAAGTTTTGAAGAGAGAATATTGAAGGCAAAGTGGATTTTTCTCGGTGGAGGAGTGAATTCTTAAGCTGGAGGAGGTGATTTTCTTTTGAATAAGTAAATTGGGATTCTTGGTTGAAAGGCGTACTTCTCAACAAATAGGCGCATTCTTTTCTTGGATTTTTGATTAAATTTTCAGAGGTTGAATTTAATTCGCAGCCAGAGGATATTTCCAAAGGTTTAAAATTTGGTTGGCCAAGTTCTTTATTCTTCTTTCATCTTATTTGGTCACTCTGGCTAAGTTCTGGCAAAAGGCTTAATCAAGTTCGCCCATTTTCAGCTTGCTTTTTCACAAAAATTTATCTTTTTAACAAGTTAAAAGTAAAAAAACTTTCGAATAAAGGCTCGGAAAAACCAGATTTAAAAGTCTCCACACTAATGTTAATTCTTTTTATTGCAGGTTAATGACCACCCAGGGAGAACCATCAAGAAAGGCGCAGATGAAGTTTGCCAGCAAAGGATTGCAGCCAAAGTCCAAAATTAATTCTAAGTGGAAAAATATTACAGACACCAATCTCGGGCATGTGGACTTCACAGAATTCAAGAAGCGGATGTACAGACACGATGGATTGCCGACACCAATTGCTCGCCGGATGGTAAGGAATGGCATCTTCCAGGCAGCCGGATTTCCACCAACAATAGAATGTGTTGAATTTTATGGTGGAGTGCGCCATCCATTATGATGCGCAGGAGAGGTAGATTGTTGCACCTGATGGGAGGATATTAGCTCATCTTGGAGAATTGGCAATACAGGAAGCATTTGGCATCCCGACATACCACCAAACTTCGTACAAGACTAAGGAGGATGCCAGAAAGTTGTATGAAGACTAGTTTGAACTCTGTGCCACAAACATTAACAAGTCCTAGCTGGAAAACCCGAGGGCTTCTGTCAAGAAAATGCCCAAGAAGTTGCTTCATACAAACTTCAAGGAGGACTATGGGGACATTATTTTATTGTTAAACAGAATAGCTAGCAATCCTCTAGGCGCGCCATTTGAGATGTGGATGTACTGTTTCATGGATGAGATCACCTCTGGCATTAGGATATTCAACTGGTCTCGAATGATTAGTGATAATCTCCACAAGCAGCTAATCAATCTGGAAAGGACAAAATCATTCCACATGAGCTCCTATATCATCTATCTGTTGGCCAGGACTTATAGATATTCAAGTTTAATATGCAAAGGCGCAGTGGGCAATGGTGAGAACGAATTTAAGTCATATGATTGTTACCCGCAGCTGCAACTCAAAGAAAAATCTCACTTCAGACGGGTACATGATGCTTTCCTCATGTACATCACCAAAATACTCCAAGGAGGAACTCACCAGAGGTTAACTCATGAAGCCAAAAGCTTAATTAGTAAATATGGATCCTAGTTTATCCAGTTTCCAAGATTCACATACACAAGGATTCAGGGATTCATTGGAAATCCTTACCGGCTTCCAATTTACCCTACAAACAAGATGATCTTGCTAGAGGTCCTTAGACAGCTGGAGACTTATCAAAACATCCAAAGGCCAAAGCAAAAGACAGCTATCACTTTCCCGTTCTTCATTGGAAATATGCTAGAATCTTGCCCGTCGGCACAAGCAGCTGAAAGTGCCAGGTTGGAAATACAACAGTATATGTTCACAACTTATCGGTCCAGGGCCAACTTTGACCCTCATAACCACATTCGGACCGTGGATGGAAAAAGGTATAAACACAAAGTAGACCTGGAGGATTTTTGGGTGAATGCTGCAGACGAGTATGAAGTCAGGAAAAAGTTATGGTCCAGATTGTCGATGAATTTGATAAGAGCGACCGAACTTTGCCGAGTGCCTAATCAATTGGAGGATGATGGAGAGTATGTCCAACCGCGCTTCAATGAGAGCTGGCCTCTTCCTTCAGTGAAGTGGTCAGAGCCCGAACTTTCAGATTTGACCACATTAATGAGGCTGGTGATCAAGTATTCTCAATGGTGGGTCGACCAGCAGACCTAGGAGTTAAGACGTAAAAGAATGACACTCACTTATGACTTACTGAGTGAGACAGAATCATACTCCTCGAATGCAGGCGCATCCCACAGTGCCGAGTTGATTGAAATTACTAAGAAGAGGAAAGAAGCAGATACAAATGTAGAACTTGTTCAAAAGAAACAAAGGGTGGAGCCATCTCATTCCGCTGCATCCAGAAATATTGATGAGATAGTGGCTACTGCAAACGAATCCTTGGCCGATATGATGATTCTTTCTCCAATTCAAGAGGGTAACATTGAGCCAATCCAGCTAGATGATGACGAACCCCCATCTCCTACGGGCACAAAAGTACTTGGTTCGGAAAACGAAATGGATATCCAAAATGATGAATTCCAAGAGGGAATGATTTTTGCTCTTAAAGGAGTTTTGGCTATTCCAAGTGGAGAAAATGTTCAGGAAGAGGACAGCATTGAACAGCCCACCATTCTTGACTGGTTGAAGGAAAGATTGAAGATACAGGTGCCAATTGAGACTCAGAAGGAAGATGACACTGCAGATTTCTTAGATAGGTTAGAACAAGTTGTTGTAAAGAAACCCGCCAAGAAATTCTCCACAATCCAGAGGGATGAAGCTGGTAGTCGTTCCGTACAGATTGCAGTGCCAACAATTGATAAAACACAAGATGAAATCACTCTCCATGAGTACGCCATTACCACTATAGACCTGGGCCCAACAACAAAAGGCCAGGAGGTTGAAGAATTGGATAACTCAGTCTCTACCATCAAGGCAAGACTGGAGAAGGAAGTGGCAAAGAAGAAGGAATACAAGAAGGAGGTCGAGCGCCTGAAGGAGTACATTCAGCACCTGACCAAACCGCTCAATCAGGGCGATGAAGCAGCTCCTCCTCTTCTAAATTCCTCATAGGAAACAACCAGGGACATTGAAGAAGATATGGTCACGGCTAAGGAAGCTAAGGAATGGATGGCAAGTAAAAGCACAAAAGCGGCTTCATTCATGGAGAGATTGACCCTCACCTATGGACAGACTTCCTCGTTGCTTTACAGACTTGTTGTCATGGCAGAAGTTTGGGACAACCTCCCAAACATTTAGGAGAGGATCATTCCATGCCTCAGAGTGTTGAGGGGAGTTCCAAAGCAGGAGTTGATCGATGGGAAGATAATTGCAGCAGGCGTGGCCTATGACTTCCACACTTGGTATTGGGCACTGACAGCACAGAGCGAGGTTCTGGAAAGAGCTAAAGCCAATGGACTTAGAATTGAGGAATAAATAAGAGAAATTCAAAGCAAGATTTACCTCATAGCTACGGATATGTTTGAAAAGGAGATCATCCGAGAGAATGACATGCAGCTAGAAAGGCTAAAGAGCAAAGTTCAGGAAATCTTCTTCTCCATCACAGGGTCGATTCTGAGACAGAACTTCACTAGGGTGGCGAACCTCTTATCCATCTGGGATGCCTTCCTAAAGCAAGAACTGGAATGGGAGAGTGTCTTTGCCAGATATGTTGAGGATTTGGACGGGCTGGAGTTCAGGATAAACGTGCTACCACAGGTCACAATGGAAGAAGTCATCACAATCGTGTCCAGGTTTGTCGAACACACTGCTGCTCAAGAGGATAAGGACGCACTCCCTTGAAAATAGCTCCAGACGCCACTTCACTCATTGATTACTAATTGATTATTGGTGTCATTTTGGGAAACCCTAATTAGGGTTGTTGTGTATTGATCTTGGCCATTTATTTGTTTTAATCTTGGCCTTTCATTTATTCTCAAAAACTCTATATAAACTCTTGATCTCTCATTTTCATTTTGTGAAGAAAGTGTATGAGATTGTTGCGTATTGCTACTTCCGATAATGAAAGCTCTTATGCATGACTTGCTTTGAATCCCTTTTATTGTCAAGTGGTTTGCAAGGTTGCATAGCTTCTTCAACATTAGATTAGAATTAAGATAGAATTTGATTTGAATGTTTGTTAAATGAATGAAAGATTTGATAGTATTGATTGGTGAAACTTAGCTCATACTTTCTTTGAATAGATGATTTTTATTCAATGCGTAAAGTTAGCCTGAGCTTATGATTGTGGATGCTTAACTTCAGTCTAGATCAGTATTGTTCGAGACATGAAAACTATAATCACACCCCTTGAAGATTGCACCCACTTTGTGTAGTTGTCCCAGGGAGGCGAAGCAAAGCATGGTTACTAGTTTCACCTAATCTTTTAAGTCTCTTGAATTCTTAAGGATAGATTAGAACCTCTAAACCCTTATCCTTTTTGCAATTTTTTGAGATCCCAAACTTAAAATCCCAAAAGAAAGAGCATTTAATGTTAAATCCATCTAAGTCCTAAACTTGTGAAGAATTCTTTAACGTAAGTCCCTTTGTGTATTACCAGCATATCACAACGCCCATTGAGCTTATCCACACGTCAAGACCTGACAAAAGAAACCTTGGAGTCACCATATGATCTTCTCGCAATCTTAGCATACGCGGTGATTTTGTTCAAGAGAGGATAGAGTGTCTTTGGACATTTTATTCTGTGTGCTTGGTGGATGATAAAACGTACACCAACAGGCCCCAAGCAGCAAGAACGTCCAAACTAAGACAATTCCACCCTTGGGATGGCCTACTTAGCATGGAAGTGCCCGTAAACTGCATCTCCCTAACTTGCTTCCTTCAACCTTATGTTTGATTGATTATAGGATAAAGATATATATATATATATTTCACTGTATTAAATTTCTGTATGCCTACAATTTTTATATTAAATCTAATCCTCTTCTTTGCACATACTTCTTGATATCTGCTCAATATTCCCAATGATATTCCATTTCTTCAATCTGCTGTTTTTTTTCAGATTTCTAATTGATTTCTAATTCATATTCATTCCTGATTCATTTTTGCCTCTCCCTGCTCATTTGTGTTCCCCTTTTTACCTTCCATGGTGGGGAAGAGTCATATCTATTTATTTACAAGAGACACATCCCTTTGTTCTATTGCATCCCTTACAAGGGATGCACCTCTTTATTAATCACTGCCCTTGGCTAATTACCATTTCTGCCCTCTTAAATAATTATCTTACTTTGATCACTGCCCTCTTAGAAATGGAATCTCAGCCTTTGTGCATTATCGCTGCCTCCCTTTATTAATCCCAATCGCTGCTATAGGTAATGTATTTGCTGCTTTTTATTTATTAATTGCTGCTGCTATCTCCTAAGATTTATTTATTATTTCTCCCTTTGTATTCCCACGGTGGGGAAAAGGCATGACCATTCAAAACCAATCGATGCCTTCTTTAGTAATTACTAATTGTTATTATTTTTTATTTACTATTGATCGCTGCATTTAAACTTTGTTTACTTCTTAATAATTGCTGTCTTAAATATATATATTATTTTATGTTTTATATTATTTATATTTTTAATATGTATTTTGTTATTTCTTCTATTTATTTATTTGTATTTCAATGCTTGGTTATTTTTATACTTTAGTGTTGCAATTTCTAGGACATAACAAGAGGGTTAGCAGGTAGTCACCTATAACACAAGAGTGATCAATACCATATTGTGAAGAAGATAGTTGGCAATATCACTAAGGTCACAACGTGGTATATGTCAAAAGCTACCTCTTCTTGGGTGGACAAACTTGTCGGCGATGGCCTAAGGGCGATTGAAGTGGGAGTCCATCGGGCCAGATAGGTTCATTACTTGTAGAAATCTCACTTGTGCCTATATGACCTTTGGGATGGAAGGTGGACCCCCAATGTAGTATGGGATACACAAAATCCTCTTCCCAATCATCTAATGGTGTTACAAGTAGTATGGGATATTTACCATCATCACGACTAGTGTAGAAGACTGGGGAAAAGGATGGGACCCATGGTGTAGTGTGCAATTCATCGACATTCCTTTTTTGTTGTACCCAAACCAAATTTTTTGCTTCATTAAGGCATTTTGCTTAAAAGAGTCTAAACCTTGTTAAATGATGTCAAAATACAGTTTTTGGGCAAGTCAAGTATGGACTTTGGTCAATGTCATGTCAGTCATCAGCAGCTATTGGTCAGTACCTGGAGGTCAGAACCTGAACCTGGGACTCAAAGCGAGGCATGTGATGATGGAGAAGCTCTTCACAACGGGATTATACTCCTACAAGGTCATTTCAGTGGCCAGAAAAGTATTTACAGAGGATGAAACAGATGAAGATTCCAAGTAGAAAGTAGATATGTGCCCCTATAGCCTAGGGGCGCCCTTCTTTTTGGAGGCCTAGATTTGATTGCATGTGCTTGCAAATACATTCAATCTCTTCAAAATTAGTCTGGCTTTCTAATGAGCTATCAAGCAAGGTCACCCGAAGTGCAGAACTCCGACAATCAACGTCAGAAGCTGAAGGTACGAGGTTGGAAGTCACAGAGGACTGTCAAGTTGCAGTTTTTGCGCCCCTGTAGCCCAAGGGCACCCTTGAATTTGACCTCTCAGATGATTTAATTTGCAGATGTTGTCTTCCTGAGAGCTTTTCTAATCCAGTCTAGCTTCATAATGCACCAGTTTGCAAAATGAATCATGATCAGACATGCAGAGTGATAGTGATAGAGATTCTACCGGACACATAAATCAGAGGGTGGAAAAATGTAAAAATACACACCTATACCTCTGTAGGCCAAGGGCGCCCAGCCTTTAGGCCTGCCAGATGGGGGTTTTAGCATTCGCAATCTTCACGAGACTTGTGTGCAATTACTCTAGCTATCCAACAAGTCCAGCCATCAGCCTCCAAGATTTGGCAAACGCTCGTACGTGAGAGGTCAGTGTAGAGTGCTGAAGAAATCAGACAGCCGGAAAAATGGCTAAGTATGGAAAATGCACATCCCCTTGAAAAAGGGGCCCTCCTTTTTGAGGTCTTAGAAGTAGTTTTCTTGCTTCGTCACCTCCAGAGACATCTCTTGTCAGTTGATCTAGCTACGTAGAGAGACTGACGGTGCGCGAATCGGAGCACTCTAGCTCCCGGTATCAAGGGTTAAAGTATGGCATCCAATGAAAATTACACTTTTGTCAAATTAGTGATTGCGCCTTCATAGGCTAGGGGTGCCCTTGCTTTTGGGGTTCCTAATGCAGCTTTCAAATGCCTTGCATATAGTCGTTGGATACGGAATTCTTCCAGTCACGCAATGAACCTATTATCCAATCAGCAGGGTTCATCGTTCCCCAGTTACTGGCAATTTGAGGCATCAAATGGCAAAACAGAGAAATGGCTAAGTCTGGAGACCTTGCATCAATTTAATCAAAGGCGCCTAATTTTTTGAGATGTCAAACGTTGATTTTAGCAGTTGCAGCTCCCAACAGTCATTTCATCCTTGCTCTGTAGGCTTCACGATGGATATCTCAGCTTGGTCATAGCATCACTCAGTCATCCAGAAATTAGTGTTGAACAGGGGCAACTGTAATTTTTAGTCAACTATAAAATAGGAAGTTAGCGAAAAATCTCATAACTTGTGCAAACGGATGCTTGGAGAGTTAATTTTTGACTTTTCGGAATCAGTATGCTGAGATCTTTGCTAATTTATCAAAAATAATATTAAATTCACCTTTTTGATGCTAGGTTTCAAATTCGCATGTAAGGTAGGATGAAAATTTTAATATTATTTTGTAATCCGGGACTCCGAGTCAGTGGCAGTTCAACTGGAGGGGGTCCAATCAGATAATTCTTTTCAAATTCAGGGTTTTAAATCTTGCAGTCATGCTTTTATGCAGCGATTTATTCTATTTATTCAAGTATGGCGTCCATTCTCATTCATCCAACTTAGCAGAAGCGAATTTTCTTCAGAGTTGGGCGAATTTTCATCAGCAATCAATGGCAAAGACATCAAAATATTCTTTTGTAGGTACAAGTCCAAGATTCATCAGCGAATTTCAAGATCAAGTGGCAATTTTGGCAGAAGAAAACATCAAAAAACTTCTTTCTTCTTCTCAAATTCTTCCATTTTCTCATCTTAAATTCATTCGCATGTTTGAAGAATTGGCGAATTTTGACAAAACAAATCATCTAGGTTGATTCAATATAGCTTCCTCGAGAAAACAGATGTGTTAGAATTTTCTCAGAAAATTTACTCCAGAGCATCAGTTCTCGAGGCTCTGATTTTCTCAACTGAAAATTCCTTGCATGGTCAAGTAGAAGTCAAATTTTCGCATTTCTGACATTCTGGGTTGTCTTAGAATCTTTTTTTGGACAAAACCCATATCTCAAAAATTTTCATGAAAATTGCTCTCTGATTGGCTATTTTTAGCCTCAGCAGGGTATTTTTAGCTTTCCAAAAGAATTGTTAGAATATAGCCATGTTCACAGTCAATAGGTGAGTTTTTCAAAATGCAATACACTCGACTCGAATTCAAGACCAAATCGGTCTTGACTCATGACTTCATCAGGACAGTTGATACGAATCTACATAAGGTGCTTCCAGAAGCAATCTTGGATCCTATCAAGATTAAAGATTTGATACTTCAAAACATTCAGCAATCCGGGTTGCTTGAGGCCGCTTCCATACCTATCTCAGTTCATTGCGTAGAGTTCGTAATGTCTTGTGTTAAGCATTACAATTCTACTACTCGTGAGATACAATCAATAGATGGACGAGTTATATGCAGTCTCAAACCCCTAGACATCGAAAGATGTTTTAGTATTCCTCAACACCCGAACAGTCTGGTCATTTCCATGGTGCAGTGTGAGCGTGCATTCAACGTTGATATGGACAAGTGTCAAAGTAAGATGGCAAAGCGTTGGTTAAAACAAAAAAAGAATAAGTTGCCGAGCAATGTGGGTTGTGATGAGTACAAAGATGAGTATGCGATTTTGATTACACTTCTCAATCGCGTCTCAGGTCATTCAGATGCAAACATTTTTCAGCCTTGGATGTATTACATCATTGGTCGGATAATCTCTGGGCAAGAGCATTATGAATGGGCATCCTTCATAAGCGATGTTCTCCACGAGCAAATCACCGTGTTGGCGTAAAAACTAACACCTCTAGAGTACAGGTTTGTACGGACAGCTATGCACACTGCGTAATGAGTGCTCTTCAAATTAAGAGGGGAAGCTCCCTCGTAGTGCTGGAATGCGTGGAAAAGAAAAGTAATCTAAGTCCTATCTTTTTGTTCTCAGCTAGAAGAGGCACAAGGTTAAGAAAACCAAGAACATTGCAGCTAAGGATTTTCTGGTTTCGCAGATCATTAACTACAACTAAGCTAACTACTTTAAATCTATCCAGTTTCCTCAAGAAAACAAAGCATGAGGAAACGAAGCGGGAATGATTATCTGATGATAAGTCGGGTACGGACTCACAACGTGAAGGCAAGGTGGCACAACTATCTACTTGTCCGGATAGGCTTATTGGAAACAACAATATACGATAAACTAAGTACAGATTCTCAGCTTGAAGGCAAGGTGGCACATCTATCGGCTCAATCTGAATAAGTTTATTCCACACACATCACACGATAACCAAGAACAGATTCTCAACTTGAAGGCAAGGTGGCACATCTATCAGCTCAATCTGAACGAGTTTATTGAACACATAACATAAAGGAGCGCCAACTAGGATAATAAATTGCATTGGCGAGACACGCATACAATCTATGATCAACTAGCCACTATATCTAACTAAAGCAAGAATTCACCATCATAATTGCATGAAACCCGAGCGGCATAACAATTCATCACAATAGTAAATACTCATGAACAGATACAGAACGAGCAATATTATAGGCAAGGTAGGCACAGCATATATTTCTCTCGTGTGCAAAAGTTATGTACAAATGAGCAAAAGCTCTTATTTATAGACATCGAAAGGTGTAGGGAACCCTAAAATCACCTTGAGTCAACTACAGTCTTGCAATGCATGCAAGATTTATTGCTAAACCCTAATAAAGGAAACTATACAGTTAACTGGAAAGCTACCATCAGTTAACCGATACATCTAATCTAAATGGACAATGTGCAAGCATGCACGTCCTTATTGAAAGCATGTTAACTGGAACACTACCATCAGTTAACGTAAAACCCTAAATGTAACTCCAAGTGAATAAAGTTGATCTCAGAACAGATATGCATGAGATGAAACAGCGAGTTAACTTGAAAGGGTAACGCCAAGTTTAACTCCTGTATGTAAAGTCTATTCTGAGAGGTGGGAACTGAAGTCTACTTATCGTGATCTTGAGCAACCAATCCCTCAACGAGATTGTTAACTACATCAGCATCTGAATGTCAACAACTTGAGCAATCTTGGCAATCTTTGCACACTCAAACTAGCATTTCACTGACTGGTAACTTTGGCGGCTTCGTAACTGAAGTGATGGCCATTATCTCTTCTGCAGCTTGATGTCTCTGACGCTTCTCCTTAATGAAAGAGTGTTGCATGACAAAACTGTGAAGTTTGATTGCGCACACTTTGGTTGTGAGAAATGCAAACGAACTTGCTGAATACGCAAAATTCCAACGGTATCAACCCTCTAAACTGGCCTTGGAAGACAATCGGCCATACGAGGCATGCAATCATATGGATTTGAGTAACTATGCCTGTCAACCCTCTGAAAGCACTTGATACAAATCGGTCTCAACTTTTCTGATGAAATTGTGAATTAAGACCGATTTGGTCTTGAATTTAGTCTGCGTGAACTGTACTCGGAAAAACTCGCCTGTTGACTGTGAACACGGCTATATTCTAACAACTTTTTGTAAAGCTAAAAATAGCCCGCTGAGGCTAAAAATAGCCTATCGAAGGGTAATTTTCGGTGAAAAATCTGAGATATGGGTTTTGTCCAGAAAAAGATTCTAAGACAACCCAGAACGTCAAAAATGCGAAAATCTAACTTCTACTCAACCATGCAAGGAATTTTCAGTTGAGAAAATTAGAGCCTTGAGAACTGATGCTCTGGAGTAAATTTTCCTGAAAAATTATGGCACATGGGTTTCCTCGAGGAAGCTATTCTGAATAGACCCCGATGATTTGTTTTACCAAAATTTTCCAATTCTTCAAACATGCGAAAGAATTTAAGACGAGAAATAGAAGAATTTGAGAAGAAGAAGAAAGACGTTTTTTGATGTTTTCCTTCTGCCAAAATCGCCATTCTGCCTTGAAATTCGCTGATAATTTTGACTTGTACCTGCAAAGAAAGTGTTTTGATATCTTCACCAATGATTGCTAATGAGAAATTCACCCAACTCTAAAGGAAATTTGCCTTTGCTCTGAAGAATTACAAATTTGCTCAAGCTGTGTGAATGATTAATGATGGCGCCATGCTTAAATAAAGAGAATTCGCACCATATTGTTTACTACAAGATTTAAAACCTCGACCAAAATAGAAGGCTTTTGATTGGACCCCTCCAGTTACACTGACACTATCTTGAAGTTCGAAATTTAAATAATAATAAAATATTCATTATGCAATAGCACAAAAAGGCACCAATTTTAGAAAATCGTCATTTAATGCTTAAATATGCAACAATAAATATTAAATATTATTTAAAATCAGTTGACAAACCAAGTAAAGCACTTGGATTCACCGGCAAACTTCACTGATTTCAAAAAGTCCTCATTTGTCCTTATGGGCGTCCATTTGCTCAAGATATCACCTTTTTTACTAACTTCCTACTTTGTAGCTGATTACAAAGTTACGACTGGCCATCTTCGACACTGATTCCCGAGTGACCAGATGATGCTAAGACTAAACAAGTGTATTTATCGCGAAGCCTGCAGAGCAAAGAAGAAATGTCTGCTGAGAGTCATCACTGCAAAATCCATCATTTAACACCTCAAAGAATTAGGCGTACATGATTAAATTGATTTTTAGGAGTCAGACTTAAACCATTTCTCAAAATTGCCATCTGACGCTTCAAACGGCTGTTGACGATGAACGGTGAACCCTGCTAACAGGCAACCAAGTTCACTGCGTGACTAGAAGTATTCCGCATCCAACGAATATACGCACGACATCTGAAAGCTGCATTAAGGACCCCAAAAGTAAGGGCACCCCTGGCCTGAAAAGGCTCAAACATCATTTTGTCAAAATTGCAACTCTCAACCAGATGACCTACTTTGACCTTTGATATCTGGAGCTGGGACGACCTGATTTGTGCACCGACAATCTCCCTGCATAGCTAGGAGCATTGAGAAGAGATGTCTCTGGAGATGACGAAGCGAGAAAACTGCTTCTAAGACCTCAAAAATACAAGTGCATTTTTTATTTAAAATATACGCTCCATACTCGCCATTTTCCGAGCTGTCTTCGTTTTTCAGTATTTTGCCAAGACTTCGCACGTACGAGCGTTTGCCAAATCCCGAAGGCTGACAGCTGAGCTCGTTGGATAGCTAGAATAATTACGCTCAAGTCCCGTGAAGACTTCGAACGTCAATAACCTCATCTGACAGGCCTAAAGGCTAGGCGCCCCTGGCCTACAGAAGTACAATGAAAATTTTATGCCAGTCCGCCCGTTAAATTACGTGCCTGGTAGAATCTTTGCCACGATCTTTCAGAATGTCGGGTTAACAAGCAAGTTGGTGCATTGTGAAGCTGGACTAGAGTAGCACAGATGTCAGGAAGACCTCGTCAGCAATTTCAATCATCTCAGGGGTCAATTTGAAGGGCGCCCCTGAGCTACAGGCACACCGGAAACGTAATTTCATCACTTGAGGAAGCTCTATGAGATGAACTCTCTTCGTAATCTCATCTTTTGACGCTAATTTCCGGAGCTCTGGGACTTGGATGACTGCATTTGATAGCTCGTCAGATAGGCAGACTAGTCGTGAAGAGATCAGATGCATTAGCCATCATGAATAACAAACTTTGAACCTCCAATAAAGAGGGTGCCCCTAAGCTACAGGGGCGCAAAAGCTGGAAAAAGACAAGCTTCTGCAAACTGCAACTTTGGAATCTTCAACTTCCATCGCCAGTTACCGGAGTTACGAGTCTCAGATAGCCTCGCAGGATAGCTCATCGGATAGGCAGACTAATTCTGAAGAGAATGACTGTATTCATGAGCATTTATCACAAAATCTAGGCCTTCAAAAAGAAGGGCGCCCCTGGGCTACAGGGGCGCAAATTTGCTTTTCCTTGAGAAATCTTCAAAAATTGACCATTGAAATCATCATCTTGGTTATTGAAATGACCATACAAAAGTATAAGTATCGCCGTGAAATGCTCCTCCATTGTGAAATGTTTCATTCTGAGTATCTGATTCAGGTTCTGATCAATGGAACTGCCTTTTGACAAAACATTGACAAAACTCCATGCTTGATATTGCCCAAAAACTGTATTTGACATCATTTTAGCAAGGTTTAGACTATTTTAAGCAAAATGCCTTGATGAAGCAAAAAATTTGGTTTGGGTACAACACACCGGTTTTCTAGTTGCACACCAGTTTCACATGTATTCCTACCTCGTCTACTTGATCGCATATTAGGGTCAGTTTAGAGGGTTGAAGACGGTGGGCATACTTACTGTACAAAAAGTCTATCATTACTATGACTAGCTTGAGTTCACAAAGGCTTAACGACATTTCAAGCGTGTGTAGGAGGATTTCTTGACATACACAGTAAGGAACCTAGACCGAGAGTTGCATGTCTGTATCTCAAGGATGGCTAGAGCAGCGATGGTTGATTAGGCGGACTGGTTCATTCAGTTCCCTACATACACCTACATCTGCGTATACGGATACACAGGAAATCCAACCATGCTTCCATGCTATCCTTGGGATAGAGCAGTTTTCATGGAGTTCCTAAGGCAACTACATGATGTTCACCGTCATTTGCGCCACAAGCGTAAATAGGCTGCCAACTTTCCCATACAGTTTGGAATCTATTGGTGCAGAACGGTAGTTGATGCTAAAGCTGCAGGACAAGAGTTAGAAAAGTTTCGTCTCAAGTACCTTGTCAATGCACGCGCCTATGATCCTTGGGGTCATTACATAGCATGCCTTGGTGGTCGCCCATACCTTAAACCTACAATGGAGGATTATTGGGTGAACTACGAGGATGACTTTGAGGTGCGTAGACACAGCTATGGCCGGTTCTCTCTCTCGCAGATTTTTGTTTTCTTGGCAGAAGATGTGAGAGGTTTATTAGATGATGAGGGAGATACACTTCCTCAGTTTTTCAGAGAGCAGGTTGATGCACAACCACTGCCGACAGTTGATTGGTTCGCCAAAGAATACGCATCGGTAAAAGAGAGGTCTAGTAGAGTTATCCAGAACAGTATACTTTACCTCGACAGAAGAAGACTAGGAGGGTAGTCGTACCTAGAACAGAGCCGCCACCAGTGGATGCTTCACTACCTTCCTCTTCTAAACCCAAACAAAAGAAAAGGAGTAACCCTCCTAAGAAGAGTCAAGCGCCTAACAACTCAAAAGATAAGGCACTTGCTACTAAGACACACACGGAGCCTGTCGAAGAGTCAGTTCAAAGGCCAGTTTAGAGTTTTTCAGAGCCTGAGGTTTAGCCTCGCATTCCATCACCGACACCACAGCAGTCTCCAGTCCCAATTCATATTGAATTGGACTTGGACTCGCCACCCCGCAGTAACACCTCTACACGTTCACTCTCATCAGAGCCTCTCATTGCTAGTATAGATCCTTCCAATGGGATTAATCGAGACCATTCTTGGATTGAGACTCAACTGGGAAGGAAGAGGAGGCAACCATCCTACGTCCTTGATCATTCTTATTTTGATCATGCCTACAAGGATGCACCCAACAAGAGGATCAAGAAACAGGTCCATGTGGAGAGGAATACTGATATGGAGATTGTCTTTGAGACTGCTATACCTCCAGAGGGGAAGAGTCTGAATGAGATTGAAGTTCAAGACTTTGAGGTGATCACAATCAACCTTGGTCGTAGCACCCGCCAGACAAAGGTTGCAACAGACAGCGCAAGGGATAGAATAATAAGACGGAGAATACAAGGCATCAAGGCTGAAATCAAGCAACTTCGTCAACACATTTCTAGCCTTGTACACAGAATAGAGAATGTCACCGCTACACTCCCACCGATGCTAGAGCCACCAGCAGAACGGGGCCAGCTTAATCACCCAGTTGCATACGGCAAGCGTTTCGAGGATTGGGAGGAGTTCGTTACTAGAGGCCGCTTTGTGCTTGCAAAGTTATACCAGTTGCAGTACAATGCACGCGAACTATGTCTACGTCTCCAAGATGAGGAGCGAGACATGGCAATGGACAGACCTCGAGATGAGATTATGATTGCTCACCTGAGTGTGGCATATGAATCAGTCACAGATGCAGAAGATAAAGAGGCTATCTACGCTTGGAAAACACAGTTGGTATTCAAGGCGAAGATAGAGGAGATAACGGCATCAAAGTTGGCTAAGAGTAGAGAGCATGTCACTAGTGCACTCTGGTACATGAGAACTCTCGTGTCTCACATACCGTGTCGATATCAAATTGAGGGTGGTGCGTATGTTGAACTTGCTGACGTACAGTCAAAGCTCCAGGCACTCATTCATAATATTTTAGTGGAGAGACCGTTGGCTATAAGATGAATCAGCTTACAGTCATGTCAGCGCTGTTTGATGAAGCTATCAATAGCAAAGGTGAACTTCAGTGTCAGATCACAGCTGGTGAGGACATGCTGCACAGACACAGTATACTTCGGCAAAGTATCAGTGCTCCAGACAGTGACGCAGTCAACAACCTCGTGGAGGGGTTAGTTGCTCGAGATCACGGCCAGTAGACTTCAGTTCCCACCTCGCAGGATAGACATTAGACACAGCAGTTAACTCGATGCTTCTTTCCGAGTTAACTCGTTGTCCCACATCTCATGCATGTCTATCTTGGGATTATCTATGTACATTGGAGTTTTCACTTAGAGTTTTCGTTAACTGATGGTAGTGTTCCAATTAACTTGCTTTCAATAAGGACGTGCATGCTTGCACATGTCCATTTAGATTAGATGTACCGGTTGACTGACGGTAGCTCTCCAGTTAACTGTATAGTTTTCTTTATTAGGGTTTAGCAATAAATCTTGCATGCATTGCAAGACTATAGTTGACTCAAGGTGATTTTAGGGTTCCCTACACCTTTCAATGTCTATAAATAAGAGTTTTGTTCATTTGTAAATAACTTTTGCACGCGATAGTAATATATGCTGAGCCAGATTTGCCTATAATATTGCTATTCTGTATCTGTTCACTTTGGTTGGATGATCATTTTTTTTGTGTTCTTGTGATTATAAGCTTATTTCATATCTAGACCTCGGAAAGGTGTCGTCACCTCCTTGGGAATTTAGAATTAAGGCTTATCGTTCGTTGTTATTGTGTTAATGAGCTTATTTCATGTCTACACCTCGGAAAGGTGCCGTCACCTCCTTGGGAATTCAGAAGTAGAGTTCATCGTCTGATGTTGTTGCCAATAACTTTTCTTTCAGCTTATGCCTCGGAAAGGTGTCATCACCTCCTTGGAAATCCTGTCTTAGAAGTTATCGTATAAATCATTCCCGCTCCGTTTCCTCATGCTCTGATTTCATGAGGGGATTGGATAGTATAAGCTAGTTAGTTTTGAGTTGTAGTTAAGACCTGCGAAACCAGAAAATCCTTGGCTGCAATGTTTGAAGTTTATTGCAAACCTTGTTCCTCTTTCAGCTGAGACAAAAAGATAGGAATTAGTTTAGTTTACTTTTTCAAGCATTTTGTCCGCACAACGAGGGAGCTTCCCCTCCTAATTTGAAGAGCACTCATCACGTAGTGTGCATAGCTGTCTATACCAACTTGCACTCTAGAGGTGTTAGTTGTTACGCCAACATTTTTCTATCTAGGATGCACTAAAAGAGTAGGTGTTATTCACTCATTGTGGATGTGTCAGTCACTCACTGTGTATCTATTAGTCACTCACTATTTACTGGTGTAAATGGCCTCGAGTTTGTGCACATGTTTACTAATGCCTTTTCTAGTGATGACATCAAGTAGTATGGGTTGTTTGATTGTCGTCACAAATGGAAGATTGAGAAAAGGATGGGACTCATAGTATATGGTATGGGATGCACCGACATTTCTTTTCCAAGTGAGATCTACTTATGGGATTATGTGATTGTGAACTAGGTAGTGGGATGATGCATGCAGTAGGTTGCATCCATTTCCGCTTTACTAGTTGTTTTGTTTGCAAACATGTGATGTATGTGTGGATCATTCACATTGGATATATGTGATGTATGCTTGAGCTAGTCATTGTTGTACTTGTGATGTGCATATGAGCTTGTCACTATTGTACTTGTGATGTATGCTTGAGCCATTCACCTTGTGATCGTGGGATTATGAAATGATATGACCCCTATGTGTATTTGTGTGTTTTTGTACATTAATGATTGGTATGGAAACAACACCTGATTGGAATGAGTTGTTATCACTCCAATGTAATTGACCTAATTTAAAAGTATAAGCTTTATTGATAATCGTGATTTAAGAGAGATCAGAGATCTCAAACAAGAGAAGATAATGAACTCCCTTTATCATTGGTGTACAAACTAAGAAGCCTCTAATTCCCAAAAGGGGATATGTAGGCAAGTTCATCATGAATGAACCCTCGAGGTTTAGATCTAGGTCTAGGGATGACCCTAACATATATGTGGTGGCATTGAGTTGTTGCCATGACAATGGTTGGAGAAGTTATGGATTCGGCACTTCTAATTTGGATGGAAAATGCTTGGTCAATTAAGTTGGTAGTTGATGTGAATTGATATTTAAAAAAAAAAAATTAGTAGTAATTGAGGGGCGGTTGTTACATGTTTATACTATAGTATATTACAATATGATGTAATATTAATTCTAACAAGAAAAACTGAGTCCACTATAAATAACATTCTGTACAAACTTGCTGCCTTCTTGAGCCTCCAAGGACACTTCTCTTCTAGCATTCACTCACACCTAATAGTCAACTCCAATGTAACCATGTGCAATCACACAATCCTCAAAAAACATGAAAATGGACTTCTACCTTTAATGTGAATCTCTCAAGAGAATTCTAACCATATAATCCTTGAGACTAGGATGACTAAAATGCAAATCTCTCAAGAGAATTCTAACTATATAATCCTTTCTTGCCTTCCCAAAATGGATAAGTTCCCCCTATGAAGGAGAAAACTCCTAAAAATGAAGAATTTTCTAGTGCATACACCAATTGCTGTGTATATTATACTAGAGAATGAGTATATGAGTTGACTGAGAGGAAATGTAACATATGCCACACATTGAGAAGGAGAATCATTTCAAGTCCTCGGATGATCTTTAAGTCCTGTTGTTTTGGCCTATATGGGAAAAGTGTAGCCACAGCTGAGCACATTGCACTAGTTTGATGAGGTTGAAATTGCATCTGCAGATGTTTCTTCCTATTTTTCTTCCTTTCCTGACTAGCTCTGTCTTGTTTTATCTCTCACAGCATGTTGAATCTCTTGACAACCTGTCCACGAGAGATCATCTGAAAAATTTTGCATCAACATATCATGCCCACACTACTATTGCTGAACTGTAGGCCTAAGGTATCACCCATACCTTCTCGAAAGAGTCTTATTTACGGTCTGACATGTTAATTTAGTTACAACAAAGGTTCTACTTCAAGGATTTTTCAAATTATTGTATTTTTGTTCTTTGTTTTTAAAATAGTTCAGATCTTCAGAAATTTCAAAAATTCAATTTTAAGATTTTCAGTTCAAAATTCAGATATTAGATGTTAGCTGTAGATGTTCTAGTTATGATAGCATATTTCAATTTGGGAACATAGAAAGTTGTAACTGGATACAGGTATGAAGTAGTAACAATATTAAGAGCCAAATTCAACTAGTGCCCCAATTAAATGCAATACATTAATGATGTGGACAGAAAAAGACCTAGATAGGAAAGGAAATCTAGAGATAATCCCCTGTATACTCTAAGTGGAGAGACAAAAATCTTCTAGATTATAAAAGGAGCTAACCAGTACCTTTGTTTTTGTGAGCACACGGCAGCAATATCATCTATGCCTCGACTTGTAAGAATTCTGCAGATCAGCAAGGTACATTTAGCTTGGCCAATTAATGATATGTACTCTCCTTGCAACTAGAAACATAGAATGAAATTCAAGCAAGAAATAAAATGTGATTGGAATTTGGCACAACTCAAGAAACTGAAATCAAAATTTAATCCTTTACATACAAAATGGAAAGCATAAATTAATGTGATATTTGCATAAATTAGTATCTCAGTTATGCAATGCTAGCAGAAATCTATATGTGATGACTGTACATAAGCTAATTTGACAAATTTATTTTCTCATCTCTTGAGATTTTGAAGGTTTGGCCATGACTATATAAAATTGACTTCATGTTTTTCCTATGTGACCACCAGCGTTCAGAGGATAGTAGAAGTCCTCAATCCATGAATATATAAAATCAACTTCATGTTTTTTTTTAAAATGGTCAGAGTACAGGGTATAGCAAAAATCCTTAAAAATATGAGACAACACCAAGAATATCTTCCTTTTTCCACCATACATGAATCAAAATCCACCAAATGGGATTTATTAAAGAAGAATATGTGTGTACATATTCTACAGATATACATAAATGCAAAAGATCCTGTTACTTCAAACTAAACCTAGATATAAATGTATGGAATGCTTGTGTGCTTAAGGCTTGAGGCTATTTAATTTTTCCTATTCACTGCACAAAGTCCTGGTACTTCAATGTAATCTTGGTCACAAGGAAATATTGCCAACAACCAGTACTTTGAACATGGACACCTAATAAATGTGGGGTGATGTTTGACACCAAAGCCTCACCAGCTCAAAATCAAAATCAACTGAAGAAGTAAGATCTCTTGAAATTGATTTTGATAGATATTTTTGATACAGGTGCACACTCACATGGAGTGCCTCATAATCCTTACATCAGAAAAACAAAGGAATTGACCTTGTGTTGGGTCCCGAAATGGCTACTCACATTTCTGATGAGATCTATCCACTTCATGGCCAGAGATGTCATAGATGAAGGTGGATAGACCAACTCATCAACAAAGACTGAGTGATGACAGGCCAATTGCTAAGAGTAGATAATCTCTCCTTCACTTTGAACTCAACTGAACCCAAGAGAATATTCCTAGAGGTATCCTAAACAGGATTGAATCACAATTGAAGATATACAAAATAGATAAACTGCAATAGTATATAAATATACATTTTGACCCCAAATTTTGTGACTAGATCAAAGACTAACCTACTGCTATAACCTCTATTAAGCTGATACAGATATGCAAGACATGATCCTCTAGGGATAAAACTACTATGGCTCGCTTCAAATGTTTTCCCTCGATATGATATTGGATCATGAAATGCATATAAACTAACTTCCTATTCCTACACTGTTGGTTATTGATGTTTTTCATTTTAAAGTACATGGAGGGTCAAAAGTTTCTAGGACCGATGTCCTATGATGGGTTACAGAGTCACATTCAACCAGAAAGAACAACACATAGAAATAACAAAAGAGATATGGTATTCAAAACAATGCATAGAAAATGACTTGTGAGTCATGGCAACATGAGAGAGGCTTGGCACGACACGGACGAGGGACTGCAGGCCCTAGCCACGGCCTTTTTCTAAGCTGCGAGTTTGTGCAAGTGCATGGGGAGGTAGTTGGCGGGTGCGGGGGTGTTGTTGGTACAGTGGGGGAGGTAGAGTGTTAGCTTTATAATTTTTTTAGCAGTTTTTTAAGGCAATTTTGAGGCGGTTGGTGCAGAGGGGATTTGGATCGTGGTTTTAATTTTTTCCTTTTCGGGGTTAGGCCTCATATGGAGGCTTAAGCTTTCTTCAAATTATGTACTTTCGGGAGGTTTTATCGAGGGGCGATCCGTCTCCGTCTGTGCATGTGAATGCGGTAAATTTTCTGAATGATTCTATGGGTGGTGAGAGCCCATCGCAGAATCGTAGTCCCTGATTTCAAAAGTGAACGGCTGCCTGGAGAGGAGCCAAGATCGACTAATTTTAGTGATTCAGCCAGATTTTGTCGAGGAGGGTGTTAATTACTTGATTAATCATGCTTTGATTTGCAAATGTATGGGTATTCAAGTTTATCTCCCCTTTTTGGAGTCATGGGCTCGTCAAACCTGGAATCCTAAGGGGGAGAGGAGGTGATGCTAGCAACCATCAACTATTTTATGGTGGTAATTAATTGCTTGGCCAATAGTAATAAGGCTTTTGAGGGGGGGGGCCTACTTTTACAACCAAGTTGGCCTGTTTATAATGCCATGGCATATTGGCTTTAACCCTACGGAGGAATTACCGACAAGAGTTCCTATCTGGGTGAGGCTTCCCCACTTTCCTTTAGAGTTTTGGAGGAACGATATTCTTCATATGATCGCTCTACTTCTAGGCAAGACAATGGATCCGTCTCAACAAATGTTGGATAAAAACTTTAAAAAGGTAATTTCTTATGCTCATATTTGCATTGAAATGGATTTAAATAAACCCCTGCCAAATTCTTTGAAAATTCACCTTGGTTATTTTTCATGGATTCAACAGCTTGATTGCAAAGCCCTTCCATTCCGATGTTGGGTTTGTCATGAATATGGTCATTTGTAGAGGAAGTGCCCTAGGATTAACCCTGCATTAGTCCCTTCTAATGGGTCGCCACGTCAACCTCCTAAGGTTGACAAAGGAAAGGCTCCTATTTTGGGGGAGGAAGTAGATAAAGATGGTTTTATTCCAATGAAGCCTCAGAACAAGGGTAGAGGACCGAAAAGAACCCTCAAAGGTAGGTAGGAAGATGAAGTGTTCAACAGATCTGATGTGTTAGATGACTTTGACTAGCAAGAGGTGAATGCAAAAGGTATGCATCTTAGCGATGATACAGTGGAATTGGATCAACGTTTATCTAGGGTGGTTGTTAATTAGGACTCTCCTTAGGGAGAGCCTTTGGCTGCTCAAATGGATACAGATATAAATCCAAAGGCTTCTTGTGCTTTGGAGCCAACTAACAAGAATGAAAAGCTTGATGGGTCAACCTCGATTGAGCTTGTTCCTCCGTAGGAGAAGGTGGACCTAGATGCAAGAAAAGGAAGTAAAGCACTTCTCCCTCTAGGGCTTCAGCAAAAGAACATTAAGAAGGGAGCCCTGGAGAAACCTTCCAAGATGGGGCGAAAGAAAGATCAAGATAAAATTAAATTGATGGGGGAGACTTTAGTGGAATCAAGGGTTGTCAACACCATTGATTCTCACTTCTCCAATTCTCAAAGATGATTGTCCTTTCTTGGAATGTAAGAGGCCTAAACAACATCCCTAGACAAAAGGTTGTTCGAGATTTGGTCAAAGTTCATTCACCGGATATTATTTTTCTCCGGGAGACTAAGTTGTCAATGGAATATATGTACAACATGGCTTCTAAATTGTGGTGGTGAAGTCATTGTCAATGTATAGGTGCGCAAGGTAATGCTAGGGGTGTAGCTTGCTTATGGAACTCATTAAAGATTACTCCTTTGTGGTGGCTTTCTAGCAGATTTTCTATCTTTGTGATTGCTTCATGCTTGGAGGCCGGAGAGATTATCTTGTTCTCTAACGTCTATGCCCCTATAGACTTTTTCGGCAAAACTCATCTTTGGTCCCATATTCGATACATTCAGTCCATAGCTCCCTTGTATCCTTGGATCTTGGCAAGAGACTTTACTGCTATTACTAGTCTAGAGGAAAAGATGGGTGGGTGTGGAAAGGTTGGAGCCTTCTTTAATATTACTTAAAGACAATATTTTAACCATGAATTTGGTGGACATAAAGCCTAACAATGGCTTTTTTACTTGGAGTAACAGAAGATGTAAAGATTCTATCTCGACGAGGCTGGATAGGTTTTTGGTGTCTTGCTATTGGCTTGGCAACAACTGGGCAACCAGCTCTGAGATTTTGGATTGGAGGGGTTTGGACCACTGGCCTATCAAACTCTCAACTTCCTTAGTGGGAGTCATTAAGAATCCTTCCTTTAAATTCTAGCTTATGCGGTTACGTGATCCTTCTATACAGGATCTGATGATAGATTGGTGAAGTAGAGGTAGACCAGCCTATGGCACTGCTATGTACTGCTTTGTGAAAAGATTAAAATTTGTGAAGCTTCAGCTTAAGAAGTGGAATAGGCAGTGTTCTGGCAATATCTTTCTGGCTCAGGCGGCTGCCCAGTTCTGTTTGGATGCTATCACTCGTCAAATTAGAGATTATGGTCTAACAGAGGGTTCTCGTAAGGATGAAGTTGTTGCCTTGAAGGAGCTTGAAGAATGGGAACTGTGAGAAGTGATTTTTTGGAAACAAAAGGCTCTGATTGAGTGGCTTCAAGAGGGGGATAGAAACACGACATTCTTCTTTAATTCAGTCAAGGCCAAAAGGCATTGGAATATGATCTCTTCTCTGGTGTCAACCCAGGGAGACCAGTTAACTTCCCTTAGAGACATCTCTAGGGAGGCTACTTGGTTCTTCTTTGATATGTTTATGAAGACTTGCCCCTTGTGATTGAGGATGAAAATCTTATTTTGGAGTGTATCCCTTCTTTAGTGACTAGGGAAATGAATGAGATGATCAACAAATCTATCTCTCTTGAGGAATTGGAGGTGGTGTGTTCCAAATGAAGAAAGGGGAAGCCCATGGTTCTGATGGGTTCCTAGTTGAATTCTTTCAGGAGTTCTAGGAGACTATAAAATTTGATTTATTGGAGGTAGTGCAAGAGTCCCATAAGAACAAACAAATGTTGAGAGCAATCAATTCTACATTTCTTGTTCTTGTACCCAAAAGTGAAGGGGCCAATTCGTTGAACTTGTTCAAACCCATAGCTCTCTACAATGTGGTGTATAAGATTATCTCTAAGTTGATTGCAGAGAGGCTTAAACCTTGGATTAACAGATTTGTGGCTGGTAGGAAAATTCTGGATGGGGTGGTCATTGCTACAGAAACCATTTATTCCATGGCCAAATAAAGGAGAAGGCGATGTTTATCAAATTGGACGTGTCCAAAGCTTATGACCAGGGCAAATAGTCGTTTCTTCAAAAAGTTCTCCTATCTTTTGGGTTTGGAGCAAACTGGGTATATTGGGTGATGAGTTGTGTTACTTCAACCTCCTATTTTGTGCTCATCAATAGCGAGCCCTCAGGTTTGTTTGGTGCCTCTCACGGGCTTCATTAGGGAGACCTTTTGTCACCATATTTGTTTATCTTATTGGGAGAAGGGTTGAGAAGAATCATCAATCATTATGTTATTCAAGATCGTATTCAAGGCTGGTATTGGGGCAATGGTCTACCTCCTCAGTCTCATTTACAATTTATAGATAACACCATGTTGATGGGAGTTGCCAAAATTTGAGAGGCAACCCACATCAGGCATTTGCTAGATATATATCTTGGGGCATCAAGACAACAAATCAATGAAGGAAAATCCTCCATATTTTTCTTCAATACCCTCCCTCTTATTCAGCATCGGGTTGCTTAGATTCTTAGATTCTAGATAGGAGCTCTCCCTTTGGTGTACCTGGGTATTCCTATCTTTGTTGGTTCCTTGCCCAGGGGGTCTTGACAAATTGTTTTGGATAAGTTTTGAGAGAGGGTTAGTCATTGGACCTTCATGTGGCTCTCCTTTGCAGGGAGAGTGCTTCATTTGAAATTTGTGGTCTGGGATCTTCCCATTGATAGATGTTTGGTCTAAGTGGCTCCTATAAGTTTCAATAAGGAGTTGGATGCTCTAGCTAGACAATTATTATGGGTTGCTAACTTGGCTAAGTCGAAGTGGAGTTTAGTAAATTGGGAAACCATCTATAGGCCAAAGTAGGAGGGTGGTCTTGGGCTAAGGCAAGCTAGCCTCACCGATCAGGCCTTGGCTGCTAAGCTTTATTGGCGGTGGTGCAATAATCAGGATCAAGCTTGGGCCAAGATCCTCACCTCCAAGTATCTAAGGGGGGTGACAAGTGATGAAGTGCCCAGGATAGGCCTTTTGGGTAAGGGTTCTATGATTTGGTACACTCTTAAAAGGGGTGCCAATTTAATTAAGAAAGGTTTGTTTTGGATATGCAACAGGGGATTTGAAGCTCTTTTCTGGTATGATTCTTGGGATCGCTTTTTGCCAATCATGACTATGTATCCACATTTGCAGGCCCTCTGTCATAGCTTTATTGAGGCCGGGTGGTCTTGGGTTTAGGACTTCAAAACTGCCCAGAACTTGGGGGATCTAGAGGTGTTTAGGTGGAAGGAGTCTTGGGAGTGGCTATTGGGGTGTACAAATGAGGATCGCGAAAAGTTAAAAAGAATTCTTGCAAGGAGAGCTTATAGTTCTTTCAGGGGGAAAGATACCCTAGCTTGGAGCCCTGACTCTAAGGGGGGGCGTATACGGTGGCCTCTGGTTATCAAGAGTTGAATCTCCAAAAATATGGGAGGCTTGAAGTCATGTGGTGGAAGGAGGTGTGGAATAAGTTTTTTTGGCCTAAATGCAACTTCTTTATGCGGTTGGTGGCTTGGAATAGGTGACTCACTTGGAAAAACCTCAGGAAGATAGGTTTTCAAGGGCCTTCTATCTGTGTCCTATGTGGCAATAGTGAGGAATGCTCCTCTCATTTGTTCTTTCAATGCCCCTTTGTAATGTCCCCTTTTTGGATATTCCTAAATTTAGGCCTGCAAAACAATAATAATCACTAAAAATTGATATTAGTAATAACAAATATCAACTTCATGGTTATATTCAAATTAATACATAAAATATTATAATATTGAGAGCAATACATCATAGCTAAAACATCACAATAGTTAGATCTACAGTTCATAGCATCATTAACATTTGGATTCAAAATATCTTAACATCGTTAATGGTTATTCCAAAGCATATTCCTATTACCAATCATAGTAGGAATTCACTTTAAGTACTTGCAAACCGCAATCTCAAGGATGGTTGTCCTTGTATTGTGAGAGCATGGGTGAATCCTTGTCCATCCATCTCGAGGTGGTGTACTTGAGAAGACCCTCAAGCCCAGGAGCACTCATACGCCTCCCGGCCCTTAAGCGCTCCATCTCCGGGTGGCATACTTGAGAAGATCCTAAAGCCTAGGAGCACTCATCCACCTCCCAATCCACAAACATGGCAGGATCTTAAGTCCACTCCATCCCTCGGTCCACCTTGGAGGTGCTCTATCCTCCTTGATCAAGCCCAAGAGCACTCATTCGCCTCCCCGACCCACGAGCGCTCCATCTTGGGGTGGCATGCTTGATAAGATGCATGAAGATTGCCTTCCTCAACAAGACCAAGAGCACTCATACGCCTCTTGGCCCACAAGCGCTCCATCTCGGGGTGGCATGTTTGATGAAGGAAAGGCTGGTACTTCACCTCTCGTTAACTCAAAAGGTTGATCGGCCTCCCTATTTGCAAAACACTTCTATAAATTCAAAATAGATTGCTAAAGGAATCTACTATATTAATTGGTAATAAAATCATTATGCAATTATGATATATATATAGTATTCTTAATTTACATTCTCAAACTTACTTCCTAATAATATTCTTGCTGAAACAATATTTATTTCCAATAGATCTCTTATATTCCAATTTCTTATTTTTCCTTCTATCCAATCCACTTGATGATTTCTCCACAAGGAAATGATCTCCCTTTTATATCTTATTATTGAGGGAGTCACAACCTTTTACATTAGGAGTCACATCATATTTATTCTTAATTGGTTGATTGAATGATGTTATGGATCTCTTTCTCAAATGAAATGCTCTCCCTTTTATATCTCAAGTTTGAGGGAATCACACCTCTTCACCTCAATAGTTACAACTCTTCATCGCTGCACTTGGAGAATAATATTCTAATTTTAAATAAGACAATTTGTTAGTGCTGTTGTCTATTACTTGTAATCAGTCCTAATAATTCCTCACCCTTTTCTTTCCTTCTAGATCTACCTTCCTTATATACCTTATCTTGGTCAAGGGACACAACCTTTCATATGCTAGTTGACCATTCTTAACAACTTAATCTTTATTTAATGTCAATTTGGTGTAACATTAATTATCTTTATTGATTTCTTTTGAAACATAGGCTGTAAACATTTAGGAATTAAACAGGACACTACACCCTTTTCTAGAGAAATCTAGCATATATGGTGGGGTATCTAGAAACAGGCTTGTGTACATGCCTCTTCTCTAGTTGAGATTTGGAGGGGCTTGAAACGTCCTCCAGCTAAGACTTTTTGTCTTCAGGTGGCATGGATTATGCAACCCTCGTTCATCATTTGGCAAATATGGCTGGAAAGCAATCGTAGAATCTTTCAAGGAAGAAATCTGGTGATTCAGCAACTTTGGCAAAGGATTATGGGCATGATGTGAGAGACAGTGAATGCTAAATGTGAGGTTTCTACTCCCTTGCAGCCTGGTGAGGAAAGCTTTATGAAGAGGCTAGGTCTAGGTGGTAATGATCCCAAGCCTTCGTTGACAAAAGGTAATTGTTATTCCAGAAAGAAAATCCAAAGAGATGGTTGATGGACTCCGCCTCCCTTAGGCGTTTTAAAGGTTAATACTGATGGATCTTCCAAAGGAAATCCTGGGCATGCAGGAATTGGAGGGTTGGCAGGGACAGCATTGGTGCTATTATTTTCCTCTTTTCCCTTTATAAGGGGTAGAACACTAATAATCTTATGGAAGGCCTTGCTATCCTCATACCATTAGAAAGGGCTTGTGTTCTTGGTTGGCGCAAGATTATTTGTGAGTTTGATTCTCAGATTTTGGTTAACATGTTGAATGAGCAGAATCTAGATGGTATTAATTGGAGTTGGCTTCAGTGGCCCAACAGATTCTTCGACTGAGTTCCTCATTGAATTTTGTGTCTTTTGTCCATATCCCTCAAGAGTGGAATAGGGTGGTTGATTGCTTGGCTAAATCTGTAAAGACCCTTGCAAATTTTGTCCTTAATTTTCTGTTTTTTGATGCTTGTGAATTTTGTCAAACAGTTGTCGTGCAACTCTTTCAGCTGATGATTGATGTCTCTTTTTGTGCTTTTGGTTCATATACTGATATCATGTGCATAAAAGACTCTAACTAAAATATGCTAATGACTGAAATGAATAAGAGAGATACAATGCAAGTATTTTCTGGTTTTCCAAGTCTCTAAGATGACTGTGATGCAAGTGCAGCAATTACAATAAGCTAGTACAGTCCATAGACATTTTGCCAAACATTTGTCATGCGAACTCCAAGCTTCATATTATCTTGAATTGCAAATTGGAATAGTGAATGATTACAATGTCTTGCAAGTGACCAAGCTACTGCTGAATGCTTCTATTATCATAATCGATTACATAAAGATGTGCAATATTATGACACCACAACAACAAAAATAACTCTCTTCTTAACTCAGACTTTGAATATGTAATATCAGACCATTACTTACAGGTTTACACTGTGCAACAACAATAAACAAGAAGTTACAGACATCTCAGACTTGGGTATGAGCCCACCTGGGTGAATGAATGATGTTATCTTGTACAGGATGTATCCAGAAGTCCAACTACAACAATCGACTCAAACTGAGGTGCTAGACGCCCAAGCTCCAAGCAGATTTCTGCCTTAAAACCTCCCACGCTGCTATTGTAGGGAGACCCACGATGTGACAAAGCTGTTCACAGTTTCCCAAAAGCACCGTACTAGTCACAGAAGTTGGGACGCCAAAGCTGGGTACAACCTTTATCTTTTACGACACCTATCTAAATTGTCTTTATTTAATATCTAGCAGATGGATGAAGCACACGATTCCTTGTCTTATTCGCCAATAGTCTTGTCTTCGATGGCAAAGAGAATCCTCGTCTTATATGCCTGTTTGACTTATCTTAGACTCCATGCAAGACCTTTGACCTACTACCACCCACGTCACACACTCTAGACCCGATAATTCCAAGGTTGTTGATATTCGCTTTGCAAGTGATCGATCCTTCAATGATACTCAGCTTATCAACACTAATCAACAAGATGAATGTTGACCATAATTGTAGAATGTCGATGCCAAGTTAATTCCTCCAATCACAGGTGCAAATATGAATTGTGTGATTTCTTTAGCCAAGTCGTCTCATCTCTATTTTGTCCGCATCAGCCAACAAGTCTATTTGTCTTCTTGTGACTCCCTCCACATGAATCGATTTATTATTAGCTATGCAAAGAAATAAACCTGGACACC